>OZ023273.1:119369055-119395948 GCA_964007475.1 Hybos culiciformis
AGAAGACTAACCTTGGATTTGAAATTTAACAAAAAAATGAAAAAAAATGAAAAAAAAAATAAAAAAATCTGAATCAAAAAGTAAAAAAAAATTTGAGACATAAAGTCAGTTGACTTTATGTCCCTTTTGAATGAGACATAAAGTCAGTTGACTTTATGTCTCAAAAATTGAGACATAAAGTCAACTGACTTTATGTCCTGTTGATGTTGTGACACCCCACCATTTAATATTACTATGAGTACATTATGAATGTACTCACTATATAATATATGAAATTTGGAAATAAAAACTAGAAAATTTGGAAATTTTAATTGATTGAATTTTTTTTTTTTTTATTAAAATAATAATTTCATTTGTTTGGTAATGTTAAATAATAATGTTATATAGATTGACAAATATAATAATGGCAATCGTGAATTAGTTTCGAATCATTGAATTTTCTTATTTCTTATAAGTTCAATTAAAATTTTGTATGTAGCCAGTTAGGTTCAAAAACTAATTGAATTTTTTATATTAAGTCTTACACTAACTCTTATGATTATTTTTTAACTACTACCTATATAAAAGCATTAATGCATTTAATTATTAAATATAAGGAGAAATAATTTTGCAGTAAAAGTGAACAAATTAAACAGATTTCCATTGATTAAAATGAAATATTTGTATTTTTACAATCAACAAAAATGAAAGAAATTTTTGACCACCAAATGCACAAGAAATGGATAAAAAAAAAATTTGTGCAACATTGAATGCAACATGCAAAATGTTTTTCTTTTATTTTACTTATTTTTTTACATGTTTGTACATAAATACAAATATTCATCAGAGGAAGTATATTTTTTATTTATTTTTTTTTTTGTATTATGTTTAACCGGAATAGAAAAATGTAAACTTTTTTAGTTTACCGGTTTAATGAATTACCTATAGGAATTATATGGCTTAATGATTTTCCAATCATATGCAGTTTTTTATTTTCTAGCTTTTTATTTTGTAATATTAGTATTAGGTATTATTAATGGGCATTATGGGAAGTTTGTTATGTGTAGAATTATTGTTCCAATTTTTTTGAAATTTTTTTTTAATTGGCATAAATTAAGTTAATGGAAAATTATTGCAAAAAGGTTTTTAAAAAAAAAAAAAAGAGTAAATCTTTTTACTACTCCAATTATTCCTCTAAAATTTTAAACAGTTGAAGGTTTTTAATTTAAAATTTATATAAATAAAGTTGTTTGTTTTATCAAAAATTTTACTTCATCTGACTAAAATCCTTCTCTTAAAATAAGCTTTTATATATTTATTAAAATCCTTTAACCTTGACTGAAGATTTATTTAACATAAATTAAAAAATTATATAATAATTTAATTTCTGTTAAATTTTATTGTGTCAATCATAAATAATTATATAATAAAAAAAAAAAAGGTTCGAAATATTTTTTAATCTGTTTATTATATTTATAAGCAATGCAAAATTGTTCATTAATTTGTAAAAAAAACGGAACCATAGGATTTTACAATATAAACTTAAAATATATCTAGATACTAATATCAAAAATTCTAAACTATGAACGAGTTAAATTCACAGAATTATTTTTTGTCCAAGAGCTACATATTTTTAATATTTTTATTTCAAGGCATTATGTTTCACGGTAAAGTTTTCCTCCGACGTAAGTATTATTTTGTATGTTTTTGAAACTCACGTAATCACATCCATGTAATAATTAATCTTGAATATAATTTTAAATTTTCATACTTCTTAAATTTATCATGCTTATGTCATTGACTCATTGCCTTTTTAGTTCAAAAAATTTAAAATAAACTATAATGAAATAAAAAATAAATGCGATTTGAGAATTATGACATAAAAAAGGACATTATTTTGAAACATCAAAATTTGATATTATAATTATTGTTTAATTAATAAAAAACTGAACTTTGCAAAACTGATTTGATTACTTTTGTTAGTAAGCAGTTCATATTTTGCACATTTTTAGGTTCCATGCATCCAACATTTAATGTATGGCAAAAGAAAAATACAAAAACTTATTAAAAAAAAAAATTAACTTTCACTATTATTTTAAAATGCAAAATATAAAATGGACAATTTATTTCTTGTACAGTGGACGTAATTGTATATATTTACAAGAAGTGACCTTGAAAGCATCTGGAATTATAAAAAGAAATAAAATTTAAAGATTTGGTAATAAAAAAAATTCCATTAAAAAAAAAAAAAGAAAAATTTAATAATAATTTTTTTTTTTTTTTTTTTTTAATACTAATAATATTGTCCAAAATATATAGCATACATACAAAAATACATAAAAAATGAATGTGAAAATATTTTAAGCTATTTTTTTTTTTCCATAGAGTTGGAAATTTAAAGCCACATTACAAAAACATATGATTGTCAAATTTTTTTTTCTTTTTTTAAGTATAGTGCCAAAAAATAAAAATAAAAAATAATAATAAATATTTTATGATAATTGGAATTGAAGAAAATACTGATTGGTTTATTTCTTTTTTTGGCAAAAAGTAAAAACCAATCAATTCAATAAATTTATATCGTCGATTTTAAAATTTTAATTAATTTTAATGAGGAAATGCAATATTAATTTCTTTGGTTAGAAGGAAGGTTAAAATAATTTGCAAAATGATCTTGACAAGTTTTTGTCGTACATACTATTTAAATTTGCACTCTGTTGAAATTGAAGGTTGAGTATGCTTTGAAAATGTTTAATGTTTTTCACATTTCGATCAGAATTTATTTCATTTATTCTTAATTTTATAAAATAATAAAATTGTGCAATTTTTTTAAATTATAAGTGTACAATACTCGGTTTCAATTATATTGATGTCTGAAAGTAATAAAAATCAGCTTACATTACATAAAATAAAATAAAAATATCCCAAAAAATTATTTTATTCAAAAAGAATAACTAAAACAATTTAATACATAATAATCTATGGATTTGTAAGTTTTAGGTTGCATTCAATATTTGGAGGAAACCAATTTACGATATTTATGCATTATTTTTATGTTCTCCCCTTAGTTTTTGCCGATATAAAAAACGGAATTTTTATGTAAAAAAATTATAATTGGAATATGCCTGTCAAATAAAGGCTGCCTAATAGTAATTAAGTTTTAGTCCACTTTCTAACATAACTATGTTTACCATTATATAGTACAATAAGAATCATTCCCTTTTTTGATGATTTCTTCTTGAAAAACAAGTGATAAATGCTATACAAGAACACAAGATATTCAAAATAATTGCACGTTATATAAAAAAAATCTGCAAAAAGATACACAGGTATTTTTATTAATCATGGTTAGCAGAAGCAGAAAGCTTATTTTTGTGGTGAAACAGGTGTAAAAGTTATGCACTTTCTGTAAAAATTCTGTTATATCTGTTTCTTTGAATGTGATTTTTGAACAATTTTGGGCTTGGTATTTAAAAATTTTTCTCATGTTTTGGTCGCTTATTAATTGTATTTATTTACTTAGGTTTTCATGCTTACTATTTTAATACTTAGTACTTATACTTTACTATTTTACAAAGTTTACAAAGTATTCAATTTTATTTAAAATAATTGGCAACTTATTTTTTTTATTAGGTTTCCAAATTCTCTTTATCCTTTTTTTACATTTATCATGAAGGCTTTATTGAAGTTTTATTGCTAGATTTATAACACTTCCTTTCAATAATTTTTTGTATAATTTTCGATACGTAAAAGCTTAATAAGTTTTTTTCCTTAACAAACATAACTGACCTATAACATTTTTATTGTATTTCAGTCATTCTTTTTATAATTAAAATATTTTTTAACGATAGAATGCCTTAAATATGTTCATGTCTGGTAGATAAAAATCTTTCTCTTCTTTTTTTTTCCTGTAATAGTTTTACCATATAGTGGGTATTAATAATAATCATTTCGGGATAAAAAGAAATAGGATTTACATTCCATTAAAAAAAGGTTCATATATTGTTCAATATTATGTTGGACATTGTATATAAGAATTTATGAATTAAAAAAAAAAGGAATAAATTACAATTATTGACTGAGAACAAACTTTAAAGTTTAAACTACATAAATATGTGTTAATTCAAGATATTTTAATAGAAGTTTTGCGGCTATGTGACTTTTTCTAATTTTATAACTATAAGTTTATAATTTTGAAACATGTGTATGTGGGGACTTCACTAGGCCATGAAAAATGTTCAAAAATGCGAATGGTCATTGTATGTACATAATATCAAAAGTATATGTTTAAAAAAAAATTGTTTAAACAGTGTTTTTTTTAAGAATATCTTTTATTAGGTATATATATTTAAAGATAATTTTTTATATAAATAAAAATTAAAAGAAAATAATTTTTGTTTTATTTTAATAAAAGTCAAAATGTAATAATTTTGAATTTCTAAATAAATGTTATTATTACAAACTATTCAACAATGTATAGCCAAAGTAAACAAAAAAGAAGAAATACAATAATTAATTAATTTTTTTAAAATAATTAATTAATTTAATTATATCATAGATACAGTGGGAGATTATGTTTTCAAACGGCATGTGTGTTATACATAAACAATTTTACAAGAAAATTTCAACAATCTTATTAATTTGATGTTATTATTACTTCCCTTCAAGTTGAATTCAAAGAAACAAAAAAATTACACAGTCATCACAGTGTCAATTTAAATATGTAAAATTCTAATTTTTAAATTATGGCAACATATTTGTTTTAAATTTTTTGGAAACAGAAGATTTTTCAAGCGTGTAATGCACATGTTTAACATTTTAACCTCTTCAATAGCATCATAAGAAAGTTCTATGAATGATGCTATTTGACTACATGCATGTTATTTCTTTACACATTGCTTTTCCTAACATTTATATTCACCATTATTCTTTCTAATTCAGGTATTACTGATTTTTTTCTTAATTTAGAAAAAAAAAAATTACTTGTAAGTTAAGATGATGACTTATTTTCTTGTTATACTTAATGATATTTTAATTCAATACTTAACTATATGAGGAATTTTTGATAACACACAAGCTTTTAACAGTCCAACTATTCTAAAATGATATTAAACAATATTAAATCATCTTAAATTCTAAAATACAAAATATTTAAGTATACTATAGTATAGTAATGAAATATACATTTTATTACTTAAAACTAATCAAAATATATAATGTTACAATATATAGAGAGAGCATTTTAATTTCACTTTATTTCGAATACAATTTAAAAAAAATAATAAACTTTATTTAAATTCTAGTAAGTATGTTACTTGTTTGTATGTAAATATTCTTTTTTTTTTATTTATTATTTTTGATTGAAAAGCAGTTTTATGTACTAAATTTGAGCAAAGTTTTTTTTTTGTTTTAAAAATGCAAAATTTAAATAAACGGCAGGTACAGCATTAACAAAAAATTAATTATGTATTTGTGGGCATATAATTCAGAATTATATTAAATTATTTATAATTTTGATATTGTCATATTAAAAGAGACCTATATAAAGAATATTCTTAAAACATTTAAATGTATGTATATATTAAAAAATTGATTTAATTCTTTAGAACTCGAAGCATGAAATATAAGTTTTATAAAAGAACATTTTCGGTCTAACAAAGCTGCGATCTAAAAGAGTAGCCTCTTACACAATGCACTAACTAACTATACATGATTGGTTCTTATTTAATCAGCTCTATATATCTAAATACGAACTAAATGCTTTTCATGTAGTATGTATTATGCCACTACTTTGTAAATATTTACGATTAATTGACCTAGATATTAAAATTACTACGGAATTAAAAGACTTAAAGTTGAGTTTTTTGCCAAAATATAATAAAAACATGTATTACGAAATACTGATATTTTTCCTTCAAATTGGGCTTTCGTCAATTATACAGTATAATTTTTATTTTTATTTTTATTAGAACAAATAATAAAATCAATTGAAATTAGTTTTCATACACAGTTTCATATTTGTCTTTAATTTTGAAAACAAAATTTTGTGAAAAACTTTAATAATTGAAACTCATAATCTTTTTATAGTATTCTTAATGAATGGTATAACTTATTCGATATACAAATATTGTCAACATGGTAATTTGATTTTTGAAATTAGATTTCTAAAAAAATTAGACATTTTTATGTTATGTATAGACTTACACCTATAGTCACAGTGTATTTCATATCATTAAATCCACTATTGTTGAAAATCGATTTTATGTTTCTTTTTATTTTTTCAAACTAAGAGATTAATACAAAACTGTGTTAAAAATATTTTGCTAAAAAACATATTTTTAATTTAAAAATCTATAGTAATAATTTGCTCAAAAAATTTGCTATAGGCTAATTTTGTACACAAAATATTAATTTTCTAATTATTTTTATAAATAAACATTTCTTTGAAATTTATTGTGTAAAAAAGAAGCTCATTACATTTTACTTTATTTCTACATTTTATCCTGTTAATTAGTTTTATTTATTTATTTTTTACATTATAACATGCATAATTAAATTATCCACAACACATTTTTTTGGACGTATTGAACTGTTTTGGTTTTGATTACATTTATATAAAAAAAAAACGAATGTTAAAGACACCAATGATAGAACAGATCATTTCCGGAATCACGTAAAATTTTAGTACAGTAAGCAACTTCTTTTTTGGTAAAAATACCAAATATAAGATATTATAAACTTCTAAAATGAAATGGTTTTTAACGTAATCATCATAAATTTTTTGCATTCATATCTTAGAAAATGAAATCTTGAGATTTATCAAGCATAAACCTTGAAATTCTATACCAAAAAAAAATTTCTGCTGAACAAAATCAATTTATAAAGCGTTCCATCATTAGTTTGTTTTACATCGTTTATGAAAAAATGTTTTACGATAATTATTTATAACATTAAAATATTTATTTTCATATTTTGATATAAATATATGTAATTCTATTATAGTATAGTTTTATGTTATGATGATCAGTAATTAAGAAGTATTGTAGCACAACTTAATGTTATCCAAAATGTTCGCAATATCGCTTTAAAAAATATACTCAAGACTATTTATATTTTAGTTGATTTATAGTAAAAATTATTATCTGCATTATCTGAAGTCTACAACACTATTATATAGGCAAAATTTTGGATTTTAAAAGATAATAGTAAATTTTCTTACTAATTTTTGAATTCCATAAAATTAAAAAATAAAATTGGTTTATTCAAAAAGAATCTTAGTTGCAATATTTTTACTTGATTAACATATATTTCAGTTATTAGAAAGCATAATTGTTAATGTAAATGTTAATAATAAATTTCTGAAGTTTAATATAAAAGACATAATATCATAACATAATAACTAATGTCGCAATTTTTCAAAATATGAGCAATTTATTTTTTCAATTTTTTAATCGCGTTTGCGCCTAATATATAAACATTTAAATATTAAGTAAATATATAGGTATATATTTATAAATTTTTGTTTGATAACGAATTCAAAAATTTGTTTAAATTTTACATTACAAGTTGGTGAAAAATTACTTATTTTTTATTCTATGTATGATACTACTTAGTTAGTTAAAAATATTAATAAATTATGATGATTTTGAATCATTCATGGACGGCCATTGCCTTTTTATAACAGCAAAATGTGTCATTTGAAAAGTATTAGTTTGAGGGCAACGTCTTTCAACCTGGAATTAAAAGAAAACAAATTTTGTGTTTTATTCGGTTTCGTTTCAAAACATTATGTGCTGCTGACATTTTTTTTGCCAAATGTTAACTTACAAATCCAGTCAAACAGTATCCCATGTTATAATCTTCTGACGTTATATTTGAATTTAAATATAATTTAAAATCATTGTCTCGAGATTTCTTTTTAAACGTTCCTAAAACCAGTAATGATCCCTTTTCTAAACATATCATTTTAGCTTTTGTTTTATGCCTCTGTGATCCGCTAAATTCTTCAATTTTGCAGCGATTTGGTTGCCACCAACATGGTGTGATCGTCCAGTAACTGGAAGCAGCACTGCGAGCCCAACTTTCTTCAGGATAAAGCAAAATCTGTAATTATATGAAAAAAAAACTTTTTAATATAATCATAAAATATGATATTGTGAACTTGTGGATATTCGATTTTTTTTTTCTCAGACTGGAAACAAGGAATTCAAGTATGAAATACAAATTAAGTTGAAATGTGCTTCATTATCAGAATACTGAAAATAAATTGCCACACTTTATACTCAACGCATTATACATACATTATTTAATGTCCGAGTTATGTTATAAATTTGTAAATATAGAAAAACAGTCATCACGAAAAGGATTCATACTAGAAAAGAATTTCTTAAATACATAATGCAAGTAAATATTTTTATATTAACAATAAGAGGAAAGAATAAACATACTTAACAGTTAAGAACACAATAATTGTGTTGACAGTACTAATTACTGTCATTAACAATTACATACTGACATGATAATGAAAATTCTATTTTCAATACATCTAAATAGAAAATCCTAAATGAAATCTTATTGAATCTCAAAGGAATTATTTAAAATTATTTTTCTTTGCCATTAAAAAAAAAAATATGAATACTTCATTTACATAAATAATGTTTGCTCTTTTTTCTTTTCTTATACATAAATTACTGAAAATATTTTAATTTAATTCAATTTTATTCTTTTAAATGAGCTTAATTATATAAAGTGCGTAATATATTTTATTTTATTATGAAACAAATATTTTTGTATTTTTATATGTTTTTTTTTTTTTTTCAATATAAATAAACTTGTTCAGATAAACTTGTGGTGTTATTTTATTTATTTATGTAGGTTTGAAAATGTTTTTATGTTTCATTATTCAATTTCCTTCCGCACAGTATGAATTGGTTTTATGTTATTATGACAAATATTTGCCGCAAATATTAGTTTCATTTCAAATAAATCGAAAATAAGTTTTAAATTAGATATAAATTGGATTTTAAATTAAAGCAATTTTAAATGAACATTGAAAACATTGAAATGTAGATTCTTTAGTAGAGTGTACGGTGTACAATTGAAGAGATTCTGTACAAGTATTTCTAGATTCTGTACTACAAATTTTACAAACCATCTTCAAATATGCAGATAATATCAAAAACTATAATATGTTAATTTGTACCTGTCTCGACGCCTTACTTAAGTTAAAAAACACAATTTAACTACGATATGACAGTTTTCTACAATTTAATGAAAAAATTAAGCTAAGAAAATTCTGTATTTGAAAATTCTATGTGTAATGAAAGCACACATATTTATTATTTATATATACGAGTATCTATAACTTTTTTTTTGTTACTTAAAGAAAAAAATAATTAATTCAAAGTGAGAAAAAAAAAAGAAAAGAAAATATAAAACAAAAATCTCTTCATTAATTTATTTAAAACCTGCTAAAATTAAATGAAGTTTTTTTTTTTTTCAAAAAATAATGATTGCTATAAAAAAGCTAAATCTCTTTTATTCAAAACAAAAAACAAAACAAAAATAAAATTCATTCTCATATTGTGTACACATGTACATACCATGAAATTAATTTCATAATCCAATTTTAATTGTTGGATGAAAATTTTTTTTTGCAAAACATTCTCTTCCCCCATTAGATTTTCATTTATTTTTTCGTATACAGCGGGCGCGTATACGAAAAATCGTAATAAATTATCTACTAAGGAAAATTATGTGTATATACAAAACAGAGTTTTCAGAGAGCACATTTTAACATTGGCTGTTAGCCTTGTGATTGCATTTTGAATTTATAGATTAAAATTTAAAAAAAAAATTGTCAAATACGAAGCACTGACTTTAACTTGCCATTCTTATTTATTTTAATTTATTTTGTATTAAATTGCAATGTATGTAGACATACAGTTGTACAATGTTCAATTGAAATTACATTACGTTAATAAATTCTAAAATTTGTGAACAATTTTATTCCGATATATTTCACACTTATTACAATATTAGTTCATAATCAGTGTACATTATTATAGAAACTACTTTCAGATCATTTGCCAAAATTTTCTTATAAAATGTGTACCATTTATCGATGGTACGTAATAATATTTCGAATATAAATTTAAGTATTGTTTCGTTTATTTGGTAAAGAAAACAGATGATAGTTAATTAAGATTTTTTTTTTGAATTTAACCTAACATAATTATTTAATTATCACTGAATTTTATTTATACGTAATAAATATCTGTTTATTTCATATTTTCAACTATATACTAAGGAGTTGAGAGCAATATATATATAAATTCCCAGAACTAAGCATTATTTTACAATTTACTTATCATCGTCGTTTATATAAAATCTGTCTGACTCATCTTTATTTTGCTTCTGGCATTTTCATTTTATTTGATAAATGAATATCTATGTTGTATATAGTATACATAGATTTTTTTTTTTTTTTTACAAAAAACTTAGAAAACAAAAACATCAAAATCATCAATTTTATAACCCATTATTTGAAGTATTTTCAAATAAGAAAGGATGATGTAGTTATACAATAAGCCCATTTCAATGTGTTTAAGCAGCTGTATTGAAGATGTGGGAAAGTATGCAATAATAGTTTCTAGTTTGAACAAAATATTTGTTGAAATTAAAATTAATTTATAAATGAAAAACTAATAGAAACTAAATAAATTTTTTCAACATTATAAAAATCTATATTGTGCTAAACTTGTACAAGTTCATTAAGACTAGTTTCATTAAGCTTCTTCGGTATATACTTTAAAACCCCTGGACACAGAAGACTTTTGCATGTTACTGTTTGGATAGTATCGAAAGACGAGAGAATTTGAAGATTATTGATTACCAAGAGTTTCCCTTTATCGGCCTTTATCTAGCCAACTTTTTCAAAATTCAACACAATTTGTAGCTAAAATTTTTTTATAGTTTCAGTATAATAAATAGATTGCATTTAGGGAAGGATCTTAGGATTTTTTATATCAGAGACCTTGAAGTTGATTGCTACGAAACAAAGTCTACGAAAAACGAAGAATCTATATAAAAACATTTCAATAAAATAATAAAAAAATGAAAATAAACCAGGCTTTAGCTGGCTCGGACTGCTAGTAATCAATAAATAAGTGTGAGAGAATGAGGGGAAAACAGTACTTAATTTTATTGTTCGAACCCTAAAGCAAAATGTTTAATAGCATCTACTTTACTTATCCAATTCGGAATCTAAGAATGAGTTATATACCCAAGGGTTATATTAATATATAATAAAGTTTTCTCTCTAATCAATTGGTTGGGATGTGTGAGATTTTATTTGTATATATTTTTCTGGCAACCTGCCATCAAAATATATACATTTAAGAATATTGGCAAAATATAGTCCTGAAAGCTTTCCCAAAAAAAAACAAAATAAAATAAAATATTTACCTCATGAAAAGAACTTAAAATAATGTTCATTTTGTTCTAGTTTCGTTTAGTAGTAACCAGAAACCACAACGTATAAGTTTTTTTGTTTTGTTAATTATGTTATATAATTTGATATTTGATAAAATACTTCTTTATTATAAACAAAGCCTAATCATTGCAGAGACGAATTAAAATATACCTACATTTAATAAATACAAATAACAATGCAAAATAGATATAGTTAAAACAATTTCAGATTAATAATATTAATTAATAATCCACAATGTAAAACGAAGTTCCGTGTGCAGTTTAAACAAATCCTGACATTTGACATTTTTTACGATTATTCATTTATTTACTTTACTTGAAGAAGTATATCGAAATACTTAAATATAATCGTTTTGACTTGCACAAAGTCATTGCGCATACTTCTGACAGATTCTCGCATTAATTTAGCCTACTTTTGATACTAGTGCTTGAGTGTCAACTGGTGAAATACACCAGGAGGAAATACAAGCTGGCACTGTGATTAAATTAAATAAAATGTCAAGGGTCGAACTATGATCAAAAATAATCCACTCATTTCAAAATGAATTATATACAATTTCCACCAAAAAAAAAGTATCAAATAAACATCCAGAATAACTATATATAACTCGTAACTCTGTAAATGGTATTTGTAACAATTTCAATTTCACATGCATAGATGTAGAACAGTGTATGGAAATAATCAGGACGTTGAATGAAATATAAGGGAGTAGAATGCAGGTGTTTATTAATAAAATATTAAAATGCTATAAGGCGAAATCAGAATTTATATGTAAATATTTATTTGTTCTAATATTTGTTAAAATTTGTGTGTCATTATAAAATTATTTAAATTTTCTATTGACTGTTCTGTAGATTCAGCTGAGGTCTTAAAGCTAAATCATTATCATATTATTTAGTATCTGTTTAACCTCAGTTTCAAGAGTTAAAAAAAAGTTCATGTTGTAAAATAAAGTAAAGAAGTGAAACAAAAATTAGAATATATAGATAATAATAATAATTAACATGTAGTGACTTTTGGAAGTGATTAGAAGAGAAAGTAGTTGTGCTTTATGTTGATCTTTCAACAATTAAAATAAGTACATATAAATAAAATTTGTATAATAAACATTTAGATGGACATTTAAATGGAAAATGATTTTACTAATGTTCAAAAAGTTTACAACTCAACTTAAAATTACATACAGTTGAAAGAATATTTACTACTCCTTGAAACGACCTACAAAAAAAGGGTATACAATATAATATATAACATATATAATCTGAGATAAGCTAGGCTGTTATGTTAAAAAAGAAATAAGTGAAAAGGATAATATGTTTTTAGTTTCAGATATTGAAAAATATATATGTATGTATAGTGAAAAAAAATTCATCAATGGATAATAGTTTAATATAATATATAAGTGATAAACTAGTTAATAGTGAATGAATATATTTATTTATGAGGTCAATGAATATTGAATTATTTGCATCAAAGGAGGATTATAGAGTTATTTTTATATTAGTGTTACGTTCAAAATTAACTGCAATAAAATAGGTTTAAAGAATAAACAAATTTAATATAGGTAGGCGAGCAAGGTTTCAATATTTTGTCATTTTAAAGTTAAGGGTTGGTGAAGAAATTTCTTTATCAATGGAATCAAGAATACGTAGGTACTAGAAAATATTTACTCATTTAAAAAGAGGCGTATATACCTAATTCTTATAATTTCATTAATTTTTTGTATATGTGAGGTATGTAATTATATTAACTTTATATTATATAACTTATATATTACGTTATATTCTAAATTATAATTATTATGTTCATTCACCTGCCTGAGGATGAGTAGAGTAACTAGTGAGTGAAAGCGATGCAATAAATATTCATAGAAAAGAAGAAAAGTTATCGATCTTTCTAATTATATTTTAAAACTTTCGAAGCAACATTAATTTTATTAGTCTATGTCTTTATATAAACCTTTTTCTATTTATAGTTTTGAATAAAAGATAAAGATAATAATAATGCGACAAAGTGCACAGGAATATAAAATGTACCATGTGTGTATAGTGATTAAGTGTGGACTTGTTGTGAGTTCACTTCATATATATACTATAAAATAATTATCGATAGATATATTTATTGTAACATAACTATGTTCTTGTTCATTTATTCATGCATATAAATATTATAATGTTTCCTATGTTTTTAAAAATAGTTTACAAAAATTTTAGTGTGCGTTAAATTACTTTAAAGTTCGAAGGTCTATTTAAAATAAAGACCCTATTTGAGAAATCAAGATTGCACGTAACGAACCTCAAGAAGGCGTAGGAGAAGCGGGATATACGCTTGTTTGAAGCCGTGTCCTACTTTGGTAACCTTGATGGTGTACATCGGAGGAGGTAGTGAACATAATTTAGATACATAAACACATATTTTTCTTTTTTTTAGTGTAATTTTCAACAACTATTGTTATTTATCGTTCTAGCGTTCTAGCGTTCTATGAACTATGATGGGAGAGAATAATGTTTTCCTATATTTCTACCAGAAATTTGTATTCCATCTCATAATCTCCTTCAATATATTTAATATATTTTATTTATGATAGCAATCTTTAAAGCTTCATGAACTTACTTCAATAATATAACACTTTTTCATTATAAAAACGTATGTATAATGTATGCTGCCGTTAATATAAATTATGTAAATACGAATTACATAAAACATATTGTTTGTTTTTTCATTAACAAAACTTTGTATTGTATTGTATTATAATTTTTCGTTATTATGTATCGTTTCTAAGGAATAATTATGTATATACTTTTTGAACAATTTATCATATTATAATATATGAACTAAATTAAATGAAGGATAAATGTATGCACGTTATCCAAATGTTGATTAATTAATAATTGGCTTACGTATAAATTTATACTTATTATAACATTAGCGAGATTTTTTTTTAATAAAATTGTATTGTACCCTTGTTTATAAATGACTTAGAAAGAATAATTGTAACTACATAAATATATAAGTAAATTGAATAAAAGTTGCTTTCAAAAATTAAATATCAATATTTGAGTATAAATCACATTTTCAGCAGATTTTCTGCAGTAGGTACTTAAATCCTTATACATTTTGGTTTTTAAAATGGAAAATCTTAATGAATTTCATGATCTACAAACGTTCTTATTTCTTCTCAATATTGAATAAAGCAAAATATGCAAGTTAAAATAATGTTGTTTCAAGAAAAATAATTGGTTTAAAGAAAACATTTCTTTCTGCTGGAATAACTTGATAAACTGAATCTAATTTTATTTTTTATGTACCAGCAGTCCGTTTTGATGTAGTAGAATAATAATTATTCTTCAACAGGTTCGATCGTTCGTTTGATTATAATCTGCAGCTTGAATATTCATCAATAGTAAACGAATTTCTTTCTAATACTTGTATTTTGACAGAAAGTAACAAACATTAAAGTCAAAATATGTTTCACGACCACAGTAAGAACAGCATAAAGTATGTACGTATATATTTATTTAGATTTTCTTATTTTCTTTTATTAAATAAATACCTAATATAATTATTCATTATATTAATTTGGAATAAGCTATATATATAGATGCTCTACAGACAAAATACATAATATTTGATTATTATGTTATTATTTATGCAAAAATAAACTTTTCTGAAAATATCCTTTTTGTAGAATTTTATTATTTAGTTGAAAATTAATTCTTTTCTTTTTCTGCGACAGTCTGTCGTCAATTTTATTTATTTCCTTAAACTCGAAATAAACAAACATTCAGTCCCCTTGGGATTGCTTTTATATTATTTTTTTCTTTTTATATATTTTTTTTTTACTTACTTTTTGTTATGAAAATTATTATTAATATAGGTTTATTTTTATTCTTTAATTTTAAAAGGATAAAATATTGACAAGATACTGACATTCAAGGATAATATTATAAACAAAAAGTCTCTCTTCTTATACTTTGTCATGTACTCGTATACATGAAAGTTCGTTATATACATATATGTACATGAAAATTACATAGCATAGAAGGTGTAATGTTTTCTATATCCACATAAATATAATGTTTATATATTAAGTAGAATGATATGACGTATTTTGATGGGATCAAAAAGCAATTTAAAAAGTTAATGTTGTTAGCAACATTTTTACGCTGTATAAATAAAGAGAAAACTTTAAATATTGACTTCTCAATTATAATAATAATTTGATAAATTATAATTTTTCCACAACATGGATGCACTTGTGAACAATCAATCACTGAAGATTTTTTGTGACCTTAAAAAAATTTGAATAAAAATGAAAATCATTTATCAGTGTATTTTTGTCAAACTATGCAGCATACTTAAAAGTCTTCTGTCTAATGATTATGAAATATTTATGAAGGATTCAAATTAGTATAAAATTTAAACTGAAAATCAATCATTGATTGGAAAGAGAAATCTAAGTCAAAAAGATAAAAAGTTACTATTAAGTTTAAGTCGCCACCGATTCACACATAAGTTCCGGTCCGATGTTTATGTTTAATTTCATGTATTCGTACAGCTAAAAAATAATTTAGAATTTTAACATAATAATATAAAATATTAAAGGATAAAAATAATTGGACATTTAAATGGATTTTCAAGTTTTTGCGGCTACATATTCTTTACTGTAGATAAAAAATAATTTAATATCCATAAAAATCCAGAAAATGTATGTAATATTATTTTTAAAATGTGTTATTAATTCCGTGGAAACAATAAAATTAGTAAAAACTTGTTTGAATATTGGTGTTATATGATGAATATGTTTGAGTACATCATTATATCTAGCACGAATGTTGTGTTCACTCATTCGGCATTCATATTTCGCTATATGATTATTTATTTCAATAAAGTAAGTAAATAAAATCAAAATTTTTTTCTGGAAATGGAGGCTTTAATTTGAAAATATAACCTGGACAAACGGTAAAAAATGCTTGAAAGTATACACAGTCCATTAAAGTTGAATTTAACATAGAAAAAAAATATTTTTACATATTAAATCAACAATTTATCTGTATGCAGAGAAGTTGCATCGAATAGCGTTTTATGTTTTGTTCTATTAAAATATTTTTAATGTAAGTGTACAATACATGCATATAATATTATATATCTTCGACCTGAATATACTTTTAATAACTACTCTGTTTATTTTTCAATGTTTTACGTAAAAACTTTATACTTTTCTATTTTTTATAACGAAGCAGAAAATAAATTTTGTATTATATAGTGTTTTATAATTTTATATATTTAAAATGTGAAATAAAAAGATTTTTTCAATAATGAACTAATTAAATTAATGATATAAAGTTGTTATGCTCTGGAATTTGGTTTGAGGAGTCGACAATATTAAAAAAAAGATTAAGACATTTTGCACGAAACTGACAATGGGTCTTATACGGTCTCGTAAAGGTAAAACAGTTAACTCTATTTCCAAGCTATATTATGATAGCATAGAACACAAAAATACTGAATTCGTATTTTGATGTTAATATGTTGTTTTATTGAAATACGAACATAACGTACTGACCTTGTTAGAGTTTCCATTGAATTTCAATAATTTTTTGCACGATTTTCCTCTACTTTCAAAATAAATTTCTTGCGGTGTTCTATTCAATTTTTTCCCAACAGCTCCACAGCATCCTGGTTTAATTGTGGCTGGCGATGATGGTATTTTATCAATAAAATTTCCCAAATTTTCATCACAAACACGTGCAGATTTTTGTTGATTCGATCTTCTATCAATATTTCTAGATAATTCTGACGTTGCATTTATTATTTTAGTTAAATTCACATCCATTTCCATATTAATAAGGTTGATATTATATATTCTATTTGAAATCCGAATGGATAATAGTTAGATGTACATAACATAATTTTGTGTCTGCACAGAAATATTTTATATTATAGAATAGCTTAGTATTTTTCGTTTACAAAATAGATCCAAAATAGGTCGATAATACATTTTTTTAACTTCACTGCCACCTGATGAACACATTATTTTTTTTATTTCGAAAAAATTTACATTTTTTTAACACACAAAAAATAAAGATGACCTTTTTGTATCTTTTTATGTATCCTCTTCTTTTATTTTTTTTATTTACAAGGATGGATTCAGAAAGACAAAGTTTTTGCTTTTTTTTTTTTATTTAATTTTTCAACTTTTGATTGTTGTTTCGAAGTTTGGAACGTTTTTTTTTTTTGATACTCTAAATTTATTTCATATAATTAACCTATTCATTTATTTGATAATTTATTGAATTTTTTTTCCGTATTTAATTTGAAATATTTTGATTTTAATTATTTGGAATTTATTTATTTAGAATTCTAATTTACATTTTCTTCTTTATCTGCTGCCGATATCACTAAAAGTTATATAAAATTTCTTTTTGAAGTCTTCTGTAAGAGAAGATCACTAGCAATAATTAACACAAGTGGAATATTTGAAAAAAAAAAACCTACAAATTCTGTGTCAATAAATAAAACAAGAAATTTATAATTCAATAATATTATATTTGTTGAGATACATATAGTAATTTTTTAAATTAACACATTTTCATCTTATTTCTATCAAAATAGATATGTGAAAAACTTTGTAATATAACTACTTGAAGAATTACAGATTTGAATTACAGTTTTGGCAGATAGATTGAAAAAAGATTTAAACCCCTCACATATACTCTATTGATATAGTTTTCTTCTCGATATACCAGAACCAGATGTTCGATTGAAAAAACTAAAACTAAAAGTTTATTTAGAATTTTAGTATTTTATTTATATCGTAAAACTTACGGCTTTTATCTTTTATCTTATATCTTATATCTTATATCTGATGTCTTACATCTTAGATCCTATATCTTGTATATTATATCTTATATCCTATATCTTATATCCTATATATTTTATCTTATATCTTTTATCTTGTATCTTTTATCTTGTATCTTGTATCTTATATCTTATATCTTACAAAAATGAAAATAACAAAAAAAAAACAATTTTAGGCTTTCCAAAAAACAGGAAAATTTTTAAATTTAAAGTTTAGGTATATAATTGAGAAAATAATTTTCTGTTAAATATAGAAACTGAAAGTAGTAGGTGGTACTCCATTTTTTGCAGACGTCATTTCTTTATACCCTCTAACTCCCTATTCTCCACTCACCCACTCGATTTACGAAAAAAAAAAATTATTATATAAAAGAATATCCCTATGGCATTGTTATTTCCAATAACAATTTCATTTATTAATTTGTTATCTATTTATTATAATTTTCTTCTTCTTTTGGTGTTGTGTTTTCATTGAACTTTTTTTTTCGTGTTTTTTGTGCACAGATTCTTATCAGGTAGATTTTTTTTTTTATTTACTTGCCTAGCTATTTACCTTTCATCTGCCATTCTTGTATATTTACATTTTACACACTAATACTTATATATGAACTGAACATTTTTGTGTTTTTTCTTTTTTGTTATTTTTTATTTTATATATTATACATTATTTGTAAATTTTATTTTATTTATTTTCTGGTGCTATGAAAAATATATAAATTGTTTACTATTTATTTACACTTAATCCTGGAAAAAATTCCTAGAAAGTTTAACCCAAAATATCTCATTCGACTATGTACCTAAGTTTTTTATTTTTTATTTTTTTTTTAAATTAAAAAACAAGCGAACAATCGAATAGCTTGTTCATTTAATAAATATATCGGTTTTTTTTTATTTTTTTTAAATTGAGGTAAACAAATTTTTATAAAAAACTTTTCTTTTTTTATTTAAGATAATTTTTTATTTGTCGTCCGAACCGAAAAAAAATTTGTTCTAAATTGGAAAAAATTTTATGAGTAACTGAAATTGTTAAAAGTAATAATATGTGAAAATCTCTCTGTATAGCAAAAAAATTGTTTCATTTTAATTGAATGTCTGTGGAGTAAAATGTATCTAAAAAAAAAAAGAAGAAAATAAAAAAATTAAGAATATAAGATTTTCAACCCCTCTGAATGAAAACTTTAATGAGTACTTTATTTGTAAAACTTAAGCGCATGTCTGTATTTTTGAAAATACAGTAAAATATCGACATGAATACAATTATATATTCTTTTCCATACATCAAAAATACACTTCACGCTTTTTGGTCTAATTTTAGTTCGGAAAATCAGTTTGAAATTTTTGGGGTGCGAAATATATTTCCATAATAATTTATATAGATTTCAAAAGAATTATATATTTTTTTAATGAATTCGATATAAAAAATTCACCCTTTATCGATTCATTTATTTCCAGTTTTTATCTAAAAAGTTCAGGATTAATTGAAATCTCATTTGTGAAGAAGTACATTTCTTCAAATGCCTGAAAACAAGACATTTTTCGAATTATTATTTTTCTCTTTAGTATAGTTATAAGTTTTTTATTTTATTCAATTTAATGTAAAGAAAAAAGTTAGAATTAAGTTCAAAGAATATACGCAATTGTGTATGTTCAGAAATTGAACTTTTCAACAAAAAGCTTTAGTGACAAATTAATCCATAAAGTACGAGCAAACAAAAATCGATTTTAAAAAAATATCCCTATACATAATAATTTTTAAAACAATTATAATAAAAATCCAATTATTTTGTATAAATAAAATTGAAATAAACATGTATAAGAAAGTAAGAGTAAAAAATAAAGACATTATTTTTATTTGAAAAAATAAACTTTTTTATTTAGTTATTTATAAGAATGTTTGTATTTATGTTGTATATATAGAATTTCCTGAATTAAGGGTCTTTTTATTTGTTTTGTTGATGGGACATAATAGTTAAGTTTTATTTATTTCGATACAAATTGGTTTATATGTCTCAATAGACGCACAACATGAAATATTGGGGAGAAATAAATCCTTATTTCATTTTTTATACAAAAAAAATATATATAAAAATAAAGAAAAATATCCATAAAATTATATTAAGACCTTCCGCTTTGTTAAAAGTAAAATATATGTTATGATGATGCATGAAAAAGATATTGTGTGCAGAGTGAATAATATACACAAAATTATAAGGAGTTATAACAATTGTTAAACGTATAGATAATCTATATGTTTTATGTTGAAAAATGTTAATAAAACTACATGTTCGAAAAGTACACCTCTGTGCTTATTGGACGAGTTTAAGTATATGAAAGCTATTTTTGTGAGTTTAATATTTTAAAAAATACTGTTTTTCGATATATTTTATTAAATTCTTATCATGTTGTTTAAAATATTGTGCAGTTGCAGTCGACAGATCCTAGTTGAAAAGTTTCCAAAGCGTGAACAATTTTATGCTTTTTAGAAACACCAAAAAAAGATTAAAATTAGAAAAAAAATTTATATTTTAACATGTCAATTAAAAATCACATCCGGTTGAAAGATCAAATATCACGTCGACGAACAACAAATAATTATTTACCTTATGTGTATAATATATTCATGTAGACTTAATGTATAAATTTTCTTTAATATTTACCAAAATAAAAAATCAGATTGATTCGCTACATAAATTTCATCATATTTCGAAAAACGCCAGTCTTTAGAAAAGGATAATAATTTTATTATATTTTATTTTTTGTGGTAAATAAGAAAGGATATTATTTGGGATATATGTACCTATTTATTGTATATAAATGGTTGATTCTTTTAATATTGAAAAATTCTATGATATAGGAATTTAGAAAACATAATATTTATTTTTATAGATTTAAGGCTTTAAATTTTATTATAATAAAATGTATAGTTAATTGAAACGGATTGTATAATGGGAAACCTAAGATTACGTTGTACTGTCATTCTATAAATATAAGAGTTCCCAAATCATTATTATTAAGAATAAAAACCGAAATTAAATTTTTGTAATATTATATATAAAAAAATGAGTTGTAATAGAATCCTAATAGAATGAACTCGAAGTATCGTTATTGCTTTGAATTAAACTGCAACTTTCAAAGAATAGAATATTCGAGACAAATATTAAGAATTCTCAGATAATCGGGTGGTAGAATTTAATTTAAGAAAACGACAGAATTTTAATTTTTATTCAATTTGCTTTTTTTTAAATATTTTCTGTTCAAAAATAAAAAGATATTCAAATGAAAATATAGAGAGTGGGTAAAATAATCTGGATGCATTTTTTTATTATTTTTTTTAAATTTTTAATCAATGAATGCACCTTATATAATGCACATAAGTTATATTTTTTAGAGAGATACATATTAACTTCTAAGCTGTCTTTTTGCTTCAGGTTTATTTTATTTATTTTTCACGAAAGTTTTCTATTTAGAGCATTCTGGAGACATTTATTAGTTATGTTATACTATGTACATATTTACAAAAATTTAATATTATTACTATTATATATTTAGTTAATTTAAAGTCGATTTACTTACACATAATTATATATTTTATCTATATTGTATATAACATACAAAATAACATAAATATGTTGAAATTGATGACCTTTCGATTTTAAATTCAACGTAAATTTTATGTAAGTTAAGAAAATTCTACTTAAAAGAAAAAAACCATAAAATTCTAGCGAATTTTCATATTTTTGTGGGATTTCTTATATATATTTTTTTTTGTTTTTTATTATTTGATTATAAAAAAAAAACATTATTTATATACATTCAACGCTGACTCAAGTTTCTACTAAATTACTAAATGTCTAGAAAGTCATGAACCTAAACCTATGATGAAATTTGTCGCTAAAAATTTAAACGATTTCGTTTTAAAGACAACACGGTCCCGGATTCAATTCAAATAAGCAAGCTAGTGTAAATTACTAGCCTGCAATGAGTTTATGATACATTAAGCTCAGTGGTGGGATTCAGCCGGTTCGCACCTGTTCGCGCGAACCGTTTCCTAAAATATTTAAGATTCGCGCGAACCGTTTCCTAAAATTTGTCAGTTCGCGAAACTCGCCTGAAAAAGTTTTGAAATAATTATCACTGTTTTAACAGTCCCTCCGTGGCAATTTCTCAACTACTCAAAGAATATACAATTTAAATTTGCATTGAAATTTGTATTAAAAATTAAATTTCAATAATATAAAAAAACCTGATGTTTGTCTTTCGGTCTGTGTGTTATCTAAAAATTTAAAAACTACTTTCACACGATGAGTAACTCGACAGGTGATGCGCGTACAATTTACTTAATTTATAAGAGAAATACTGGAAAATTTGACAAGCGTTTTACTTATTTATCTGGAAAATCTCCTTTTTCTTTAACTATGTTATGTGAATACTGTGAGTAAAGAACTGAATAAGAGTAAAAATATGCTTTTACAAAGTAATAAACGTGTAACAAGCAAGCCTGTTTTGAAATTATAACATTTGAAAAAATCAATCTAAAAATTTATGATTTTTTATGAAGTAGAAAGTATATATATGTATGTTCTGGAAAGATATTTAGAATCTAAATAAAAAAATTAAAACAACTTTTTAGAGCATTTAAAACTATAAAAAAAATTGTATAATTTTTTTTTTTACGCGATGCGAACCGGTTGTTAAATGTTTTGAATCCCACCACTGATTAGCTTCATAAAATGTCGAACCGAAGCGACAACACATTATGCCACCACACTATTATGGCAGTATTAAGTTCGAGATTTACAATTTTAAGTCTTTTTAATATATCAACTTAATAATTTTAATAGGATTCACAATTGTGCATAAGCTAGAACTATAAGTAAATGGTATCTTAATCTTCACAGCACACGTTTCGGAATATTAAATTTATAAAATAAAGTAAAGTATTACATTTATTAGACTTTTAATATCTAAATTAGATAATAATATCTAATTTTTTTTATGCAATATTCTTTTAGTAGCTATGAAGTAAAAAAAAAATTATTAATATATTTATTCCAAAAAATCATCCCAAAAAGAATGCGGTACTAAGTTCAAATATAATAAATTTGTAATAAAAACATGATTCTTAGGCTAGACAGACCATTAAATCATCTATGCTTTAATTAGTAAATATTTGTAATAAATTTTTCTTATAATTAAAATTAAACATAAGAAATATATGAAAAGAAAAAAAATTTTTTTTATGTAATATATGTACCTACTAACTTGTATGTTATAAAATTGAAGAATTCAGGAAGAAAATTTTACACATCCTCAATAAGATAAAAATATGTTTTTAACAACCTGGTTATATGAAATTATAAATTCACTCAATTTGTAACAACTAACAACTCAGCATTTAAAATTTATTTTTTGAATGAACTTGAACATACCTCTAGTATTATAGAGAAGCGACTACATAAATTGTTCATAAATCGAGTTGAGTTTTAGTAAGTAAAGGAGGTTGAATTTTTGATATGAGTATTCAGAGCATTCCAAATTATGTATTAAAATTAGAGTGAAATAAATAAGTAGAATAAAAATATGAATTAACACAGCTTTTAGTTTTAGTTCCTCTTTGGCAGAAACGGGAATAGAACTAATCCGTAAATGACAGAGAATATCAAAATTGTGCTCCTTTATCAGTGAATATGATATACTTTTATTTAGGCGAGTATGACTGTTCACTATATTCAACTAAGTTATTATTTATAATAATGTTCGAGCTACCAAAGTCATTTACACCAGCGACAATAAACTCTAAAAGTTTAAAATTAAAAACAACATCATACATGTAGTATGAAGCATGTGTTTTAGTTTTTCCATTAGGTATGCTAAAAATTAAATTTCATGAATTTATAGAAATATTTCAAATGAACAATAATTTTTTTTTTTTGATAGTAAGGTACGAAAACAACATTTTACTATATGTAACTAGTAACAAATTTAGAAATTTCTCCGAATAAGAGTTAATTGCACCGCTCCGTAGTGCTTGGAATTCCTAGAAATTTAACAAAGTATGTATTTGAAGTTCAATAATAATTTCTATTAAAAATTATTTTTTTTATATTAATTAAATATAATTAATGGAAAAATTCAAATATTTTTATTACCTGGCTTTCTATTTGTTACCTTGAACCTTAGCAAAATATTTTGCGCATATTTTGATTGTGTCGATAATGTTTGCGCATTTTGAAATATGATATTCTTTGTTTTTTGGTTAGTAACTTATTCATAAGACATTGACATTATGATTAGTGCCGCAGCGCCAATTATTTTACTCAAATATTGATCTCATTAGATACACAATGAATAAAAAAAAGTTTCACAAAACATTATCAAATAAAGAGTTTGAATGAATGAACGAACTTTTATGTACACATGTAAATTTTATTATAGTAGAAGTAGATAAATAGAATATTACATAGTATAATTTTTATTAAATTAATGAAAGTAATTAATTTATTTCTAAAATATGACTGTTGATAAAAACTGTTCTCAAAATTATCATACCACCTGTAAAATTAAATTTTTATATACCTAATAAAATTTGAATAATATCTAAATTCAGATATCAATATTTCAGATATCAATATTGTTTTGGTTAAAAAAATTAATATATGTATTGTTAAAAAAATTTGTAGATATGTATGTACTGCATGCACATACATAATATGTATAATTATTACTTTATAATACTATATGCTTATTATAATAACCAATATAAATATTTTTGATGAATAAATTATTTAATTATAATTTTTAAGCCACCCAGAAACTGGTCAAAACAGTTTTCTTCAATAATTTTACAGCGCATTCATCTCGAAAAATCAATGCGTTTTTATTATTAAATCATTATTATTAAAATACCGTGTGGTTTTAAATATTATTACCAATAATATAACATAATCAGATGCCCATAAAATGTCGGGGAAAAAAAAATCTACTTCTGCATTAACAATCATCAGCACAAAAATAAAAATTATGTCGAAATTGATATAACAAGGAATACATAAATAAAAAAATACGTTATTTCTACAACTTGTAAGCATTTCATAAAATAAAAAAAAATGTGTCCTGTAAAAAAAAAAAACATTATGTATTACACAACATAGTTTATGCAATTTAATAAAAAAAAGAAATTGATAATTAGAAAAAATTATGATGATAAGCATAGAATAAATACTGATCTTAAATGATATTTGAAAAGAGCCGAGCAACAGAATTTATTGGAAATTTTTCTCAAAAGATGTCATAATGTCTCTAATAAATTCTTATTATAGTGAAAGGTTCCTTTTAATAAGATCAAATGCATTATAAGAAAGAAGTAGTTAGAATTACTACTAAAACTGCTATAGAAGTATTAGAAAATAACATAATTATAATTAATTGAAATCATAATAAATTAATATAAGTTTTATTAAAAAAAGTTATAGGAGACTAAATATTTTTAAATCCAAATATTTATCTTATATTAATTGTGATTTCATATGTCCAAGGTGCATATGATCTGATCGATTGATTTATGTTATTCAATCAAAAAAAAAAAAAAAAAAAAAAAAAAAAAACAGAAAAGAAACTTAAAATTTGATGGCCAAAAATATTGATAATTTAGTGTTTTCGGCTTTTGCTTCCTGGCGCTTACTGCTGTGCATACCAGACACAAGATTATTTTTTACGGTACTGATTCAGCTTTTGTTATAAAAAACTAAATCACTAAAATAAAAATAAAAGGCCAAGAAAAGCATAAAATTATGTTTGCGAGACTTATGTTGTATACAAAAATATAAACAAAATTTCTTTAAAAAAAAAAAAAAAAACCAGAATAAAAGAAAAGTATTTTTTAATGAACCCGTCAACATCTTTGGTCGCGATCATCAATCGATTTTTTTGTAATCATATTTGTCTTTATGTTTCAAAATCGGAACAATTTTTCTATTTTTTTTTTTTTTTGTTTTGTATTAATAACAAATCCCAAATCAATTAATTATTCCACGTGTTGTTTAGCCCGTTAGAAATTTATGTATTTTTTATGCCTGAACATTAGTAGACATTATTCAATTTATTTATGTTAGCATAAGTAGTATTTAGACAAAATCTCAGTATATAAGATACCACAAATATATTACATACAAAAAGATGTGCAAAAAAGATGATTTGACTTTTACGCAGAAGTTTTAAGGTTGCGAAGACGTAGAAATTAGAATCTTGTTTAGAATATGTTATAAATTCGTTGATTCACATTCCGGTTTTTTAGGTTTCGAGATTCTGGACTTTGAGATATCGTATGCATCTATAATCTGTAACATTACATAATTATTTTAAAAAAGACAAAAAGAGAAATTTATGTAATTTTTTTACTATAATAAAATGTAGTATCTTCTTGTACATTTATTTACTTCAATCATTACTTATGTTTTTTTTATCAAAATTGATTGTATCAAAGCTAATAAAGTATGAATTAACAATTGTGCTCATAGCATTCATTATATAAAATCTGTACTTATAATATAAGTATATACC
>OZ023273.1:119396148-119719392 GCA_964007475.1 Hybos culiciformis
ATCCGTAAGCTTCTTAAGTCATTTGTACTGAATACAGAAACAAGCAATCAAGACTTAATGCATTAAACAACTACAAAATTAAGTCCAAGAGAGGCCTAAATTAAATTACAATAATAATTTATTATACCTGCAACTGATGAGGTTTTAGATAATTGTATCTAAAGAGTAGGAATACTATACATTATACTGATGTTAATGATTGATCAACAACGATCCAACATTCACTAATATATAAAATAATAAGTGACCCAATAACTATTATTAAAGTATATAAGAATATTGAATTTCAGTTTTATCAAAACTACAATGCTACTATATATGTATATGTATATCGATCAACATTCAATCACATCTCCATGCCTCAATATAATTTCTTAAAGGATGCAGGGGTAAAAAAATTAGTAATATCGAGTTTACTTCAAGAAAACTTAGATTTATTTTACAAAATAGTGATTAAATTTCGCCGAATGCTTCACATATTTCTGTTCGAGTACTTCTTTTTATTATTTTTATGTTCTCGGCATCTTGGAAAAATATAAATGGTTAAGTACATAAATATTAAGAAACGAATTTGTAAGTTGTCAAGTTAAATAGATAAATCTACTTTTTAAAACCTCTAAAAATATATTAAAATTGGCGGTATCTAAGTCTGACTGATTTTTAAACAGTCTTATTGTTGCCCGTATTATATTTATGAAATTTTCGATATAAAGCTTAAAACGAAGAATATTCTTTTAAATATATTAAATATGCAATTAACATTTTTTTAGTAAATTTTTTTTTATCATAATTCCATTTAGTCTAGTCTCTGTCTAATTTTAAGTAAATAATTAGAAAGTTATTTAATCTGAAAATGAAAGAAAAAATAATAATTTATAATAAATCATAAGTAATTGCTGATTGATAAAAATATGAAAGGTGAGAAACGCATATACCGCTCATTAAATTGATCAAACCACCTGTTAGAATTTTGTTTTTGTATTCTAAAATACATGTTGTACCTAATGTACGATAGAATTTCACTATTATTTTATTATCAGCACCAGTCTTTTTTTTATCTTCGTTGAGAATTTTAGAAAAACTTATTCGTATACATTTAAAGTATATAACCGAAAATATATTGAGGTAGTACTGAGAAAGAAATGTGTTTAGCACGTTTTTTTTTTCAATTAATGATTTATGGATTGGATAAGCAGAAAATATTATTAAAAAAACAAAAAAGAAATTAAGTAGATAAATTTTAAATTTTTTTTCTTGGGAAAAAATACTATCGTATTATTTTCAAACATCTCAAATTTAGTGTAATGTCTGGTTTTATTGAATTCAATAAAGCAGACCGACTGGGGGAACAATTTTTTTTTATATGTTAAAATTTTTAAATAAAAGTTTAATTCAAAATATAGAGATTAAGAAAGTATTTTAAATTTGTAAACTTATTGTATTTTAAAAGCAATCGCGATAGTACAGCATTTATATTGAAGTTTCAAACTAATTAAAAAATGTTCTGAGTCGAAGATCTGTGATTGATTATTTAAAATTAAAATTTTCATAATAAGACTTTTTTAAATATCTGATTAAAAAGATTTTTTTTTGTCTGAAATTTGGTAACAATTATAGACTTTTTACGCGAAATTCCATATTTTAGTAAGCTTTATTAGAATACAAATTTTGTTTGTAATTTTTAAGCATGTTCAGATAAATTAATAAACCAAGGAAAAGTTTTCTTTCATTCTAATTAATTTCCATTTATATTAAATAATATTATAGTGTATGTATAATGATATATATGTACATTTAATAAAATAATGTGTTTTTAAAAATAATTTTATTAAATTAAAATATAAATATCAACATTTATGGTACACAATATTTAAATATTAAAGTTTAATGTAATGAATATCTGTAAAAATAAGAAAGAACAATTTACTTACATACTTCTAATATGCATAAAATTTTCTATACTTAAAATTTTCTATACTTAAAATTTTAAAGAGAAGGAAGAGAAAATACTGCGTATGACTCTTAATCTTAATACAGAATTTTCCTATGTTTACTGAATATAAATAAACATAATAATTTAATTACATAATATTTTCTCAAAAAAACTACAATTTTCTGCATACATTTTCTTCTGTTGCAATCAAATATTTTCAAGACAATTTATTTAATCCAACATGTTCGGTAAATGATTGCATTCATACAAAATGTTTGAAATCAAAGTTTATTATTTTTTTTGTAGGAAAGCTTTTAACAATATTAAATCTTTAGGAAAATTTTATTATCTTATTATGATGTTGTTTAAAAACAATATTCTTCACGAATAATTTATTATAAAAAACTCTAACTATAGTTTTTAAAATATTTTAAAGTTTGATTAATCAATAAGTGCTTGGTTTAGTAAAACTTAATAAAAATGCATTTTTATGTCGATAAATTAATATCAAGCCTCCAAAAATAATTTCATACTATTTGTAGCTTATTTCTTTTAGCCGTGCTATTATTAGATTCTGGCCATGGGTAGTCATATTAATAAATGTAGTTAAATGTTGTAAGCTCACAATTGCAATAGTAAGGTTTGAATATATTATTGTCAGCCCAAGATAAATATGTAATATTATATTATTAGTTTTTAATGGAATGTATGCATTCAGATAGATGACATAAGAAAAAACTCAATTTATTTTGATTTTTGGATATTTTCACACAAAATACACATAATATGACCATACGACTTAGTACATTTATAATTACATACTTCTATTATCAGACTTAAAGCTGTATCCTTAAATTTCAAATATAATTTTCACATTACACTTATTATTTCAACTAACTATGAATATATTCTAATATTTTATTAAAAGCTTTTTTATTCAAACAAATTTGGCGCGCAAACGTAAATTCACCATTACGAAAATTTTTCCTTTCAAACATTTTCCCTAAGTTTTAATTTTTTTTTTTTCAATATATATTTTCCTACAACAAAATTCTTTCCTTAACAAAACGAAAAGCAAAAAAAAAATATTGTAGGTATAAGTTTTGCAGTTTTCATTTTTAAAATAAATTTTATATTATTTTTTGTGTTTTTTTTTTTATGTTGTAAAACTGTGAAATACAAAAATAATAAAAAAAAAAAAAACACAATCAGAAATAAAAAGATATTTTGAACAGAAGCAACGTGTTCGCCAATCGCGATAGTACACTATCGGATAAAAAAAAAATATAAAAATAAAAAAAAAGATATATTTATTTTGTTTAAATTTTTGTTTTACATTTTAGTGTAATAATAGTTTTGTTTTTTTTTCTGTTTTCAACATCTCAAAGAAGGAAATGTTTACATACATTTTGAATGATAAATATTTTCAGTATATTTAAAATTATTTGATCATCCGCATCGCGTGACAAAATTTAAATAAATTAAAACATAATAATATTACCCGCATTTTTTTTATTTTTTTATATAAAATCGTGAATAAAATTGATATTTTAATACAATTAATTTGTAACATATTTTTTATTTTTGTGTTTACAAACAAAATATACCTATAATAACATAGAAAATAAAAATAAAAAATAAAAAAAAAAACAAATATTTAAATTATATTTTAATGAAGTCAACAATATTATAGAGTGGTGTGGTCTTGGAAAATAAATGAATACTTAATTATTTTTTATTTTATAGTAACTAAAATAAAAAAAAATTACAAATTTATTGTAATCACAGTAACTAAAAATATCCGTTTAATACATTTTAAATAAATAATAAAAAAAAATCAATAAATCATAAATAAATTAATTAATTTTATGCTGATCTCATTTTCTTTCTTGATGTTATTATTATTATAAGGTTTTTTTTCTATTATTTGTACATTTTTTCATTCCAATTCGTAAAGAATATAATAATTTTTGTCATCGTTATGATGGAGAAAAAAAATTATTTTATTCTTTAAAAGTTGAAGATAAAAAAAAAAAAGAAAAGAAAATTCATGCCAGTGAAATTATAATTATTACGAAAATTTGTATTTTATATTTTGGGAATTTTTTTTTTTTTATTTCCGGAAAATTTTTTATTCAGATAAATAGAAATTGTAGAATTGTAGTTGATGGAAATAATATGATTTTCAAGAGACTATTTGCATAAGAAAGTTTTGTCCTAAAAATAGATAATAAAAAAATAGAAAATCTTTACATAAATAAAATAAAATTTAACTTAATTTAATAAGACTTTCCGATTTTGATATTCGAGCTCGCCTCCTTTTTGAGTCATTATTTTATTCATTCCTTGAATTCGATACATGTTTGCTATGTTTGTGATCTGGAGAATGGTGCATCTATTTTTGTTGAAATATAAAAATTTTTAAAGTTTTTTCTTACCCATTAACCATGGCATTATAATTCCATTTCTCACTTCTAAAATTCCACAAAAAAATTGATAGAGAGTTCTATTATTTAATTAATTGATTGCAGATACAAGATGACCAAAAAAAAAAATCTATACCAAGGATAGATTTGAGTATAATAAGGATGAGATAAAATATACGTTTAAACATGATTGTTTTGCAATAAATTTAAAATCTTTTTTAGGGAAGGGAGGAAATTTTAATAATCGGTATATTATCCTAACAAGAAAATTATATATTAAAAGAAAATTTCGAACAAAAAAGGAAAAATTATTTAATGTTTTTCATTCAATTATAAATATATGAAAGTAGTAAGAGAAAAAAAAATCGTTATTCTTTACAGGGAGTTTTTTTATATTCAAATTTGTGATGTAATAAGTTAAGAGCGTAGAAATAAAACATTTAGATACAAAGGATTCTAAAATAATTTTTTGTGATTTAAGTTTTGTCCAGTCTGATCCAAAAACTATAGATTAGAATGATAATCGAACTAATTAATTTTATACAAATACATCAAAATGTACAAGATATTTTGATAAAATATTTTTTTATAACATTTTTCGAAAGCACTAATTTGTTCTACAAAAAATTCGTTACGAAATTTGAGACGTTATAAAAAAATTTATATATTTTATTAAAATAGTTTCACTTAACTAAAGTTAAAGAAAATATAAGATTTTTACATTAAGTACATAAATTTAATTACCAAAAAAAAAAAAGAATCCCATATTATTTTCGGAAAATTAACAGATCCAAAAATATGGACGTATGTATAACTGACTATAACAGATTTTCTTTAAACATATAAAACTAAATTCTAATGGCGATATTTTGTATTTCGTATTACGTTTGGCGAATTCAATTTCAAAGCACACTGTATTAAAAATAAAATAAATTGATTAATGTAAAAGTGAAATTTTATTGCGGAATGAAAAAAAAAAAATTGAATTTCCAAACAAGAAAAAAATCGTTAATCTTGATAAAGAGTTGATGATTTAATTTAATTTAATTTAACAATGTTAAAATAAAATAATTTTTTTTTTTTTAACATTTCTATTATATATCTCTTTGAAGAATAAAAAAAATCAGAAATTCAATTAGTCATTAAATTGTTTAATTTTTTATTCATTATTTTCCAATTAAAAATTATTTCTTTTAATTAAAACAAATAAAAATAATAATACTTAGGTGACAACTTCAATAGTATATAAAAAGTGGCAAGTGTCGTGACTTGCAGCCTTGGACCTCTTCAGTGACAGAAGGTTTGGGTAGTTGAAGACGAAATTGTTCATCAGTCTGGATATAAAATATGGTAGAATTTGTGTAGTATTAATTAATGATATGGGCGCATTGTATATGTCAATATATAATAATATAAATAAATTATATAATAGTATAAATGAATTATAGTTATAAAATAAATATTTGTTTCCCAAACTTCTTTTTTTGTCACATGATGATTTTTTTTTTCGTAAATTAAAATATATAATAATAAACAAGTAAATTTAGAGCCCTTAAAATTTGTCTGTTTCTATACCAAGAATAATTAAATTTGAAAAATATTTCAAAAATTTAATGCATTTAATTATATTTTTAGCCCCGGAAGTGCTCTTGAAAAAATTTTTGTTACATATTTATGAATAAAAGTAAAAATATTTCTCTTTTTTTTTAATATAAATTTAAGCATAAATAAACACTGCGGTCACCCACAAAAATCTTTTTTCTTTTTTACAAAATATTTAATTATCATCATCCAACATACATCATTCAAGTACAAAATTAAAAATATGTATTGTGAACAAAATGATATTATTGTAGAGAATGTAAAATAAATAAAAACAATTTTATCCTTAAATAGAGTGACAACGTCCGACAACACTTTTATTTGTTCCTTCAAATCTGAACTATATTTTTATTTCGTGTTTTTTTTTTTTAATGACAAAATTTAATTTTAATATTTCATTAAAGAAAAAAATATAGAGAATATTTAAATATTTTGCATATCGTTTCATTCATCCTTTTTTTCACATAGATTATGTGATAAGTTTATTATTAATTTATGATGTAATTCATTTTATATTCACATTTTATATTCACGAACCATAATATTTATGTTAAATACCTGGCTAGTTATAAATATTATACGGCAAGTGTTTTGGTATAATATTGCATAAATTTTAAATATTAGAGTGCCCAATATTAATTAGATAAAACATTTCCAGGAAACAGAATTAAGTTGAACCTAATTATGTCAAAAATTATGTTTTATTTAAATGATTTGAAATGAAAAAAATAAATAAAAATAAAACAAATAAATAAAAATAAAACAAACAAGAAATTTTATCAAAATCTTGATCTTATCTTTCTATGCTACTAGTATAAAATATATTATGTAGTATTAAGAAATAATTTAGTTTTTCCGCTCAAAAAAAAAATAAAATTAAAGAATCCATTCAATCAGACCATTGGTTTCATTAAAATTTTTAATAATGATAGAGGAATTATTATTTTTTAAGCCCGAGGAATAAAAATACCATCCAAACTGAAACTAGATAAAGATCGTTTTATAATTTGATCCCTCTTGCTTTTTGCCTGATACAAAAAATAAAGATTAGCACTGTCTTATTATATATATAGATTCCATATATTTTATTTGCATATATACACATATAATATACTTCTTGTATAAAACCTGTCACAGGAATTCCCTATAGTTAATTTTTATTGACTTAAATTCCAGATCAAAAAAATTGGAGTTTGTGTGCATGAATGTGGCAATGTACATAATGTGTACTGCACATCAAAACATAGTAGTACGTACCTATGTAAATAATAATATTTTATTCTTATTAATATTGGAAATTACAAGCTTTAAAATAATAATAACATAGCTATGAATGGATGTTTATTTTTTAATTTTATATATTTTTATAATTGAAAATTTTATTTAATAGATAGTTATTTGCATTCTTTTATTAAAATATTTTCCATTAATTTTTTTTTTTTTTTAATAAATTGATAGAGGTTTACTAAATAAATTAGTTTTCAGTTTAATAATGATAGAATATTACACAAATTTGTACATTATTTTGATTTAATCAACATCCAATATTATTTGATATTAACTATTCACAATTAACTTATTTTAATTTTTACCGTGAATATTATAAATTATGCAAATATTAAGTTAAATTAAAAGTTTAAAAGAAAAATTTGATTCAAAATTAAAGCAAATATTTTTGAAAAACAAGTTTAATAGTTGAATTAAGATTGCTGATGAAATTTCAGAAAAAAAATTAAGCTACGAACATCTCAAACATGTAATTAGAATCAAAAGCACTTGTTGCTGTGGAGCAAAAGCTAGACGTTAGGCATTTCGACTTTGGGCTAACAATCACGTTGCCAAATCAATGCAAACTCGTCTTAGAGATCTTTAATAAAGTTACGATTATTAGCATGTTTCAAGTTCTTAATATTGTAATTGTAATGTAACTGAGGAACTAATCCGCAAACTTTTATTAAGAATAATAATTTTTATTTTGTAATTTTTTTTTATTATAGAAAAATCTTAGTAAATAAAATTGTTGAAAGTTATCATTAAAAATTTGGGCTAAGAAATCAATTTATTAATTTATCTGCACGCTATATTTGTACGTAGTATACACATAATTTTAAGTAACCAATTCAATTAATTGATCTTAATGTCTTAATAACATAATTCTTAGAAATTTTCGGAACAACAAAAAAAAAAATTTCAAAACTAAATTAACATATAATTCGTATTATTTGTTGAGTCAAAATTTTTGTTGTTTTTTTTTGTGAATCTAACCATAATTTTTTATGCGAATCGATTATTTTTAGTTTCTTTTATGCTTGATTTTTTTTTTTATTATTTCTTTAAATAAGTAGACCTCCTACTATTTTTTTGTGTGGACATTGTTTTAAGAGGTCATTCATGATTTATCGTTTTATTTTCCATCAAATAAATAGTTTCAAAATTTTAATAACTGTTTTTTCAAATCATATCATTTATTGAGAATTTTACTTCTTAATGATTGAGTTATGAGAGTTCTGAATATTTAGGTAATACAATATCTTTATGTATTTTAATTTTAATTAAACTGGAAAATTTTTATAATTTAAATTACAAAATTTGAATCAGAGAACTACAAAAAAAAAAAATTTACATTCTGTATGGGGTCATTCTAATTGTATGTTAAAAACACATTAACTTATGTACTTTTTCTTACTCTTAGACACCTAACATTTTAAGCAATTCAATAACTATCATCAGTTATCATTACATTAAAAGATATTACATAAAGTACGAATTAATGCATTTTAAAAAAAAATTATATTTAAATTAAATTCCATTTTTTTTTCTATATGCTGGCATAGAATCCTTCGATAATAAAGTAATCAATAAAATAATATAAAAAAAAAAAAAACAATAATAATTTAATTATCGTATATCTTTATATGTTCCTGAACAAAATAGCACATATTAAAGAAGAAAATATGGCAAAAATTTATATAATTTTATTAATAACAATTTTATTGCACACAATTAATAGTGAAAATTTGATTGGAGCTACGCAAACAGAAAAAAAATGTTTAAAAAAAATTCTACAAAATAATTTACAAAATAATTTTAAAAATATTAATGGTCAAACATTAAATATGAAAGTTCCTGTTAACACAGTATTAAAAAGGAATCAACCAAAAAGGTAAGTAATCTAATATATAAGGAAAATTTATCATAATTTTCTAAACTCAATTTATTCATGTACGAGAACATAGTAATCGAATCATATGATGCATTACATATTTATTTATTTATTTATTTATTCAACCCTTAGTTATTTACGAGCAAATAATTTACAAGTTTTTATTCACCTGTTCTTCATATTCTTCATGCTAAAAAAACTTTTACGTTATGTACAAAATTTGATTGGCTGATTTTTCTCATTTTACTTCTGTTTTGGTTTTGTAGATTTTTAGTACAGAGAGATGTTTAAACACGGGTTTAAGTAACATTTTTAAATAAATATTTATGACATTTATGTAAATTTATTGGGACTGAAAGTGGCGTCGTGTCGTTAAGTTTATTTAATATCTGCAAATGGAATTATCATCTTAATAGGAAAAAAAAATTTGGAACGTAATAATTTTTAATTTTATGTAACTCGACAACTGGAGGGTTTAAATTTTGAGAAGTACATTCAACGATTTTAAATTTTGTCAATAATAATTACAAAAAAAAAAAATTCTCACTAATCAATCGGAAAAAACCATGAACGTGTGAAATTAGAAATTTCTTACAATAAATATTGCTCTAATTTTTCTTCCCCATTTTCTGAACTTATTTTAAGGTCATATAACTTGTAATACTATAAAATGAAAAATAAAAAAATAAAAATAAAATAATAATAATAATAAAATCGAAGTTACAAAACATTTTCACGCTTAAAATACACAAAACAAAATAGAATTGCAAAGGTACTTGACTTTTCTGTTTATTGAACCACTTAAAAATTAGAAATTCTATATTATTCACATGTTTTCGTTAATATCCTTAAAAGGTTTCAATTTACAACGGGAAATTTTTTTTTTTTTACAATATATAAATATGTATATTTTTTTTTACCATTTCAATAAATTCATCTTTTACACAAAACAAACAATAATATAAAATTTAAAATATAAACATCTCAATTTCAAGCTTTAATAAATAAAGTCAGTCACGTGATTCCCCTAACCCAGACTTTGGAAACAGACAAGTGATGCATTAGATAGAAGGTATAATTATTAATCAACAGTATAACAAATCTTTTTTGTCTTTAATCTCAATCTTAAGTCAGTCACGTGATTCCCCTAACCCAGACTTTGGAAACAGAAAAGTGATGCATAAGATAGAAGGTATAATTATTAATCAACAGTATAACAAATCTTTTTTGTCTTTAATCTCAATCTTAAAAAGTGATTTTTTTATTTTTATAATTTGAAAATACTTATTCTAGGCCGGTTGTATTCAACTTTATAAAGGTCGTATATCTTCCACAAACTCGCATCAAATGAAACCAAAGAGTTCTCACTATCTGACAATTGCACGGCTTGAATTTTTTAATTTATAAAATTTTTTTGTCTAGAAAATGTCTAGACGATGTCTTAGTATTTTTATAATCGAAATATACTATGAAAAATAATTTAACTTAGTTGCAAGTCGAACTAAATTGGCTTATATATTATTTTTCTATTTCTTTAAAATAGAAACGAAATAAAATATAGAATAAATTCCGTATTTAAGTACATGATTTCAATATACAGTTTGAATAGTACATAATTAATAGTAGAAATTACATCATGATTAAGTTACATGTATGTAGCAATGTAGAGTTTTAATCAAATTAAGTTTTAATCAATGAATGAATTCAAAATGAGCAATAAGATAAAGTTTTAATTAAAACAACTTATTAACTATATATACATTGTATACTTATTCATTTATGTTTAAATAAACATAATGTTTTTACAGTTAAGGTTTATTGTAAATTATATCGACAATTTTATCAGGGAAATGTTATTTACATAAAATGTAAAATTTTATCAAAATCAAATAAAATTATTTAAAACTGCACTGCAGTCAAATTTCAAAAATTCGATTTTGTTTTATGATTTTTATCATTTTTTATTTTTTGAAAACTTTTTCCTATAAAGTTTTTCTATTTAAATTATAATATGGGCAGAGATACATACCGCATTCTTCACTCTGTGTTCAATATTATTTTATCTTTATTTAGATAAAAATTTGGATGTAACTAAAATTAAATAAAAATTTTGTGGCTCAACTGAATTAAAATTTAAATACTGTACAATTTTTAGGTTTGTTTTTATTATTTTTAAAAACGAAGCTTTCTTAAAACTTAAATTTTTTTTATCTTTTTAAAGCATATAAGAAAAAGAGTAGAATAAATTACTAAAATCTTGGATTCCTATTTGTGACTGAGCTAAAGCAAATGTTTAAAAAAGAAAATATCCGAATGCCAAAATTCGGGATGAATGTTTAAATTCTTCTCAGTTTTTTTTTTTGGAAGACACTCAGAAAAACTAACTATCCTTTTAAATACATTTCTGTTTATCAGAAAGGAAAAATAAATCAAAATAGGCAATAAATAATGATAAACGAGTGATACTTATTCAATTCAAAAATAGAGACTGATAGGTTCGTGCTCGTCTCGTAGTATCATAAGAAAAAAGAATATAACATAAAAATATAAATAAAAAAAAAAACATAAAATTGCATTAGAATTCAAAACTTATCGTTATCTCATATTCATATTATGTAAGTTTATTAAAACACATAATTGGATAGTAAGTAAGCTTTAAGTAAAAACGTACGAACTTATAAAGCAACTTTATGTACTTTGTTATGGTACGTCGTCGGGATCGTACGTTACCTAAACAATTTTTCACATCGTGTTTCTGAGTGTATATTTCTTCGAAAACAGAAGAACAAAATTTTTTTCTGATTTTTCATTATTTTATTTTACATCTATATAAGTATAATTGTATATATGTTTGTATGTATGTTAATTTAATATAATTTTATTTAAAAGTTGCCAAAAAAGTATTTATTTATTTTTATTTTTTTTTTCCAAATGAAAAACTTTTTTCCAGACAACAAATTAAAAGAATTTTTTTTTTTTATCAATTTAAGAAAAGCAAACGAAAGGAAATTTTTTTTTTTTTTTTGCATAAAATGAGAAAAGAATATGAATGCATTTTTTTAATAGCGGAAAAATATTTAAAATTATTGAGGTGATCTGAAAATAAGACAATTTGGTTTTTATCGTATGGAAAACTGAGACAACATCAAAAATCATAAATAAAAAAAAAATAAGACATTAAAAAAATTATTAGTACAACTTGTGTATACCATATGATTGTTTTTGACCTAATAACGTTTTTTTTTGTTTTTTTTTTTACTTCCAATAACAAGACAGAGAGAAAATTATGCTATTTTTAAGTTTCTAAAAATATTTCTCGAATTTTATAATAATTAATTTTACTGGAAATTAATTGTAAGTACTTACACTAAGTACTTTAAAAAAATAATAATAATAATTTTATTTTAGAACGGTTTGTAATGAATTTTGTTTTGTGATGGCGGACATAACGAATGTCAATCAAATAAAATAAAAAGTGAATATATTTTATTCGTCATATCATAAATTTTAGCCCTTATTGTACATAAAAATTCAGGTACAATTCGTTCCTATATATAGATCTCAACTTGAAAGTATCTTTTCACCAGCTTAGATACATGAGATGATATATAAATAATCTATTTATCAAGAACTTTATACAACTTTGTTATTTATTTAAACGTACAAATTTTAAATTAATTTTGTATTTCGATCAGAAGTTATTCTAATTATTATTGTTATTCACTCAGATAGTTTTTTAAACAAAATATTGCAAAAAAAAATTATATATATGTATCTTATTACCACCTAATGAATGGTATCATATTGTATACATAAGAGAATCTATAGTAAACTAGAGAAAAATAGCGATTTAATTTTCGTATTTTCTTTATTCACTTTCCGTGATTACCATAGAACATATTTTTATATGTTAAGTTGCTAATTAATTAATATTTTCTGTAAGTTTGAATTGAAAACAAATGCGTATTTCGTATATTCAATGGAAAAATGTTTATAATTTATAAATACATTTTGCTTAATAAAGTTTTTCAATAAAAACAAAATTTTCCTTTTTTTGTATAATTCATGTTACGCAAAAAAAAACTGCTCATTTGTTTAATGCAATGAATCATTTTAATACCAGATAGTCAATCGTCGCACGGTTTAATTTTGGAAACTAATTGGAAATAGATTTTAGATTGATGAACATGACGAAAATTATGCAAAAAATATTCAATTAAAATAATCTTAAGAACTCATGTATATATGTATATTATACGTTTTATTTTAACCAGAGAACGACTACCCAATAGAACGAATAATGAGTTAGTTTATTAGTTAAGTTTTGTTATAACTAAATATAAAACAAAAACATCATTATTTTTTGATCTTCAACATTTTCCGTTCAGTGTCTTACTTCATAATTATTTTTCATCAGAATTCGTTTTACTTTATTTTGAATTATAATAAAATCTTATTAGACATTTTTCATTATACAGTCTATAAAATATTCGGAAATACTGTGATTAACATTTTGATTATATGAATGCTATAATTATATATATATATAACGTCAAAAGTCAATATCTCTTACATGATTACTTACATGATTTCTAAATAACCTAAAAATCTAAATGTCATATCTAATAATAACTTACGAACTTTAACTTTCGAAAGAAATTCTAGATGTTTTATTTGGACTTTTCAGGATTTAATTTAGTGTCATAAAAAAATTACTTGATTTTCAAGTATATACTTGGTTTAATACTTCTTCATTTCTATAGTGTGTAACTTCATTTCACAAAATTTCGTTCTCTAGTTGTATAATGTACCAAAACGAACATATTATAATAATAAAACTTTTAGAACTAGGAGAAGTATATTATACATTAAAGTACCATCATCATCAAGTAGAATATTACTATTATTCTCTTAACCGGATTTTCACTTCAGCATACATTTAAATGTTTTTATATGTATATAAGTAAGGTTTATTAATTTTTCAAAAGGATCTTTCTGAAAATAATTAATTTAAGGTTATATACATGTCACTATAAATTTCATAGCATATCCGTTTTAGAAACAGCAGCCCAATTATAAAATTCACTTAGGTATTAAATATATATTTTGATCAACTTAACTAAAATATTTTTAAATAAAATATATTTTCAAATTAAATGATTTTCTATAGCCTGTAAGTCTACCGCAAGAAGAATTTCTGCAATTCCGCATTTATATTTTTAATTTTAAAGTAAAAAAAATTGTGTAATTGAAATTTTTTTTGAATGACAAAATACTGAAATGTTATTTTATTTATAACTAAATACATATATTTATGCTACATAATGAACTTATTAAATGTAATTTAAAATTACAATAAATTTTGTGCTCTATAAATTTATAATTCTTCTCAATTTTCATTAATGAACTAGCGGGCGGCGGTGTTGGGAATTTCTATATATCCAAATATAAGGCTTCGGCCTCTTTGCTTGAAATAAGGAGAAATCGTTTGACCTTTTATCTCCTACCTTTTTTGACACAAAAGTGACTAGTTCTTTATTATTATATTTTAATAAAATTTTGTTGCTGACTAAGACATTAAGTTAGATAAGTCTCATCAGTGTTAGTAATCAAGACTTAATATCCCAGAGTCTATGCTCTTTTTTTTCAATCACTAACTATACGTTTATAATATTAATTTTACTCCTTGCCCCTTTCTACGATGAATAATGTTTCTGTAGAAAATATTTGTCGATTCTTTAACCTATGCTCAATTGTAGTTTTGAGCCACAGTATCTAAAACTATAGTGTGAAAATTAATATTAAATATTATTTTAATTTACTTAAAAAAAAAAAAATGTCTAGAAGAAAATATAATAATTTTGTTACGGATTTAGGTGCACAATAATGCTTTAAGCCGTCAAATGGTATAATAAAATATTTTTCACGTTTCTCAAATAAAAATTAAAAAAAAATAATAATAATAATATGAAGTACTTAAAATTGGTTAAATGGTTAAATTTTTATGTTTTTTATGTATAAATAAATACACATATAATATAGGGATCTCTGTGTAAATTAATAATTCTGATACAATTTCTTAATATATAATTTTTTAATTCATATTTTTTGTTGCTAATATTATTATTATTATTATTATTATATTATTATAAATTTATCGCAATTGAACATTTTGTTTCTCAGAATGTGGTCATTTTTTACACAACACGTGTCAAACATTTATTTAAAATCATAATTTTTATTTAAATAGATGATGACGTTAAAAATGTCCATACCTACCGGATATTTGAACTTGAAGTTTTATCTTCACGATTTTAAGATACATTATATTTATGTATATGTATTTTTTTTTTCATATATATAAAAACTAAATTGATTTCAAATAATTAGTATTGTAAAAACTTAACATAAATACTTGTATATTCGTATCGTGTATATATATGTTTTTATTACATTATTAAATGTACTGAGAGTATAATATTCAACGCTAAAAATATACTTTTGGATATTAATTTAAAACGCATAAATAAACGATGCAAAATGAAATGAATTCTGTTGAAAGATCAAATTTAAATATTAGAAGAAAAAACTATTAAAAAAAAAAATTAGAATATAAAGTTTTTTAAGAATTGAATTATACATTTTTGGATTTTATTTGATGGAATTTGAAACTGATTGGCAACATAATTATTATTTAAAATTTTAACAACTAGATTGTTGAATAAATCAAATTTAGTTTTTTTTTTTAATTCCACACTTTAATTCCATTGGTACTTCATTTCTATATAGCAAAATTAAGTGTGTATCCAAGAATTTGTCAAAATAATTAATAAAATCATATTAAGTTTAAAATTTTTGATATTTTTGAAAAAAAAAAATTAATTTGAAATTATTATTGGTTAGCTCATTTTAGAAGATTCTTTATTATTATTTTATTTGAAAACTAACTCAGTGACGACAATTATTCGTCAATATTATGCCAATGACACAGTACATCGTAACATGGGATGGATTATTAAATTAAAATTACGACTCAAAAAAAAAAAAAATAAATAAAAACAGTTGATTCCTATTTGGTGGTGGTACATTACTGTATAATTTAATTTAGGAGGTCTTTGAATAAATGATCGGGTTTTTTTTTTAATTTTTATAATGTTTGAAGCAGTCACGGAACATAAAAATAATTTTAATGTTCCCACATCCAACGCACAATTTCTTGTACCTGCAAGAGTTGCGCAGAAACATTAGGAAAATGTTTATTAATAATACTAAATAAATTTTATTCCAAAAACTAATTTCTTTTGAATAACATTATAATATTGCTCAAAAACATAAAAGTTAATTCCGTCCAAAAATTTAATTTTTTATGTAATAAAGAATATTAGTTTAGTATCAAAATTTAATAATATCTTTTAATGCGTTGGGGATCGTTATGTTGTATTTAGTGCTATAGAATTTAGATCACTAAATGGAGTATTATATGCGTCAATACACATGCAATCATTTAGATGCATCTGCGTAAATAATGAAAAAATTTAGATGCATCAGCGTATATAATGAAAAAATTTAGATGCATCAGCGTAAATAATGAAATCATTTAGATGTTTCGTTTTGAATATTACGTAATACCTAAACAAACATAATATCTCTCACAATATTTCAATACAGCCAAATACAAAAAAAAAAATGAGAAAAAATGAGAAAAAATGAGAAGAAAAAATATTCTCTCTTTGCAACTACCTCTCCCCTACGCATTAAAACAGTATATTGGATATGTAAACAAAATTTGTTATTCAACTCGTTCTGTATTTACACAAAAATACATTGACACTTGTCAATTTATATCACTCGACCTTCGGTCTCGTGATATAAGTATTGACTCGTGTCAATGTATTTTTGTGTATACAGAACTCTTAATTAATAACAAATTTAGTTTACATATTCAATAATCTACTATTATTTTTATTTTATTTTCTTTAATCAAAACCTTAATTATTTCGATTAAGGAGTAACGATTTTAGTAAATAACCTACTTTCCAATTATTATTATTATTATTTTTTTTTTTTTAAACAAAAAAAAAATCGATTTATATTTAATATTATTTTATTTCAAATTGTTTACGCTTTTATTTTTATAGAACAACTGTTGGTGATCTTTCTATTTTAATGAAAAATCACGTTCTCTTATGTACAAAATAATATATCCCTAACATAATTTATAACTTATGTACTTTGCATATATATTATTATATTATGTTTATATATACTGTTAACTGTATAATAGTGTATAGAACATTTAAAAGAATTTCTATATTGTAGTTCAAATTTTAATCATCACTTTGCGTACTGAACATTAAAAACTCACAAACAAGTAGCCGCAATGAATAGTAAAGCTAATATCGTTTTGTTTAAGTTTATATGCACATCGTATTGAAATCAACTTACATACCGTATCTATTATCTAAGGCCACAAATAAGCTGTAGTGCCACTGAAGAAGAAGAAAAAAATTAGATATTAAAAATCTAATATCTAATAGCCTATAATAATGTCCTAATTTAAAAAAATATATTAACATTACGTACAAACGTCTCTAAACTGATATCTTCCACAATTTTGATGACAATTATTGTCTGTCTGAAGTAACTTCTAAATGTTATAATATAAAGACTTTTTTTTAATAATTTATCCACAATTCCAATTCAACGAAAAGCTTTGACGCTAATGTGTTAATCGTCGATCTCCATTATTACAAAGCTTGTAATTGCAATTTTTTTTTCGTAATAGCTATTTTCTAATACCATCGATTAAATTCTATAATTGATTTACATTCAACTTCTTTATTATACAATATAAATACATTACATTTTCAAATTTTACAATTAAAAAAATATTATTTTTGATTTTGTAATTGAATAAACAAATATTCTCAAGATATTAACTCTAAATTAATTTTTCGCCTTTCAACTGGGGTAAATCTAATAGCTTCAATTTTCATGGGTTTTCTTAGCTTGGAATGCGATTTATCAAGGTCTAATCCAAAATATTTCTTCAATAATGGTGTCGCATAATGTTTGACGATTAATTCACCCACAAAAACTAATGTACTAATAATATATCCAATAATTAAAACGGCAAACGCACCCGATAATTGATGTAGGTTCAATTCTTGCATATTTTCTACATACATTTAAAAAAAATATAATTTTAAATTGTTAACTATAAGTATAAATAAGTATGTTGTAAAAAGATCATGATCATTTGGCGCGACGTAGTTTTAAATTATTAATTTAATCTATTCTATTTTATTTTTAAAAACTTACCTTCTTCTCCATCTCCTTCATTTGGCGCATTAATTGAGTCGACAGTTTTTCTAATTTCTCGTAAAACAACGTTTTTGAAATTAAAATCGTTCACAATTTTTTTAAATAATCCACTTTCATAGTGCCTTCTGATAATATAATTAAATGTTACTAACAACGGAAATGATGGTCTTAATATCATATTTGATGGACTGGATAGTACATCATCTGTAAATGCATATACATCACTAGAGTAATTACTTTCTATAACCATCATTCGATTAAGTAACAAAACTTCCTTCCCTTCCTTTACTTTAAGCAAATCCGATGGTAAATTTTTGTATTGATCATGAATTATCGAACCTTTAAACCAATCTTGTTTTTCTTCGGGACCACCTAGCAATATACATTTTGAAAAGTTAAAAAAAAATCAGAAAAAAAAATTGTACTCATTACCAACATACACTTACCAAATGGTATACCTGCTTCAATAACCTCCTGAATATTTGTAATTTGATCGTCCTTTCTTGGATTGGTAAAAACGTCAATTAATTTAGATGTATATAAATTTGTTAAATTTAATCCAAATATAGCTAAAATAACGAAATATATGCGTAGCGGTTGACGATTTGGTCTTTCATTTATTGAGAATCCCAGTAAAATACCATTTGTGTTAAGTGCGGTTAATGAAACTGACTGATGATCATTGTTCTCTAGTGAAAGCCTCCCAATAATTATCCAAAAAAGCCAAGTTAACAAAAATGTTGCAATAAGTGCTTGCCATAAATTTTTACTAAATATAGTTACTAAACCTTTCCAAGGTTTTTGATAAGGTGCACGAAAAACAAACCAAGTATGAGAATCCGGTAAATAGGACTCTGTTACTGCAAAATATTTTGAAAGTTCATCATCTAGAAAATACCCACCAATAGTAAAATCACATGTTTTATTTTGCAAATCGGCAAGAATTCCAGTCGAAGTTCCGTTCAGCTCATCAACTTCACCACGATCCCCTGTCTTGCAAATTGTGTTAAGACTGAGCTTAGTTTTGTTTTGAATACCTCATAATTGAAATATAAAAATAAATTATGTTAGTATTATAGATGAAAGTGAGATAAATTAAATTTATGTTATGTCTGTTTCCTTCAATTTTAGTACCTTTAATTTAAATCAGAACATAACATAAAAATTAATTATATGAACTTATAATGTTTTATTTGTTTATCATAACATTAAAACTCTAAAAGTCTAAAGTAAGATTCAAGTTACCTTCAATCAATTTCATTTCGATTCCACCTGTACAATTCTCGTTTACAAATGGCTTGGCTACTTTTGGGCAAAAATTTAATGTACAATTATCCATTATTCCTAGCATTTTCTCAGCAATAGAGCTCTTTATTTCTTTCCATTTGTCAATTTCACCCCTTTCGCAGTCTCCCATAACAGCAATTGATTTCAAAGAAAATTTTAAACAACTTTCTGGATTAAAAACATCCAAGAAATAAATTTTATATTTTATGGAGCTAACAGCATATAGTATTGCCACATTATGAATATCATGTTTATTATAAAGAAATTCAAAAATATTTTCTGTTATTTTATTCGCGAGATTGTAGTGATTAAGATTATGATAAAGTATTAAATATTTTGCTGCCGGATTCCATGACGAAGATTTTTGAATGTAGTTTTCATATACTTTTTTAAATTGATTAACTTCGTCAATGACAATAGCATAATAGTCAACTAATTGAACATATGCTTGATTAATATTATCATCGTTGAAATTAATAATGTCCATGCCATCAGATATTATTCGAATTTGATACAATTTAAATGTTTCATCCTGACCCTTAATTTTTTCTTCATTAACATTTTTAATAAACATTTGTTCAATATTTCGACCTGGTAAAGACATATTAACCAAATGAGTAATGGCCACATTCTGAGATCTCGTTAATTTCTGTTGAAATGAAATAAAAAAAATTTCTGAAAAATTATCTAAACAGCGATATCCAAATTTTGAAGCTTCTGGTCCAATGGGATTAGATGGTCTTAGTGAAAGAATTGAGAAGGCAACTTTAAGAAAACTTAAGTTAGCAATAATATAAAATGCATATAACATTTTTATCTTAAATATTTATTTTATTATTTCTCTTAACTCTATCTTCTTATTATACTTTTTTGTTTGAAAAGCGTTTTAAAAATGATATGAAATTTGAAAAAAGGATCAATTTATATAAAAAAAAAAAAACAAATTTGATTGATTGCATGGAAAGATTGTGTATGAGTACGCAGTATATGTTAATTTATTATTTAAAAATTTTATATTTGTTTATAACTGATGCAATGCAGATGATTTGCTATGTTTTCGTGACTATTACCTATATAAAAAGTCAGATAGTTCTGGGTTCGAGAACATGCAATCTTGGAATCGTTATTGAAGCGAATTTTTAATAAAATTAAAATAAACTCAAATATTTTGATTATTTCAAACATGATTACACATATTCTTGTTAAATCGCCTTAAGTATATATTTAAGTATATTTAAATAATTTTTTTTTAATAGATTTTTCTCAATATGCCTTTTCTTCTTACTTTGTTACATAGACTTTTCTTCACACACTTAATTAGTTTATACAAAAATTTTACATATTTCTCATAATCAAATTCTTGAAAGGAAATAGGACTAGAATTATTTAATTTTTAAATTAATTTTTTCAAATTTTAATATGTATAAAATTTCCTTTTTTTCTTTTCACTGATGTATTTTTTATATTTTTTAAATTTCGTTTATTACATCGCTATTATTTTGATGTGTAATATCGGTATTATTTTGGTAAAAAGCTACATGTTTTTTAGTAAATAGCTATACATGCTACACCAACATCACCTCATCTTAATTTCCATATTCGTTAATTACTTACTATGTTACATCGAAATGTAACTAATTTTTTGTACAGCGTCACATACAACGAAAAATCAAACTACTACTTTTCATATCTGTACGTTAATTTTTCTTAAAATAAGATTGATAGTAAAATCTTAGTATAGAGTTTAAAAAATAAATTTGCCTTTACTTGGTATAGAAACTAGAAATAATTTTTTTTTTCAATAAAAAAATTTAACTTTATGTCGAATAAGATTATGATAATTTTTCGAATGTAAATACGTAATATGTAATATGAAATTATAATATGATTGACATTTTCAGGCTAGACCGTTCGACCACAATTTTTTATTTATAAAGCAAAAAAATTATTCTCATTTATATAATTGTCCATTACTTTGATAATATCTACTTTCTAAATATACATATACATCATACTTAGTTCGAATGAAGAACCTATACTGAGAAAATTCTATAAAAAATGTTCCACTATCGAGATTTAAAAATTAATTTTATACCATATTTCCGTGCCGCACTTTCCTGAGATTCTTCAATTTATGAAATGTAATTTTGACTTGAAGTTACTACAATTACTTATTTTAAAAAGCTTGATTTTGCCTTTACTAACTTCGTTTGAAAATTAGAAATAAATTATGAATAACTTAACTAATTTAAGTTTTCCACAATTGGGTTCCACATATGTAAATATATAAAATATTCATCCAGAGTAATAAAAAGTCTATAATCTTATAATTATTAATACATATATACCCTGAGGTTTTAAATGTTTAGTTTTAACCTAAATAATTATTCATTGGCTCAGCAACATACGTAAACTTCTTAAACTATAGAGAAAAATATTTAAAAAAAAATTAATATGCATTTTACATTAATTCTACTGAATATAGTGTTTTTATATAAGTTCATAAGTTGTTTATAATAAAATTTCAGAATTTAAAACTGAATGTTAAACAAAATTAAGTCCATTATCCTATTCCTAACATTATATGAATACCTAACATATATTTACCATAAAAAATTTAATTTTTCATTTCCTACATATTATGTATGTATTTCCGACCCCGAATTGAATAAATTTTTCCACGTGAGTAAAACTTCCAATCGAAGTTATTTTAATTCTAAGAAATCGGAAAAAAATTAATAATAATAAAATAAAATAAATAAATTAAAAAGAAAAATAAAAAAAGAAAATAAAATCAATAAAGGATTTTGTCTGAGATTACACAAAGAATGATAATAAAACATATTTCGAAAAGACATTATAAAACAGATCATAAATTCAGTTTAATTGCTGTCACAAGAAAAGTGCTATTGTCTCCTCATAATTTATCTATTGTTTATATAGCTAAAAAAAAAAGCTAAGAAAATATTCTTAAATATATATTTCGAGACTATTAAGTATTAAAAATTCATATATGTATGTGCATGCATATAAATAAAATAATGTATATTTTTTTTTTATATATATACATAATGTAGTGTTGGGATAATATTATTTTCTTTTGCCAAAGAACGAATGAGACATAAAAATGTGTCATTAAATAACCACGCAATTTTATACATATAAGAAGATATGTATCAAGAAGATAACAAAGTTGCCAACTGCAACACAGATTTTTTTTTCCGTAATGCTAAAAGCTTATTTTAATACTATAAAAAAATTTGAAATTTTAACAAAACTCTTCTTTAATAACTTTTTATAAACAATTATAAATAATAAGTGTAATTTGAAATAAAAATTATTTAGACGAAAATTGATTAATATTTTTAGAATTTATTTAGTATTTGTCATTAAACATATACATATATGAAATGTTAGGCATGCAGTTGTTTGTACGAACTACGATGTTATAATAAGGTTGCATTTTAATTTTAAAAAACTTCAATGGAACAGTTAAAATGGAAATTTGTAATCGTTTTCGGATGGTCGAGTTTTCAAACCTACATTTTTAATAGAAATTGGCGAAGAATTAATAAATCTTATTATTTTGCAAATCATTTGCCCTGTTACAAAACACATCAGGCAAAGTCGGATATTTTACCTTAGTATTTCTTTTTTGCTTTAAATAATGTTTTTGTCAAAGTATTTCATAAAAAATAGGTAAAGTAGGTACATAAGTAGGAGAAAAAGAATTATGTTAAAATGTATGCATATTTATCTGGATGCAAAACATAACATTTATTTACGCAGATTTGAATTTTAAAAGATATTTCATTTTGTTTAATTATGACTGCGTCAGTAATTTTAATATGATAATAAACTTAGAAATTTTCTAGTTTATTAAACATATTTTTAATCGATTCAATTTATGTACAAAAACTACATAATTTATAGAAATTTTGGTTCGAATTTTTCTGCAATATCGATGGAAACTATTGCTCTTGTGCTATTGTGTCGTTATATTAAATTAAAGTGATGAAAGTTTAGCATAGTTTAACTTTGTTTTACAGTTATATTTAATTTTAACATTAGTATAGTCTAAAGTTATGAGTAATATTACATTATTTTTTTACAGTGGTTATGACCCCCAAACATTTAACATTATCAAATTTCACAATATGTTTAGTGTTGCAAAAATAAAATGTGAAAGTTCTGTTATTGTTCCTTTTCGCCCCTTTTTTAGAGAAAAATAAATTATATTTAACTTTTATTGTCTTTATATTGTAATGTTGTGCCAAATTTTTGTTTTTTTTGTAAATTTATTGATTTCATTTTCGGCGTTTTTATCACACTTTGTTTTATTGTTCAGAAAAAATAGATAGTTAGTCATAGAATTTGTAGGTTTATGCCTACAACATAAACTCGGACAATGTAATAGATGATACCTATCTCTATAAAACAAATTATATTCAAAATACTGATAGTAATAATTATTTTTCCTTTTTTTTATTTTCAGATTTACCATAAAATTGAGGGAATCAAGCCCTCTAACAATAAGATACGGATCACAACAAAGTTTTTCAAATATAGAAAAGTCACTTTATTTTAATAATTCAAGTGAGTTTGTATTTAATTTTTTAATTTTGTTTAAATAATTAAAATAATATTAATTCTAATTTACAGTAAATTTAGCACGCACATTTAAAAATGAATCTAAAGAAATATTTTATCCATGTGCAGTCCAAGGCCAATATGATATATTCCTGAATCTTAGACATAACAGACGGACTAGAATTAACATAGAAGCACATGATCAACATCCGTTTGCGGAATGGCCACTTCTGAATCGAAGTACAGAAGTACGATTAAGAACTCAAAATAGAATACAAAAGAAACAAATGATATTAAAATGGAGCAAGAGGTAAACTTTTGTTATTAAGAATTTTTCATATTAATTTGAATTAAATATTCTTTAATTTTTATTCCTTTTATTTTTGACCTGAAAATTTAACTATAATCTAAAATTCATACATTTAAATTAAATTTTAAAATTTTTGTTAATTCTCGAGAAAAGAGTACCTAAATTAATTGGGGGAAAAGAGTCCCTAAAAACTAAATGTGAAATAGTTTCAAATTATAAACATTGTTTCTTTTCAACAGCCAGTTGGACGTTCATGCAGTTCATTATTGTTTAATAATTAGTAGTGATAGCCCTAAAATAAACTTTTGCAAAGCAGTAAGCGAGTCATTGGAAAAAAACTTGAAATCTCAGAATGTATGCCAACTTCCAGTTACCGATTTAATTTGGTTCCGACAGCGGAGTAAAATTAAATTTATAGGTAAGTTGACGAAAACATATTATATTTGTAATGTAATCAAATAAAAAAAAAAACTTTTTTTTTTACAGATAATGATAGTACAAATGTTGTGTGCACGGGCAAGAAATCACAACAAATTGTCAAGGGTCTTACACCTAATATGAAATATTACATTAATATTTTCGGAATTCACACTCAATTACGAAATTTGCCGTTTGTTTTAAAATCATCAGCAGTTTGGTTCAATCGAACACATCCAAACATATTAAAAGAAAATATTTTAAATGTTGAAAAAATATCAGGCATGAATGGAATATCAGTTTTTAGTTTTAAAGTAAGTGAAAGTAATAAATATGGTTAAAGTTAAAAAAATTAATCAATTATGTGATTATGACCCCTCCAAACATATCACATAAAATTTAAGCCTGAATAAAAATGAAAAATGGAAAACGAATATACACTCAGCATATTAATATTTTGACAATGTTCCTTCGAATGATATTAAAGGGTCTCAGAATGAAAGGCGATTAAGATTATAAGTATAAAAAGTATAAATTTCGAAATTGAAGTTTAAAACAATATGTAATACATAATTATACGTAAATTCAAATACTAAGTATATGTTCATTATAACTATTTTATTCGTTTTAGGTTCCGCATAACACTTCCTCAAAGCAACTTCGTTACCTTATCTTGCCATGTGGCGGCAGTCAAATTAACGCTAAAATTCTTAAAAAACGGAAAGAACTTTTAGCACATAATGAGACATATACGCCAACTTACATAACGCTCAACAATATCATTCCTGGTGGTAGATATATTTTAAGAATAAGTCCAAGCAATGAAGATGAAGAGCTTAAAGCAAACAAGGTCGGGGTAAGTTCTTCATTTATAAATATATGTATTATATACATATTTAGATTATTTGAGATTAATGTTTCTATTATACTGGCATCTTAAGCTAAACATATTCACTTAGGGGATTTTATAAGAAAAATTACATTTATAAATTGAAAAATAAAAAATTAGGAAAAAATGGTTTAAAGATATGTTTTTAATAATTTGCATGATGTATTGAGTTCAATTTGTACATGTTGTATAAGTTAGTAATATAATAAAAATATACTAGGTATAATACTGCATGCAGATATATAATACATACATAATTGAAGTAAAATAATCTCTTAAATTGTTTTTTGTTTTTTTTTTAAATAGATTGCTGTAACACTATCGGAATATTTTTATAATTTACCACAACTGCCAGAAAATATAACTGTGTTTGAATTACGCTCAACAAGAGGTTGTAAGCATACTCGAATCGCTTGGTATCCAACACCTGAAGTATCTGCACAAATTAAGTAAATAACATTAAAAATTATTTTAGAATATTGATTTTGTAATATGTATTCTCAATTTTAATAGATACTGCATTATAATTTTAACTTTGCCTAAAAGTAATAGAAGTTCAGTTGACAACACGAATTATTGTATGGATTTTGGAAAAAAAATATCTAAAAATGACCAATTTTATTCGTACAAATGTGTATCCAGCAGTGAAAGGTACAGTTTCTTTATTATTAGTTCTATACTATGATATTAGCATATATAAATATAAGAATTGATTAACGATACTAAAAAAAATTTCAATTACATACAACTTTTTTTTTTGGTACTTTTATTTGAAGATAAAAAGAGAAAACTTAAATTTTTTTTATATTTTTAAAATTTTGAGATTTTTTATTTCTAATGTTAAAATTGGTTTTATGACTATTTTGAATACTACATTGGTTCTAAAAAAACGGCTTCTAAATGTTATTGTACATTAAGAACAAAATATTATCCAAAGTAGAGCAGTTTATTTGAAAATTTGCTGAAGGAAATAATATCTATAGGTTGTATATAGCGTTGCCAGGCGTCCTCCTTTAGGGAGGACAGTCCTCCATTTACTACTTAAAATATCCGTCCTCCAAAAAGGCTTAAATGTCCTCCATATTGAAATTTACAAAAAAATTATCGTAGTTACCCTGTTGCTCGCTTTATTTTCTCGATTTATTTTCTTTTGTGAATAACTAATGTTCTTTTTCTTTTGTTTTGTGTACATATTATAATTTTTAATGGTGCTACTGTACTGAGTGATTATTTCCCAAAATTTCATCAACTGGTTCGCAGTGAAATTATTTTGCAAGGAAATAGTATACTAAAAAAATTAAACTGCATGAAACCCACTTTTTTTTTATTAATTCACTAATTAATTAAAAAAAATAAATATTATTTATATACAACTGAAATTTAGTATGCATAAAAAAACATTAAAATTAAAAATCAATAAATTAATTAAAAATTAATTAAATCATTTAAAATTATTTCAAATAGCCGGTTCGCACGAACCATGGGGGGTGCCTTAAAATCAAGTGACATAAAGTCAATTGACTTTAAGTCACTTTCAAAGCGACATAAAGTCAATTGATTTTATGTCTTTTTCTAAAATGATACATAAAGTCAAGATTTAAAGTGACCTAAAGTCAAATGACTTTATGTCGCTTTGCAAAAAAAAATTAAAAGTGACATAAAGTCAAGATATATTTTTTTGATAATGTTCAATAAATAGATTGTAAGTCACTTTCAAAACGACAAAAAGTCAATTGATTTTATGTCTTTTTCTAAAATGTGACAAAAGGTCAATTGACTTTATGTCACTTTAGATCTTGATTTTAAGTCATATTTTAGAAGAACACATAAAGTCAATTGACAATCCCAAAAAAAAATTTCTTTTTCCGAAAAATTTGGCCTTTTCCACCCGCACCTCACGCATAAAAAATCGATATCCGTTCATAACGAAATTAAATCGAATAATGAATAATGTCGAAAAATAACTTAAAATTATAAAAATTAAGTAATGTCGAAAATAACTTAAAATTAAAAAGTTCAGGAAGAAATACAATTTTTTGGAAAAGGCCAAATTTTTCGGAAAAAGAAATATTTTTTTTGAGAAAAGGCAAAATTTGTTTTATTGTTTTACAATTCATTCTTAGAACAATAAGAATCAATTGACTTTATGTCACTTGATCTTAAGGCACCCCCCACGAACCATAACATTTAGACTAAACGATTTGTGCGAACCGGCAGAAAAGCATGACTGGTGCTACTACTCATGTAATAAATGAATTGTTTTAGTTTAAATGAGTTTTTTTTTCATCATGTCCTCCTTTTGAGTTTTCAAAACCTGGCAACGCTAGTTGTATATAAATAAAACGTTAAGAAATTAAAATATTACCCTTTTTTTTGTTTATCTGAAGTAAAATTATTTCATATATTGAACGTCATATATTAAATCGATATTGTTAATAAATTAGTTTTTTTTTTACAGCCCAATCGAAAGTACAGAACTATTGAATTTAATTCCTGGAAATTCTTATTTAGTGTATGTAACATTGCACTCAAAAAATGGAATTCGACCACTTCCGTATCAAAGTTTGAAAATTAATTTCAATTCAAACGATAAACATTGTGATGATGATATGGATGATGAATCACTTGTAGACACTGACAAAAGCGATAATATTCCATCATCATTCAATTACGATTAAATTTAAGTCAATTTATTATTTTTCAATTTAAGAGAATCTTAATTTTAGAGAAAAAAAAATAATTATAGTATATAAATAGATCAAAAATTACATATAACTATTCTCGAAATATTAAATTGTCCATCCAACTTGCCGTAATGATAAAATTATAGAATGAAATAATGTTAAAATTAAGAGCTTATTTAATTAATAAGAAGCAAGAAAGTTTTGGCTTGAATTGTATTACTTATACACATATGAAAATATAGCTGATATAGAATGTAAAATAATAATAAAATATAATATATTTTTTTTTTAATTATAATTTTAGTTTCTTCAGATAAAAATTACATAATTTATTTATTAATAATTTATTAATTGAAGACAAAAATAGTCATTTTATATTAAATATTTCAAAAATATTTTTTATAGTATAGTTCGTAATACTAATTTTTGTTGAAGAGCTTACCAAAAATTTAATTATATAACAATTTTATTATCAAATTTTTTCTTTAAAAACAGAAACTATCAAACTTATCAAACCAAGGTACTATTTTATGATTGATTTTAAATATATACTCGATAAAAAAAATTGCTCAATTTAAGTTTTGCTATTTCCTTCGATAACCAAATGCTTAAAATTGTAAAGCTAAGAAAATCAACAATGTCAATCAACACAGTGTAATCAATTTTAATATTATATATATAAAGAAAACCTTGTTTTCTCTTACTCATTTTAACTAAGAATTATTTCTCTACACTGTCCTGTCAAATATTATTTGCACCAGCAGATTATTTGATCAAAATTTAGGAAATAATTGAAAATCACAGCGCGTGTTTATTAAACAAATAAGTCTATTAATTTCAACTTTTTAAAAATGGAACTTATAATAGTGTTAAACAATAATAATTAAAAAATAAATAAAAATAATGCTTCAAGCCCTTTTTTAGTTGAAAAAAGTTAACATGATTTAATTTTTTGTATGTCGTTCTTAAAAATCTTTTTACCTCATTTTTTTTGTTTTTTTTTTTTAAATATAAACTTGATCATCGTAAGGCAATAATTTTGTTTCTGTTTTCGTTCGATTATTATAAAACATTCGATTTGATTGTTCCAATCGGTTTTGTTATCTTATTTGAAATATTTGATTAACATAAAATAACTAATTTAACTTACACAATAGATACACTATTTGTATAACGTTTCAATGTATGTTTAACATTTTCATCAGCAATATATTAAATTTTATACTATTGGTATTCTGACTCAAAAACTCTAAAAAAAAAACCATCACAATTATTTTTTTGTTTTAATTTTTTCAATCAGAATTCCAATAGTATAAAATTGAACGTATTTCTGATGCAGATGTTAAACATAATCGAATTGTTTAATAGATAATAAATTTATTCTGGTTGTTTTTATCAAATATTAAAATCATATACAGATGTTAAATAAAACAAACAATATATAAGTTAACAAGAAATAAAAAATAATAATAATATATATGTACCAATAAGTATTTTTGTTCCGTTTATAATTTGTTAAATTGAATTATAGTGAAATTTTTGTGTAGTACATTGAGGTTTGTTATATATTAAAATAACACTGATGTAAATTTTCGGTTCCTTTAAAGCTTTCTGAATGAAAAATAATTCATAATAGAGACCCAAGAAAGCTTCGAAGGGTAGCAAATGCCAAATATGAGCACTGATTGTAAAATAAATTGATTTTGCATTAAATTGTTCTTGGCTTTATTTGAAATCTATTTTTAAAACTTGTTTTTTTTAGAAACTGCAATTAGTTCATTAGTTTCTTGTAAAGCTCAAATTATTTAAATAGAATAAGTCAATATTTCAGTATATAAGGCTTGAATAACGATGATTACTTAATTTAAATTTTTTAATCTACAAATTTTATTATTGTGTAGTAATTGAATAATATAAACAATTGAAAACAATTAAAAATTCTAATAAGCATGAAAAAAAAAATCTACTTTTAATTTAATAATTTTCTAAAATCAAAGTACTGTACATAGATTTAAGTTAAAAAATTGTTCTAAGTACATTAATTATTACATATATGTAAGTACTTATATTATAAATTACAGCATACTGTCAAATCAAAGCTACTAAAAATTTCAGGGAATCATAATTTTAGTGCAAAAAATGAAAAAACTAAAATGATGATTAACTTTTAATTTATTTTTTTTATTTTAGTATATTTTTTAATGATCCAGCTGTTTTAAGTGGGTATTTGAACAAACAAATACCTGCCTGGCAGAATAATAAGAAACATTTATGTAACATGCACATTGTCACATATTTTGAATATTAAAGTTCATTTCCTTCAAAAAGTAAAGCAACTTTAGAATTTCCAAAAAAAAAAAATTAAAAAACTAATTTGGCTTTTTATTTCCTAATCAAAAATTGTTTTTATATATAGATATGTATGATCTCAAACTGAATTTTTTTTAATGTTAATTACGTTATATGTAATGTAAAAAAATATTGAAAATTTAAAATTAAAAAAAAAAGTACTAATAATATTAAATTATTATCCTAATTTATTGGATATTATATTGTAAATTATTAGCTTTTAGTTACTAAATAAAAATAAAGTTTTGTATAAAATAAAAATTAAAAGTTTTTTTAATTAATATATTTTAGATTTGCAGAAAAACTTCAAAAACCTCTATTATTTTATGAAAATAACAAAAGAATTAAATTGTTTTCGGAATTATTTTATTAATCCTACCTAATAGATTTTTTTTTTAAATTTTTTTTTTTTAATCTAAATTTGCATTTCAATTTAGTTTTATTTCTTATTCTGAAACATAAAAAAAAATCTGCTGTTACTTTTACAATGAGTCTGCCTACAAATTTGAACTGTAAGTCCCGACCCGTGCTTAATATTTGAAAAAGAAACATTTATAGTTTAATACAAAACTTGAACATTAAAGATAAGAAAATTTTTCTAATTATTTTTACTAATATATCAATATTATAAAATCTCTTACATTATATGTTTTTAGATCGCACATATACTACATATGGCTTTAGAACACGTACTTTTACACCTACATAAATCTAATTAACAAGATATCAATAAAAATTTTGTCCCTTAATTTCGAATAATTTTATTATTATAGTATAATTTCATCATATTAATCTAATAATTGAAATTTAATTAATTACAAATGATCAATAATTTTACTTTGTATTATGTCTAAGTAATCGTAAAACATAAATTTAGATATAATGTTACAGCACCTTAATTTATAATTATGATTCTATCCATTCTTTTTTATTTTAATTTTGAGCTTCTAATAAGTTGTTGAAACGCTTCCTATATGAAGAAGAGGGACTATCTTTAACATGATGGGCACTTATTTTAATAATCCCAGGAAATATTTTTTGAAGTTCTCATATAAAAAATAATGTTAGAGCGAATATAAACACTTATTTTTCGTTTTAGTAAAATTTTTAATCTTTTATTGGGTGAATTTGAAAAACATTTGCATAATATGGGTTTTATATCGTAGTAAATTGTTTTTACCACGAGCAAACTATGAAACACAAACACAAAAGGGTTCGTTTTTTGTGTTTAAGTAAATCCAAGACATTTTTAATGCTTAGTTTAATGTTATTTTCAAATTGGCGTTTGTTGGTAGATAATTTGAAAACATAATTACTCTTATCAATATTCAAATTCAATAGATTATAAATATTTCTTAGCAACACTATCGGTATTGGGTATCAATATAGCAACTATCGGTAATGATATTAAATTATGTAAAATTATATATAATATTTTATTTCAATATTTTAGTATTCAGCCAGACGTTAAAAAAGAAAGAAAATATTTGATTTTATTTTGAGATAAAAAATAATGCATAAATTTAGGCTGTTTAAAAATGGAATTTAATATTTTCTTTTTCGAATCGAAGAGTGATGATGATGATCATCGAAAATTTAATGGTTTTTATGATTATCAATTAAAAACTTTAACAAAAGACCAACGCTTAATATTCTCAATTATTTTAATAATAGTTTTAATAGTTTCTATTTTGGTAAATTCTGCAACAATCGTAGCCAATATTCGAAGGTAATTTATAAAAAAAAAGTAAGGAACTGTATCTTATTTTATTGTTTTAAGAATATATTTATTCTTAAGACATTTTTGTCACAACTTAATTTTATTAAATACCATTATAGTCATGCTGTAAACAAATGTAATAATCGAAATTAAAACTCAAGTCTGAATCTTTGGAAAAAATCGAAGTTCGAAATTTATTGGATTAAATTAATTGGTATATGGTATTAATACGTTCATAAGTTGTTCGTTTTACTCCTAAACACCGAATCCTTTTTCTCATGCAAATTTTTTAGATATTGTGAAAATTATTTTAAAAAGAAATAATATAATAGCGGAAATTTTATTATTGTTAGAAAATTTGTTTTATATTAATCCGACACCTTTCAAAGGTTCGAAAGCAAATAAATGTATTATTTGTTTTATTAAAAGCTTGTTATATTAAATTTCAGGAAAATTCGACCTTTCTTCAGAACATGTCTTTTAAGTCTTGCAATTAGCGACATCATTAGTACTCTAGTGTGTGGATCAACATATTTGTCACAAATTCTCGGTGATTACCTTCAGGTGTGGGTAAGTGATTATTCTTTTACAAATTTTACAAATTATTTTTTTTAAACGGCTATCCCGAACTAATTCTTCAAAAAATAAAATAGTATGTTAAATTTTAATTGGGATAAATTTTTGTTCACATAATCACCATCTCCCTTGCTGAATTTTATGCATTTACTTAACAGCATAGAATTAGAAAAACTTTGTTAATCGTTTTGAAGGTTAGTTTATGATTCAAAATGGTTATTAATTTTATTTTATTTTTACTTTTACTTTTTTTGTTTAAGAAAATTAAATAGTAATGTGGTTTTAATTTATTATAATAATATTAACACTCTAATAACCCTCAATTTTTTACAATAGCAATATAGATTTAGTTCCATTAATAAAGCTCAAAACGTTAACGCTTTAAGAATCATAAACGCATATAAGAACTCATATACTACCGAGGAGAAAATATTTTTATTTATATATCCTCCAATTTATATATCCTCCAATTTGTTTTATTTAAGTATTTGGGAGATTTATTATGTGACTTTGTTCCGTTCATGACAAATTTTGCAATTATTATTAATAGTAGCACTTTGATGGGTATTGCTTTTGATCGTTATATGGCAGTCAAAAGACTCGGCAGTGGAATGTGGGAACCAAAGTCATTATTTTGTGCAATTTTTGTGATCATGGTTTGGGGATTAGCGGCTGGTGTTTCAAGTCCAACAATTTCTTCTTATGTTTTGGTCGATGTTGATATTGGAATAACAAACTCAAATAATAACTCTGTAATTGTGAATAAAATTGGAGTTCAAATGTGTACTTCAATAAAGGTAATCAAAATTATTAACCTTCTTCTATACATATTAGTTATATATTTTATATGCGGTTACAAATGATTTTAATTTAAAAAAAGATTAAAACGATTATTTGAAAAATTTCGATTTAAAATTCTTTGCGGAAATTTTATTTTAATAATAATAATTCACAGAGATCCGCTTTAAACCCCTAGTTCGAATCCTTGACACAATCAACTCTAACCATTTTATCGTCATCTATCCAGTATCCATAAAATTAAAATTATATATAGTAAATTCCATTAATTTAATTAATTTCATAAATTTCATTAAAAAATTTAAACATTTTTCAGCAACAGAATGCGTTCTATTATTTAATTGTGTTTTCAATTGTCTTTTTACCAATTACTATGGCTTTTATTTGGTTAAATTCAATTATTGCTCAAGAAATTTGGAAGCGAAGACAAGCATCAAAAATTATTTCAAAAGAGGGCTGTATAACGTTGAAAAAAAGGAATTTCTTTAAACCAAAAAAGAAATTTAATTTAATTAGACAACAACATAATCAAACTGCGTCATCAAAAATTTCAACATCAGAATTATATTTTTCTACTTGTAAATGTAATCAAGAAAAATCGAATGCTATAATTGTATGCCATTGTACTGAAAAACAAACAATCCCATCATCAACTTCAACAATGTCACGGAATATTTCAATTTCTACAATATTCCAACAGAAAAGTTACAATTTTAATCATCGAAACAGATTTCAAACCCAAGTATCTAATGGTGACGACGGAAATAAACATAAGAAAAAAATACCAAGCAGACGACGTTTACGTGAAGATCGTCAATTAAGAATGTTTCGAATTATTTTAATGTTAATTTTGGTATTTTTGATATGCCGCTTACCTAGTTGGGCTTATTTGCTGATTCGACTTTATACACCGTCCAACTTATCAGAGCATTGGATAATTTATTATTCTCTTGGAACATTGTCGCTGGTAAATTCTGTTCTAAATCCATTCCTATATACATTTTTAACAGAAACAATTCAATATTTAACTCTTATTAAAAATAAGATAAAAGATTTTTTCTGCAATTTGTACGAACGTTGGATATCAATTTGGAACTGTTGTTTATGTTGTAATAATTTGAAGGATATTGAAAGTTCGCATCATCAAAGTAACAGTGATATATCTAACAGGGACATTACATTTGTTATAGGAGATGTAGGACATAATACAAAACAGAAATTTTGATACCAAAATTTTAAAAACAATGTAGTTGGAAGGGAAAAATTCTTACATAATGCTTACAGTTTGTCTCCATACAAAATTTGAGCCGAAAATTTAATCAGACAGAATATGTATAATAAGTAAATAAATATAATTAGTTCTTATGGTGTTGCTTATTTTTCTGTAAATTTGCTTTGTGTTTTATAATAACTCATCAGTGTCTCACGAATCCTTTCGTAACAATGCAAAGAAAGAATTAAATTAACTAGATTACACATTATGCATTTTTTGGAAAAGAAGCGACTCAAAAGTTTGTAATTCCAGTAAATAGGTAGTACTCAATAGTTTCTTTTGTTGATTTGAGTAGTTTTCATTAACACTTCGAACCTTTGAGTTGTTTGTTTTAAAGAATATTAACTAATACACATAATTTTTATTCTTTCCAAATTCTGAGCGATTTTGATTTTAAGAAGCACATTGCTTTGCTACGACTAATTACAATAATTACATAATGTAGCAAGAATAATTTAAACAATTACTTAAGTTGTTTTCAAAAATTTAAATGTCTTCAATATTTAACAAAAAAAAAATTTTGTTGATGAGCTTGACATAATAACTTTAAATATTATTTTATTTTTGTACATTCTTGCTACCATACTGAAATCTATAATTTATACCCTATATTATGCCAAGGACATGTTTTATATTTTATAATACATATAATATAGTATCAATGTCGAACAGCAGTTAATTCATACTCAGATTGTATTAGATGAAATGAAAATAATGATGCTGTTGTTAAATTTTTGTTGTTTGTTAGAAATATTCTTTATTAATAAGAAAATTTGTTTGTGAAATGAAATATAAAATTATGTATATGTACTTAAAAAGCACAAATAACAAAAGTTATTTACAAAATATCTGAATTTATATATTTAGTATATAGTATAATGTAATAAGGATTTTCTACTATGTTTTTTAAATGCTAAATAGTTTCAAGGAAAAGAAGTCAAAATAGTTTTTTAAATTCACTATAAGTTAATTTTTAGTGTTAATTATAAATCATCTTAATCTTCAAATAGAATGTGAAGTATCTGTGTATTTAAAATTTCTGGTATGATCATAAAATAACATAATATTCTTCACATCAGCTTGAGCCTTTTATAAATTTATTTATATGAATAAATATTTCGATGCTTTTTGATTGTTTTCTACGAAAAAGAAAAATAAATACAAAATTCTACAAATGAAAAAATAGAATTGTTTATTTTAATTTATTTTTACAGACTGTTAACCCAGAGCGGCTCGGTGTATTTTTTGGTCAATTTAAATACGGTGGCTATATATATATTTTTTAATAAATTTATATATTTTATTTTTGCCCCGATATAGTTATAGGTTTATTAAATTTTCATAAAGTTTAGTCATGTCAGACTTGAAAAATTTTTTAAAGATGCAAACGACCAATTGAAATGACTGGAGCGAAAAAAGTCAAAATAATATATTGATACTGAGAACCTTGGTTTTATAAAATATCCATGGGTTAAATTTGAATAATTTTTGAACCATCACGTACTTTAAAATCTATGTAAATGAATAAATTCCATATGCAAATATTTTTTTTAATTATCTATTATAGAGAGTATAACTCGATTGTAACATATATATATATCATATACAACACACTTTTACGTATGTTTACAATACGATTTATCTTTATGGATTTGAATTACAAAAAAAAAAATTGAATTAGAAATGTAGATTACAATTTTTTCCAGTCAGCTCTGAATTATATAACTTTAATAAAATGTTAACCAAGCAGTATTTTTATGTTTTTTTCAAATGCATTACTAAACTATTTACTTCGCATTACTGATTCGGTCATTGATATGAAATTTGAAGTTTTCATAAATCGACATAATTATCCTGTTTAAAGTCTGGGTTTATATTTTTAAAATATAATATTATTTCTATTGATTTTTTTTAGTCTAAAAAATATTCTCTGCTTTCAATCAGGCCTAAACAGCTGGGCCTGAAATTCAGTAGGGTATAGTAGAAATTTTGATCCAAGGCCCCGACGGGAAACTATTTTAGAAGCTGGTTTTGAAATTTAGATATATTCCGATAAAATATTGTAGCGTTTCATATTGTAGAACACTGGATGTTTAAAGGCTCCTACATCCAGATCCCAGGACTCCGATTATCTATATATCAAACTTTGATAACCTCCGTTTGACAAATACACACATAAAAGGTGTTTTATTATTAATGTAAGTTTGGCACTACCGTGTGGAACCGAATAATCTCAACTATAATACAAGCGTTAATCTAAAAAATTAAAACATGATACAATTATTAATAGTTTTTATTATCTCTATAATTTTTTATGTTATTATATATTTTTCGCTATTAATCATGCTATAAAAAGCTTTGCTTTAAGAAGAATTTAGAATAAAAAAAATATATATTATATATAGGTGTATCTATTTTCGTTTTATATGCACAATGTTGAATTAAGAGAATTTGTTTGTTAGTTAGATTTTTATTTTTGTTTTTTTTTTTCTAAGTGGGGATTGAATTGGGGAGCTGGAAGTGCAATGTGTCTTATGTAGACAAGTTCCAATTTAAATTATTATTATTATTTTATTTTTCTCCATTTCTTTTTTTTTTTTTTTCTTTCTTTAATAAATAAATTGTATTTCCATCAGTCGCTCATTGACCGCGAAGTGGATTGATTGTTTTGGAAAAAAAAAATAAAAAATAAAAATTAAAAAATAAAATAAATAATTCCAAATATTATGCGGTCATCATCATTACAATATAACTGTTAACTTAGTAATATATATATATATATATATATATATATATATATATATATATATATACATATAATATATTTTTGTTTTGATTTATTTTAGCAAAATAAACAAACGTAATTAAACTTAAAAAAGCAACGGTTTTAAATTTTTTTTGTTTTTATCTTTTTTTTTTTTTAATTTAATTTAGTGGTTTCGTAGCTCGTATAATAAAAAAAAATATTATTATTATTATTATTATTATTGTTATTTTAAAGTGAAAATAAAATTGCAAATAATAAAAAAAAAAAATAAAAATTTAAAAATAATAATTTTTAGATAAAAAAAAAGAATCAAAAGCGTTAATTAAGTTTTTGTCATCTTGAAAGTAGTTTTTAAAAAAAAGCAACAACAACAACAAAAAAAAAGATTTAGTTCATTGTGTCCTCATTTCTCTTTTTTTTTTCTTTTTTTTATTTTGATAAAAATTTCTTTCAATTTTATTTACACATTTCACAGTTTTTTCTTTATTTTTTTATTTTTTTTTTTTAATTCAAAGGAAAATAAAATTAGAGTGATAATTTTTTTTTTTTTTTTGACAAAGAAAATATTTTGCTTGCAAAGATAACAAAAAAAAAAAAAAAATTATAATAAAAAAAATTAAAAAGTGAATTTTATATGAAATTATCAAAAGGAAAAAATTTCAAAGTGATTTTATACGTATTATTAGAGAATTAAAAGGAAAATTTTAATTTTCTTTGTGAATATTTTTTTGCATTTTCATTTTCATTGTGCTGCCAATGTAAACAAATGCATTTTTAACATTTTTGTTATTTAAAAAGTAAAAAGGTTTGTTTTATTAACATTTTTTTCCTCTTATATTCATTCTACATTTAAGTTTCGTTCATTCGGATGTCAACCTTATTATATACCTAATATTAATATTTCTGAAAAAAAAAATCTTAACAAATTTCGAGTAATAAGTTGAAAATTCTTCAAAAAGTGTGAAATAAAATAATGCCTATAAAATTTATTACAGCTTTAATTTAAAAATTTTAATTTGAAAGCATTTTCTACCTAATCCCCGAAACATTAATTCAATAAACGACGAAAAAGAAATTTTAAATTTAAAAATTTTTAATTCTCGCAATTTAACTATGAGTCAATAAAAGAAACTAAATAACAATAACAAAATGCAGGTAGATTAGTAAAATGAACTAAAAATAAAATAAATCTTATATTCGTATAAGTTTATTAACTTTCTGATTGGCGATGATGAGGTACCTGATGACCTTTTCGATTTTTTTACGTTCATAACTTTTTTTTAATTTCGATTTAAAGACAATCGGGTCGATTATCAGGTACATGAACCCTAGGGACCTTGTAAAAATATTTGAATAAACTGTATATGAATTTATTTACCTTTATATTTATATTATGTTCCTCTATTTACATTTGTGCACTTTATATACAACTATAAGCTAATACACAAAACCATCAAAACACACCTGCATATTACTAATACAGTATATGTTTTGAAAGTAGTTTTTTTAAGTCACCGGGCAATCAGAGGGTTAAAATACATAATTACAAATATATAGCAAGTTACTTAGCTTTAAGTAAAAAATGTAAGAATTTATATGGTAAAGAATCTTTTGAAATTGAAGTCGAATAGACTGCGTCAATTATTATATTGATCTTATTATAATAGTTACTGAACCTCTTTCAATTTATAGATTGCTGCTGATTTTTTTAAGCATGTGGAGAAAGTTATATACTATCAAAATGTTTTCAATTCGAGTCTATACAAACTACATAATTATAATTAACTTATTAGCAAGCCACCCACTAACACTTTTTTTCACGAAAAAACTCTCGGTTTTTCTTTCAAAAAACTGTCAGTTTAAGTGGCATTTCAACAAAAGCTCTTTGCACACACACTACACAGTTAAAACGCTGAAAAAAGTGTAAGTTTGAACGACAGTTAAAGAGCTTTTATAAGCCTAACAAATTGTTGTTGTTTGGAATGTCGTGTGGAGTGTCTAAAATTTTTTAATTCCAAATGGCAATCCAACGATCTTTTTGTGTTTTTAATAGTACAACTTTGTGTTTTTGAATTAGAACAAGTGTTTTAAATTTTTTCTAGTTTAAAAAATGTCAGATAATAATTTAATTATATGTGCTATGATGGTTTTAATCAGACAAAGATTTAAAAACGTAACTTGTAATTGCTAGAATTTAATACGTAACTTGTAATTGCTTGTAAAAAACTGACGTTTTTCCGTTCAGTTTGAATTTTGTTAGTGTGTGGACTAACGTGAAAAAGTGTCAGTTGGAGTGGCAGGTTGAGTGTTAGAAAAAATGGCGCGTCATGTTCACCACACACTAACAGAAAAATGCAGTGAAAAGCGTGGCGTGTCATCTGGCGTTTAAAAAAAAGTGTTGGTGTATGGCTTGCTATTGTCGAACGTTTCTATACTCATAATAGCGTAACAGACATTGCGATCAAATTATTAAATTATTTAAATATACACGGAATTCAATGATGATGTCTTTTTGAATTTTAATTGATAGACCTGGTATAGAATTTCAAGTCTACATCTGCTGCCAACATTATATATCTTTTATTTAGAATTGTTCATAATATATATATACAATACAAATGTAAATTGTACAATATGTACAATATATAATATATATTTGTTCTAAATAAAATCGAAATTTAAATTTAATTAAAATTTTTATTCGTTTTGAAACTTTATTAATAGTATTATAGCTTTTTTTTTACTGTACATTTATGCAAGATTTACATATTTTAAATCGATCGTTTAGTATAATAATAGTGTATAATATCTTAGTATTACAATGTTATTCGATGTTATTCGAATATAGCACCATTGGATTCCCAGTAGTTAATTGTTAAGTAGAATTTCTTTTCACTCTTGAAAATCTTAATTCTAGCATGTTTTCTTTGATAAATATAAGAATTTCATATACAAAAAAATTAAATGCGTTTTACTCAAAACTACAGTTTTTCATATACACTATTATTAAACTCACCAGACAATATATACACATGTACTTACATTATATACATAGATCTAAGTATATTCTAGTCACATGAACATAAAAATGTTCATAACTTTAATTTGCATAAAAAAAAAAAATATATTGATCATAACATTTATTTTTTATTTTTTTTTAATTCAGACATCGAGTGTATATTTAGCAAAAATGTGGAAAGCAGAATTGATTTTTTGTATATTTTATTTAATGTTGTTGGTTTTAGTTTTAACGAAAAGTAAAATTTAGAAAAAGTATATATTAATATATTAATTTTATAACACTTCATTATATTGTCGTCTTAAAAGTTAGAACAACAGTTTTTCGATTTTTGGTTAAAATAAATCTTCAATATTTAAGTAGATTGAAATTTTTGCATTTATAGAATTTAATGCTCTTCTGATAATGTGCAAAATAATTTAATTGGCTCAACAGCATAATTATATATATTCGTGTGGAGAAAATAAAAATTTTCTTTTCAACTTTATTACTTATTTCGTTGGGAAACAATATTTTATTAGGTCTGAATTCACACAATTTTTGAATCCAATTGTAACTGCGTTAAACGTGTACATGTTACTGTTATTACCGATATTTAAAACATGTTTTACCTTCATATGAAAGTAAAAATATATCTTCATAACACAAAATAAATAAAAAATTTATACTTAACAAGATTTTTTTTTATTTTTTTTATTTTCACTTTGTTTGAGTAACCTTTTTTTTATATAGGCTTTATATATACGTATATGAAAATATTTCTATTTTATTTTTTGTAATTTTTAAGTTACCACCATTGATTAATTTTTGATTTTGGTATCGAAGGGCATAACTATTTTAAATATTTTATTCAAAATATGTGCATTTAATTATAAATGTAATAATTGTAGAAGCAATAAATCGTCGTTTGTAAAACCGAAAGTGACATAAAATCATTGAAACATTAATAGCATTGTGAAATTGTTTTTAATACACACATATATGTATATTATTATTATGATAAGTAAATTCTGCGTAGATTGTTTTCGACAATGTATAGAAAGAAGAGAGAAATTGTTTAATGTTTAAATAAAAAATCAGTTGTAGATATGTATTAGGATATTATATTATTTTTCAATTCAAAAACTTATTGAAATAAAAACATGGTGCTAAAATCTCTATATAGATATAATTATAATTATAGATTTTATAATAACAGTAATGTATTAAATACGATAATTTATATATCAACTAGTGAAGATAATGAACTTAAATTTTATCACAGCTTTTATCGCTCTAACAAATGGTTAACGAGGAGCAATCTTCATGGATACGAAATTTCTTCAGAGTTATAAAAGTTTCCATATATTTGTACAACAACCTGTATTTAACTCATAATGTTGGCGTAACATAATAAAATACAATTTTTTACATTTTAGGCCTCCTTCTATATGTAAATAAATACAGGTACATCATACTTCGTACATGATGTTGAAAAACTTAAAAGTATACGGACTGTACTTAAATAATATAATATTTGTGAAGAAGAAATATATTTAAATGTTTCCTTATACTTCAATTTTTCGGATGATTATTCAATAAATAAATTAGATACACTATTACACATTGTGTATAGATTAATCTACGCAATGTACTGTTTGTACACAGGTACCATAGTAAATATAATAAATACACAGGTATTCAAATAAAAAAAACATAAATTTTTTTTTATATATACATTATGAGTAAATTCCTTTCTTTTTCTTACAAATTAATTTGCCAGTTGCTTTTTTTTATTCATTTTTTTTTTTTTTTAATTTCTTCAGTAAAAATTATATTTTGAGGTCAAACATCTTTTATTTTTTACAGTTCAAGATACTTGCGGTGAGTCAACAAAAATTAACCAAAATATTAAAAAAGTATAATGAACCGCAAAAAAAAAAAAAAAGCGGTACCTTATCTTCTAAAAATTATATAAAATTTTTTATAATAAAAATAAATAAGTAATTTCATGTAGGTATAAGGCATCTGCGCGGTATCGGAATTTGATTATTTTCAAATCAATAATGAATAATCAAATAGTAAATTTTTAAATGATTTATACATGGGTTGTAATTGTAACACTATTATGAATTCACTTCAGTTAATTGAGACTATAATTCCTAATCGCCTTAATTATTCCCTGAATTTGTAGTAGGTAGTAGTTTTGTGGGTCGTTGGTTCGATTCCTTTCTACAAAATCTATCTGTAAAACATGGTCTACTGTAAGGTAAGTATTTTAGAAATTTTACATCGAAGAAGAGTTTTAACCGTTTTAATATTACACAGTTTTCTCATAACCTTTTCTTTTTCATTACCAAATTAATAAATCTGTGATAAACGTGAATTAAAATTAATTTCCTCATATTGAATAAATGTTGAAAACAATAATTTCAAACAAAATTTATTATTTTCAATTTAACACATTACCGTATTACATAAAAACGCATCTAGCCTAACATTCACCATAAACCGCATAATTATTCCATAATCTTGTGTATGTATGTAGAAAAATTATACAACTTATATATGAAAAATAACTGATGCATGCTGGTCACAATTATATATTCTTATTTTTTAAAATAAAATATAACCTAAAACTGATTAAAAGTAGTCACAATTATTTTCGTAATTTGATGTTAATAAATTAAATTTTCAAACACTCAATTAAATATTTATAATTAGCTTAATGTTTCGATTTGTACTTATGTGCAAATAATTTTAATTGTTAAATAAATAGATGAATAATATTAATGTTATTTATACAAATTTATAAAATAAAATGTATGCTGTAGGTAGTTAGTAACTTACTCAGGTTTCCTAATTCACAAAAGTACTTAGTTAATACTGTCTTCGAGACTGTCTTAAACAGCGGGGTTAGTTTGTATTTACCCTTATGTATTGACATATATTTATTTTGTACTATATAGTGTATACGTATAAATACAGCTCAGTAGTTCATCCAATTTTTTGTCAATTATTTCCCTCAACAGCCAGTTCAATTAAAGCGAATCATTACTAATCTTAAAGCATCATTTTACTACTAAAAACTGATAAAGAACTTTTAAGTGGTTAATATGAATCAAGGTGAGTAATGATGACTTTAAAAATTCACAACTCTGCGATATGACCATCAATAATAAAACAATTGCCAAACACAAAATAAATTACCTAATAGCATTTAAAAAAAATTATATTAAAAGGGTTTCATAACAAATCGATCTCTACCGGCTTAAATAATAATTTAATACTAATTAGTAATTATAATGCTTAATGTAAATGAAAATGTTCATTTGTTCAAATTAATTTTTAGTTTTGTGATCAGTAATATATTCAGTAAGCGATATTATAACAATATACCTGTCACAGTCAGTAACTTAATATTCATTAATTGTCATAAAATACTATGTTTTTATTTATGTACGAATGTAAGCATGTATTTAATTTAAAATGCTCAGAATGATTTGGATCAGTGAAAATTATTTTACTCAACATATTATTTTATTATTGAGATTAAAAATGTTTTTGAAATAATTAAAATATTGCGAAGCTTGAATAATTCTTTCTATACAACTTCTTTTCATGGCAGCATTATAATTAAAAACATTTGAAATAGGAAAAAGAAAAAAAATTTAGAATTTTTTTTTTCTTATAATAAAAGCTGTAAGCCTTCAACAGTTTAATGAGTAATTTATATACTGTTTATAAATATACCATAATAGTAAAAGAATAAAAATTAAATTTGAGAATTATGAGCATTGAGTCCAGGGTTGCCAACTCTTGACCGAGGAAAAACTGGAGAGTTGAAAAAACAAAAAATGTAGATAGAAAAATAGAAAAAATAATAAATTTATAAATTACATTTGTGCTTCACCCTTAAAAAAATTTAAGAATTTCAAATTCTAAATTTCAAATTCCTAATGTATTTTGTTAGTGTAATTTAATGTCAAAAAAAAGTTTTCGGGTGCACACTTTTTTTCACTTTTTTTCATAAATTTCAAATATTAATGGCAAAGCTGCCAGAGTAGGATTTTCTTTAGAGGATTTTATTACATCGGGGCAAAAATTATGAACAAAAAATTATTGTACAAGGAAAATCAATTAGAATGACAGAACTTGAATTTCAAAAATGTTTTTTGTTGTGTGAATTTCAAATATACGCCTCAGCCAGAGCGTGTATTTGAGATTCATAACAAACAAAAAAAAATTTGAATTTTACACAACAAAATACATTAGGAATTTGAAATTCAAAATTTGAAATTCTTAAATTTTTTAAGGGTGAAGCACATTTATTATTAACATAAACAAACGAAACATAAAATAAACCGCATATACAAAAATAATTCAAATTAGAATAAAACTTTATAAAAAGTAATATTTAATAAATACAATTATTGAAATTAGAAAAAAATTAGTTAATTAATGAGATCAATTATTTCTTAAAGGTATTAATAACTTTGTTTTGGAACAAATGATACTATAGCCAAATGAATAACAAAGTAAAATGACATCTACTGGTGAATGGCTTATGTGAATTTCTTTTTTACTTTAAAATTATTAATTTTGAAAAAAACTGGTAAAATTTTAAAAAACCTGGAGACTGGAGTTTTAGTTGAAAAACTGGAAACTCCAGGGTAAAACACCCCAGTTGGCATCCCTGATTGAGTCACAAAATAATATTTACAGATTTATTAAAATATAACTGTGAAATAACTTCAATCTATTATAACGTCTAATAATGTAAGTAATATGTATTTACTTTGCAACGATAGAAATCAATTATATCACACACTATCATAATTTCAATCAATGGAATATGAAAGAAACCATACCTTTATTTTTATTAAAAATAAAATTAATTTGGTTTGTTTATTTGTTTGCGATTTGTATGTATAAATAAATTGAAATAAAATTAAGTAATTCACAATCCTAATAAAAATATCACAATAATAAAAATTTTGACTTTCTCCGTTTTGCAATTTGTAGGTACATACGTACAAAATAAACAAGATACATTATCAAATAATTTTATGAATAATAATTAAATACAAATACTATAATTTAACCGATATTTTCTTTGTTAAAAACTAAAAATTTATTATGCTTTTTTATCAAATAATCATATTTACGATAATTAAATAAAAAATACAAATAAGTACCTACATTATATTTTTCTAAATCATTATACATTTTCAGATACGAGTAGGTACTTACTGGAGTATAGACTAAAAATTTATATAATAATTATTAATTATTTTAACAAAAATAATATAAAATAGTTACATTTAAGTAATAAGGTAAAAATAATATTCTACGAAGTAAAACTGTTCTAATGTAAAATAAAGGTTTTAAGTTTTAAATCTCAGAAATGGATTGTTATGGGCTGAATAACTTTTAAAGTATAAATTGTTATTTATTTTTCATTCAATGCAAAAACTTAATTAATCATAAAATGTTTCAATATATTTTTTCTTGCATAATATCATAAAACCCTACAGACATTTTCGTTACCTAATGAGCTAGCCTATATAGGTACTCATATTTGCAATATCAGATTGAAAAATCACCTGTAAATCGATTTCCCAAATTAAATACAATTTATATTTTTATTTTATTTTATCTTTATTTTTAAATTTCTTAAAATTATCACCCTGAAATACATGTAAATGACATAATAATATCTATTTATAATTATATATATAGTGTAGAGTAGATAATAAGATTAGAAGTGAACACTAAAGAAGGATTCCGAATTTTTTACATTTAGATATTTGCATAAATCTTCATTCATCGACGTGTACTAAGATACTAATTTTCATAGTTATCCAGTTTCAGTCCCTGTTCGAATCCTTTTAACTTTATTTGGAAACAGAAAGGAATTAATATTTATTAATAAAAATGTATGGGTATATTGTATTGTACATTCTGTATATTCTGTCGACATTTATTACATGTTATTTGTATAAATAAGTCTCGAAATAAGTATAAAAATAAAGGATTTTGCAAACAAAAAAAATGTAATTATTCAAAATTGTTTTGTTGTGACTTTGCCAAATAAGTTGTATTCTTGATTGTACGTACAAATCTGATTGTGATTTTTTATGAGAAAATAACTTTTTTTTTTATTTCAAAATATGACATCATATTAGTTTCCATATCGTTAAATTTTCACAGAGCTTCAAAACTCGTATACTATGTTGTATTTACATAATTTATATGTTTAAAACAACGATTTATTTTTAGTTATATTGAAGTATCATAAAAAATTGAATTTGAATTTTATTCTTTTTATAATGGTAACATTCAGACCTTGATTTTACGATTCAATTTCTTAAAACTCTCTTTCTCTATTAAGTTAAATAAAAATATAGAACACTCCTTCAAAAATATTTTTAAAATACTTTCGGATATAATTTTTTTTTTAATATTTCCTTTAATCGATCTCTTTGCATAAACTAATTTTCATTTAAATCCGCTTTCAGCCTACAGTTCGCATCCTTGATGACAACTCAAGAGCTAATCACAAAATAATAAAGAGCTAAACTTCTTTTTAGATTCTTTCAATCATCTCATACGTCCTACTTATGTACCGATCCCAAAACCATTTTCATCTAGCAATTCGAATTTGTGGCCACAATTAATAGGGACTAACCCTTTTATTTTATTCCTCTACTCTAAACACCTGTCTACCTGTCTAAACACTAATTTTCATCAGAGTTCATTACAAAAAAATTAGCGATGTGAAAATTTTACATGAAAACTATCTTGATCTATTGAGAGTTTCTAACGCAAGAACCCAGAATTGTCTTCGGTAAAGGTTAATGAAATTCCTCTTATTTTGACAATAAAATTTGTCAAGTATAGTTTAATAGTTATAAGCGGACGGACATTCAGTGAAAACATAGTATAGTTTATGTGAAAGAATAATATTTATTAAGAAAACAGTATCAATATTCAAAATCATTGAGCCAACCACCAATAACGCAGTGTTTATAATATGACTCTAGTATAAACTGAATTTATGAATGCTGTGCTGCGGAAAATCGGTTTTATTTTAATAAAAAAAAAATTACTTTCTTTTTAAATATCTGATCACGGAATACTTACATTGTTGTTACTATTAAATATTACACAATTTTTAATATTTTATTACGAAATAGTTGACTATGATGGAAATGTGTGAATTGTATTTCCTGAAAATTTTTTATATAATATTATACAAATATACCTACTTTTAATTTTTTTTTTTAATTTTAAACTCTTCATTATAAAATAAATTTATAATAAAATCCAAAATTTATCTTTTTCAAAACCTATAGAATATTTAATGATAAATTGATTTTATTCAAGATTTGGTTCAAAAATAAATTTGTTTCATTATGGTCTTTGTTTTTATAATAAGAAAATTGTGCATAAATTATTTTATTTATTATTTTCAGCTTGATTACTTCTTGCTTTTTATCACTTGTATAAAAAGATAGAACTTCAAACTTCTTATTTTTTTCTTTTCATTAATATCTTATACTCGTGTTATTAAAGTCAGGATTGACATCTCATCAAACTACAATATCTATAATAAGTTTTTTGAATAAAAGTAAATCAAAATATTAATTAATTTATCTAACAGTGAAAATTGTGAAAAAGAATTTAATTTAATTTATAATTGGATTTATGAAAAAAAGGCCAGGTAGTGCCAGAGCTTTGGTTTCTAAATATCTTCTTAAGATATAAAACATTCATAAATATGGTTATTACAAATAATAATTGTATATTAAATAAGAGCCACCAACTAAAAAATTGTAATGTGAACAATTGGGCCATTAAATTGAAATCGGTGAAGAGTAGTGCAGTTTACAGAAACAATGATTTAGCGAGGCTGCAATTTTGAGAAGGCGATTCTTCTCATTTATTATGAAATTTTTATAAGCTTTGAAAATTACACGCATTAAGTATGCTTTTTTCTTGTACATACATAAATTTTACATTAAAAAAATGCAAAACACTAAAAATACATATAATTTACGTAAATAGTTTGCATTATTATCTTTTTCTTTTCAAGATCATAAAATGCTTTAATGGCTTTATTCTCTTTTTCTTTTTTTTTTTTTGTTAAATAAAAGCCACATTATTGAAATTATATTATATTATTTCTTTTTTGTCATTTATTTTTTATTGAGCTTTTTATGCTCTGACACATTTTTCTAAATTTTTAAAACCCTTTATTTACATGCATGAATAAGACATAAATATTTTTTTTTTTTTTTTAGTTTTCTGCTGAATGCCAAGAAAATATTTAGTTAATTCAACATTTTATCCAATAATATTCATATTAGTTAAAAGAACTTTATAACAACAACCAGTTATAAATAAATTGAAGTAAAATCTGTAACCCTTAAAGTATAAATAAAAATAGTATAAATGTGAATGTAAAATGCACGTACATATAGTTTTTACATTTCTTTTTTGGAATAAATATTGATATAATTCGAAAGTTTCAAAAAATATTTCGGTTTGAATTTTATTTATTTATTTTTTTTAATTTTACCATGATTTGAATTTTAAATGGATTTTTTTTAGTAAGCATTTAATCGAAATTCAATATTTTCATAAAGTGAACAATTTGGATGTCAAAATATGATGTAGATAGAACAGCAGAACATAAGCATACTCAAAATTAACCAGCCCTTGATATTTTTTTAAAAATAAGTGTTAAATTCAACATTTCAGGATCTTACAATTAGGTATCTTATTATTTCCCAAAAGATATGCGTACACCTTCCTATATTTAATAATACTTTTATGTTTTTTTTTTTTTTTTTTATGAATGTACAAGCTGGTATTTATTAATAACATGAATTATAAAAACCAGTAAAAGAATGAAATTATGTTGTGATTGTGAAAAAAGCTATTTACTAATTTATATCTTTCTTATGATTTGGAACAAAATATCAACATCAATTAATTTTGAAAAATGAGAAGAAAAAAAAAAACAATTTATTCATGAATTAAAGAGATTATACGACCGTCAAATTCGTAGCGATATTCATTGCGTTGAAGTTCCAATGAAAGTGAAGAAACTTTCATTGAAAAAGAAAGAGAAAGCTTAAAGCCAACAAGTATATTTTTTCTAGAAAACAACGTAAACGTTCGTTGTTTTTTTTTTTTAATAAAATGTTTAATGTTTATAAATCAAGTTGACACAAAGACCTAATATAATAATAATAATGTTTGTTTATTTTTCATTGCGGCGAAATAAACTTCTGAATATAAAAACATATATTACTGGCCTTGAAATCTAATAAATAAAACACCCATTGTAAAGTTATCGCTTACCAAATTTTTTTTTGGACTAAAATCAATAAGCATTTAGCATATCTATGTTTATGTTTAATGCACATTGGCTCATAAATTGCAATTTTTAATCATAATCAAAAACCAGGTAATATTGCCATCTCTGAAGAAATAAATGTTTAAATGTCTCAAATAAATGTTTAAATGTCAAAATAAATGTCTCAAAGATATTATATACAATTGAACTTATTTTCATATATTTATCTATCTTTTTCTTAATCTGATAAAATCAAAATTAAGTTGTAAATCACGATTAATTTTCACATTTTTTATCAGATAAATCAAGATTCAGCATCGTTAAAAATTAGTTCATGCGTAGATGCTTAAAAATTTTAAAGAAAAATTTTAAAGCTCGAAATCATTATGTTTTTACTAAATTTAGTATTAAATCTCAATTCATTCAAAACATTGTATAAATTGTGTCTATTTCTTTCGTACCTGTCATTTTACACGTCTAATGACTTGATATTTATAATTATGTATACGAAATATAATTACCTACGTACTATTTTATAGTTTTTGTATTCGGTTTTCTTATTCTTATCAGTACAGATTTCCTTGACTATAATGACTTTACATTACTTCCTTAGAAACAAAATGTGTAATGTAAAGATTTACCAATTAAGTACAAAAATATATCATAAGTAGAAAAATGTATGTAATTATTATTAATGTAAAATACTAATAAATTTAATATTATAAAAATAAAAACTATCAAATAAATAATATTTCTGTTCTACTGCGAATATACATACTTAAAAATTTCACCTAGTAGAGACGTAAAAAAATAAAAAAGGAAAATTAAAGAGTATTGCAATTCAGAAAACCTGTTCATGATTTTTATTTCAATGATTTGTTTTCTTCCTTGTGGTAAAAAAGATTAAAAATTATGCATAAATTTAGTTTATAATGTTTTTGTTTTTAATTTGTTTTTGCACAAATTTGTTATATTTTTTATTAAGTATATTAAAAATAAAATATTTATCGGAAAAGGCTGGAATGTAAACACGGAACTTAAAAAAAAATGTTATTAAAAAGTTTAAATTGAATTCATACGTTTATTAATCGTGTTATCCCCAAAACTGTTTGCCATAATTGTTTAATTTCGGAAGCTTAGTATAGTTTTTTTTAAAGTTGTTAACCATTAAAATTTGTGAACAAAAAATTAATTAAAACGATAGTGAGTATTTTTGTTTTAATACAGTTTATCAACTTTATCGTTCAATATATTATCATATTAGATTATTAATAGATAATATCAACAAATATCAAAATTGTGTTAGTTGGTCAGTAGTATCACCTTTAATCGTTTTATCAAGAAAATCGATTCGTGAGAATGATTTTTATTAAAACTCAATTCGGTGATTAAAACTACGACATTTTTAAATCCAAGTTATATTTGCTACATTAGTTTTACTTTCAATTTTTTTTCGATTAGCTTTTGTAATAAAATAAAGGTATAATAAAATTATTTATTTCTTAATTTTTAAACACAATTTTACCTTCAAATTACTGTTTGTCTTGATTTTCATGGCTTTTAGTCAAGCATCAGAAGGGATTTATTGATATTTTTACAATAGTTTTAATTAAAAACCAAAATTTGAAAATAATAATGAGAATTTGATGGTTTTGTAAAAAACAATGAACTTATTATCAGATAAGTAGGTGGCAAATATAGAGTTTGTCAATATTATGAAGTACGAAGTGTAATAAAGATTTTAAAATGAAAAGCAGTAAAGACCATCTATAATAAAGTTTCAATATTTAAATAAAACTCATAAAAAACAAAAAAGTTATCGCTATTACCATAGATTAAGAATACAGAAAGATGGGAAGCTTCATACAACATTATTTTTGGTATTTTTAAGCAGGGATGCCAACTGGGGTGTTTTACCCTGGAGTTTCCAGTTTTTCAACTAAAACTCCAGTCTCCAGTCTACAACATTATTTTTGGTATTTTTAAGCAGGGATGCCAACTGGGGTGTTTTACCCTGGAGTTTCCAGTTTTTCAACTAAAACTCCAGTCTCCAGGTTTTTTAAAATTTTACCAGTTTTTTTCAAAATTAATAATTTTAAAGTAAAAAAGAAATTCACATAAGCCATTCACCAGTAGATGTCATTTTACTTTGTTATTAGCTAATCATTTGTTCCAAAACAAAGTTATTAATACCTTTAAGAAATAATTGATCTCATTAATTAACTAATTTTTTTCTAATTTCAATAATTGTATTTATTTTATATTACTTTTTATAAAGTTTTATTCTAATTTGAATTATTTTTGTATATGCGGTTTATTTTATGTTTCGTTTGTTTATGTTAATAATAATTGTGCTTCACCCTTAAAAAATTTAAGAATTTCAAATTCCTAATGTATTTTGTTGTGTAAGATTCAAATTTTTTTCTGTTGTTGTGAATCTCAAATACACGCTCTGGCTGAGGCGTGTATTTGAAATTCACACAACAAAAAAAATTTTTGAAATTCAAGTTCTGTCATTCTAATTGATTTTCCTTGTACAATAATTTTTTGTTCATAATTTTTGCCCCAATGTAATAAAATCCTCTAAAGAAAATCCTACTCTGGCAGCTTTGTCATTAATATTTGAAATTTATGAAAAAAAGTGAATAAAAGTAATGTATTTTGTTAGTGTGATTTAATGTCAAAAAAAAGTTTTCGTGCGAAACTTTTTTTTGACATTAAATCACACTAACAAAATACATTAGGAATTTGAAATTCAGAATTTGAAATTCTTAAATTTTTTTAAGGGTGAAGCACAAATGTAATTTATAAATTTATTATTTTTTCTATTTTTCTATCTACATTTTTTGTTTTTTCAACTCTCCAGTTTTTCCTCGGTCAAGAGTTGGCAACCCTGTTTTTAACTCAATGTGTTAGTAAAACAAAATAAAATACGTGATAATTATCAATGTATGAAAAGAATTTTATTTAGTTTTACTAACACCTTCACAATAAAATACCAAAAAAGACTGAAAAAATGTTGTATGAAGCTTCCAATCTTTCTGTATTCTTAATCTATGCTATTACTTATGAAATTTAAATACATATTTATGTATGTTCCGATTACATGACATAACTAGTTAGTATATGGAGTTACCGAAAGTATTGGGATTTTTCAATTTTTCAATAGATAAATTATTTAAATTAATTAATTATTTAAATTAATTAATTAATTAATTATTTTAATTAATTAATTATTTAAATTAATTAATTATTTAAATTAATTAGCAACACCAAACTTCTTGGAATTATTGGTACTATACATAATTCATCAGAGAATAGAAATAATTATTTATAAATTAGTCTTAGAGTTCGTTGTACATTAAAAATCTCTATTTTATAATATGTAGTAATTATAATTACAAAATAATATAATATTGAATAATCATATTACTATTGGTAAATACTACTACATGTAGCCATAATTTTGGTATTTATGGTAAATTTTTATTCTAAAAATTTTAACTTTTTTTTTTTTTTCAAATGTCACTCAACATCTTACATCCTACATCTTCATACTTTTGTATTGCTCTCATAATCAAAAATCAATTATCATTCGGGTTATAAAAAAAACATATCTAAGTAACGGTTCTTGAATTTTTATATGCATTACATATTTATATTCTTTGTTCTAATACACATTCAAAACCGTTAGAACTCCAGCGAAATTTTTTCTAACATAATAAAAAAAAAATTATTTTTAAAATTGAAAGTCATTCATTTATTCAATCAACATACTAGTTATTTCTGTTCTGTAAAATAAATAGTTTAAATTTTTATATTCATCACAAGTGGGTAAGAAATTTATGGAATTTCATTAAAGGTGAAAACTGAATGATTACCTGGTGATCTCTGATAGTTATGGGGGTTGTAAACAAAAATATATTATTACGACGGTTACCCATAAGCTTCCAAAATATTTATAGTTTAATAAAAAGTCTACGGAAAAGAGTTGACATTTAATTTAAAATGGACTATCGTTTTAAGTTATCAAATGCTATAATCCACTAAGTCTGTATCTACCACTCAAAAAAATGTTTTTATAATGTATTTTATTTTATTTATTTAAATCTTTTTAGACTTCTTAGTACATCCAACATTTTTTAAAAACATGAAATCAAACCCTCAAACAAGCTAATCTCGAGTTTTGTTAAAAGTGGATCACAAACTCTTTCTAAAGAAAGGAAGTAAAAAAGGAAATGAATTTGTATTCTAATTTTCATAACATTCGAAATCAGCTGATAGATTGTTTTTAATATTTTTTGTTTTTAATAAAAATTCTGTTCCGTTGGACCCTTTTCAGAACACAAAAATATTTCAAATAAAACTTTTTAACACTTGTGAACACAATCATCTTTTTCCAAACTTCCAATAAGCCCTACGTACTATTTCGAAAGTTAAAAAAAAAACATGAAAAAATATAAAACATAAAAAAATATAAAACTTAAAAAAATATAAAGCATAATCATTATTCTTCAACAGAAAAAATCATAAGGTATGAAAACTAAAAAAATTTTGAAATTTTTTGTTTATTTTTTTTTCATAGATTACTGTCGTGAATGGTTAACAGCTTATATTTTATATTATGTTGTTTGACTAACCAGTTACGGCTAATCAATATATTCAAGTCAAGGATGTAATATTTTTTTAAATTATGTTAAACAATATCTCAGATTAGAGTACTATAATAGAGACTGTGAATTTTTATTTAGTTATTTTCAACTTTATGAAGAGAAATTTTACGTCAATTTTGAGTATAAGACAAAATTTTATTCCATTCCATAAAAGAGAAATAATAATAATAAAAAGATTTTGAGGAAAATTTAAAAATCCATTGAAAAAAAGCTTTTAAGTATCAGGTTGTGAATTTCGTTTCAGATCAAGTTAGTAAATTAAGAAAAAAATATTCTTTAATTATCAATTTTCATTAAATTGTTCACTCTTTTTTAGGTTGAAATCATTTTTTAAAATTAAAAAAATTCTAAAATAGCAAAATTAATATTTCTGTACAGGTTCTATTAAAAAAATGTTATATGTGCAGAAAAAAAAATTCTTGCGTGATCAAGTAAATAATGAAATTTATTATAATTAAAATTTATATATATATCAAGATCGTAACATGAATATAAAATGAACGATATATACTAATTAAAATTATTTTTAATTATTTTTAATTATTTTTCAAAATAACTTCAATTAATTAAGGTATTACACAGGGATGTATTGTTAGAAGTTTCATTCGGAGAGGGCAATTTGCTGCCAAGATTTCGTAGAATCGTTATTGGTATAAAAATACCAAATGAAATTCGATTATAAAACATATTTCCATATTTTTTGTCCGACAGGATTTTCTTAGGTTTTACATATATTTTTTAATTTTTTTCAAGAACTCTTTATAAAATACAATATATTTGATATGTAATAAAATCTTTCTAAAAAATGTTAAGTATGGCTTCGACAGCCCATTTTGTTCGCAATCACGGATTATTAAAACCTAGATGATCAAATAAGCCGTATGGTCTAACTAGGTATACATCTACTCAAATTAAAATTTCTACTGTAAAAAAAATAGATTAGAAAAACGTGTAATAATATATAATAAAATAATTTTGAGTTTTATAAGATATTTTGGAACATGAAAATTGATTCAAACGATAATCTATTAATCTAAAAAAATAGCACGATTTGATTATTTTTTATAGTTATGGAGCTTTCAAAATTTATTCCATTCACTGTTAGTTCTAACATCAATCATTATTCATTAATCATTGTCAATCAACCTCAATAAAAATACCTAAATATATCTTCAAATTTTGTCATAATCGTTTTCATATTGATGATATTCAAAAATTTTAAATTTGAATTTGATATTCTATGCGGTAACCAACATTTTATATTTTTTACTATTATGTATATACTTCTGCTTGTTTTGTATAACTACTACGCACATACAGTTACAGATAACAGATACCATCCTAAGTAACTTATTTTTTGTTATCTTTGACTATTATTTAATAATTATAAGAAATGTAATGTATTATTTATGTCCTATATAAGTAGATATAAGACACACGTTTCATACACGAAAATTAAGTTAACATCAAGAAGGTAATGTAACGTACTGATCTACATCACAGTTAATGTTACTGAAAATTATGTTAAAACAATGGGTAGATTTTATTACTAAATTGTTATCATGTTGGTATAGCCTTTATTAGTTTAGGTGATGATGGAATTTTTCACAAAGGGTGTCGCTCGGTTGCAGTGGCACTGGCTATATTAGAAGTTATTTGTACCTAATCATTAAATGTTAAATTAATAGTGTGTTGGTTAGTATATGAATTACAAACAAAAAGTCAAAACTTATGGACCCATACCATCCGTAACTTCTTAAATAAATATTTATAATTTATACTTCTTAAAATTTGAATCATTATAAAAAAAAATTAATTGAAAATGATGAGCTAATAGTAGATTACAATACATGTTAAGAAAATTTGTTATTCTTGCGAGTTGTGTATACACACAAACACATAGATACGAGTCATGTTTATATCACGAGACCGAAGGTCGAGTGATATAATATTGACGAGTGTCTATGTGTTTGTGTGTATACAAAACGAGCTGTATAACAAATTTGATTAACATGTATTGTATACTGCTTTAATGTGCATGTGAGAGGGAGTTGAAAACAATACATTTATAATGAAAAAAATAAACAAAAAAGTTCAAAATGAAGCAAGGAAATAAAATTTAATTAATACGGAAGTTTATTTATTTATCGAAATGATTTCAAACTGGAAGATTCCTAAAATATTAAAAAAAAAAATTAGTAATTTTTCCAAAAAAAATTATTCAGTTTCTTTTTTGCAAAAAAAAAATCGAATAATTTTTTTTTAGAAAAATTACTAATTTTTTTTTTATTATTTTAGGAACTAATGGTCTTCTTAAATTTTATTTAATTTTATTTTTAATTATTAAAAAAAATAATAATAATTTTATAATTATTTTTTTTTATAATTAAAAATAAAATCAAATAATAATTATATAATTATAATTTATATTTACAATAAATAATCTCCTTGTTGCTGCCATTTTCCTCGTTTGTTGATAAAAGAAAAAAAAATCTTACTTGACAGCAAACTTTATAATGACAACAAAGATATTTTCAGGGTTACCATTGTTCTATTTTTATTCATTTTGTTTTTTTGAATAAAAATAAGTGCAATTTTTGAAGTGTGGTTTAAATTTTTTTACTAAAATCCAACCACACTCGTTTAAAAATTTAGTAGTAGAGGTTCGAAGATCCTTTAAAAATAGTAGATTGAAACACATGTTAAGAAAATTCATCGACTGATCGACTGGCCGCTTTTAAAAAAAAAAAAAAAATATCCGCGTATTTTTTTATTGGTTCTTTTTTTTTTTTTTTTGTTTGCTCAGAGGGAAAATGTAGATTAGCTCAGAGGGAAAATATAGATTTTAGCATTATAAACTAAGCTTTGTTTGACATTGATATGATGCATGTGAGAGGTATACATTTGCAATTTTTATTTTTTTTTTGGTATTTGTCTGTATTGAAATATTGTGAGTGTGAGTGATATTATTTTTGTTTATAGTATTACGCAGTTAAAAATGAAAAATGTAAATACAATATAGAGCAATGTAAATACAATTTACATCACAGGGAAATGTAAATACAATTTACATTCCTCTATAATTGCATGTGTATTGATGCATGTAATGGACCATTTACCGAGCTAAATTTGCGAATGTAAATACAACTTACCGAAGACATGCGCATTAATAGTAGATTACAATACATGTTAAGAAAATTTGTTATTCTTGCGAGTTGTGTATACACACAAACACATAGACACAAGTCATGTTTATATCACGAGACCGAAGGTCGAGTGATATAAACATGACTTGTGTCTATGTGTTTGTGTGTATACACAACGAGCTGTATAACGAATTTGATTAACATGTATTGTATACTGCTTTAATGTGCATGGGAGAGGGAGTTGAAAACAATACATTTACAATGAAAAAAATAAACAAAAATGTTCAAAATGAAGCAAGGAAATAAAATTTAATTAATACGGAAGTAAATTTATTTCTCGAAATGATTTCAAACCGGATGATTAAGATCAGCTAATTCCTAAAATATTAAAAAAAATTAGTAATTTTTCCAAAAAAAAATTATTCATTTTGTTTTTTCCAAAAAAAAAAATCGAATAATTTTTTTTTAGAAAAATTACTAATTTTTTTTTTTATTATTTTAGGAACTAATGGTCTTCTTAAATTTTATTTAATTTTATTTTTAATTATTAAAAAAAATAATAATAATTTTATAATTATTTTTTTTTATAATTAAAAATAAAATCAAATAATAATTATATAATTATAATTTATATTTACAATAAATAATCTCCTTGTTGCTGCCATTTTCCTCGTTTGTTGATAAAAGAAAAAAAAATTCTTACTTGACATTTGACAATTGACAGCAGACTTTATAATGACAACAAAGATATTTTCAGGGTTACCATTGTTCTATTTTTATTCATTTTGTTTTTTTGAATAAAAATAAGTGCAATTTTTGAAGTGTGGTTTAAATTTTTGTACTAAAATCCAACCACACTCGTTTAAAAATTTAGTAGTAGAGGTTCGAAGATCCTTTAAAAATAGTAGATTGAAACACATGTTAAGAAAATTCATCGACTGATCGACTGGCCGCTTTTTAGAAAAAAAAAAAAAAATAACCGCGTATTTTTTTATTGGTTCTTTTTTTTTTTTTTTTGTTTGCTCAGAGGGAAAATATAGATAAGCTCAGAGGGAAAATATAGATTTTTAGCATTATAAACTAAGCTTTGTTTGACATTGATATGATGTATGTGAGATGTATACATTTGCAATTTTTATTTTTTTTTTTGGAATTTGTCTGTATTGAAATATTGTGAGTGTGAGTGATATTATTTTTGTTTATAGTATTACGCAGTTCAAAATGAAGAATGTAAATACAATATAAAGCAATGTAAATACAATTTACATCACAGGGAAATGTAAATACAATTTACATTCCTCTATAATTGCATGTGTATTGATGCATGTAATGGACCATTTACCGAGCTAAATTTGCGAATGTAAATACAACTTACCGAAGCCCTGCGCATATTTTAATGCACAGGGCTTCGGTAAGTTATATTTACATTCGCAAATTTAGCTCGGTAAATGGTCCATTACATGCATCAATACACATGCAATTATAGAGGAATGTAAATTGTATTTACATTTCCCTGTGATGTAAATTGTATTTACATTGCTCTATATTGTATTTACATTCTTCATTTTGAACTGCGTAATACTATAAACAAAAATAATATCACTCACACTCAGAATATTTCAATACAGACAAATACCAAAAAAAAAAAAAAATTGCAAATGTATACCTCTCACATGCATCATATCAATGTCAAACAAAGCTTAGTTTATAATGCTAAAAATCTATATTTTCCCTCTGAGCTAATCTATATTTTCCCTCTGAGCAAACAAAAAAAAAAAAAAAAGAACCAATAAAAAAATACGCGACTATTTTTTTTTTTTTCTAAAAAGCGGCCAGTCCATCAGTCGATGAATTTTCTTAACATGTGTTTCAATCTACTATTTTTAAAGGATCTTCAAAATTCTACTACTAAATTTTTATACGAGTGTGGTTGGATTTTAGTACAAAAATTTAAACCACACTTCAAAAATTGCACTTATTTTTATTCAAAAAAACAAAATGAATAAAAATAGAACAATGGTAACCCTGAAAATATCTTTGTTGTCATTATAATGTTTGCTGTCAATTGTCAAATGTCAAGTAAGAATTTTTTTTTCTTTTATCAAGATTAGATTAGAAATTTTGCTTTATTAACTTTTTTTCGTATTATTATACAATTTACCTTAAAGCTAGATATTTCTTATTTCAATTAATTATAATTACTGGCTAATGCTTAGCGACTCTAATTATATTGTTATCTTTACATTTTTTTTTGTTTATACTACAATTTTATTATCTTTAATCTTTATTTCATTAATTTTCCTATCCCATTTTTTTTTTTTTTTTTGGAAAATATTTGAAAAACCAAAATTTTTATATCTTTATTTTTATTTTATTAAAACCTACTAACTACTCTACTTGCTTTCTTTTATCAACAAACGAGGAAAATGGCAGCAACAAGGAGATTATTTATTGTAAATATAAATTATAATTATATAATTATTATTTGATTTTATTTTTAATTATAAAAAAAAATAATTATAAAATTATTATTATTTTTTTTAATAATTAAAAATAAAATTAAATAAAATTTAAGAAGATCATTAGTTCCTAAAATAATAAAAAAAAAATTAGTAATTTTTCTAAAAAAAAATTATTCGATTTTTTTTTTTGCGAAAAAGAAAATGAATAATTTTTTTTAGAAAAATTACTAATTTTTTTTTAATATTTTAGGAATTAGCTGATCTTAAATCATCCGGTTTGAAATCATTTCGAGAAATAAATTTACTTCAGTATTAATTAAATTTTATTTCCTTGCTTCATTTTGAACTTTTTTGTTTATTTTTTTCATTGTAAATGTATTGTTTTCAACTCCCTCTCCCATGCACATTAAAGCAGTATACAATACATGTTAATCAAATTTGTTATACAGCTCGTTGTGTATACACACAAACACATAGACACTCGTCAATATTATATCACTCGACCTTCGGTCTCGTGATATAAACATGACTCGTGTCTATGTGTTTGCGTGTATACACAACTAGCAAGAATAACAAATTTTCTTAACATGTATTGTAATCTACTATTAATGTGCATGTCTTCCTTCGGTAAGTTGTATTTATATTCGCAAATTTAGCTCGGTAAATGGTCCATTACATGCATCACTACACTTGCAATTATAGGAAAATGTAAATTGTATTTACATTTCCCTGTGATGTAAATTGTATTTACATTTCCCTATATTGTATTTACTTACTTCATTTTGAACTGCGTAATACTATAAACAAAAATAATATCTCTCACACTCACAATATTTCCCTTTTTTCCTTTTATCTCTAAAAGAAAGAGAAATTAAAGGATAATTAACGTGGAAAATTTCCCTTTTCTTCTTTTATCTCTAAAAGAAAGAGAAATTAAAGTATAATTAACGTGGAAAATTTCCCTTTTTTTCTTTTATCTTTATTTTTTATTATAAATTATCTCTATATTCTCTCTTTGCAACTCCCTCTCACATGCACATTAAAGCAGTATACAATACATGTTAATCAAATTTCTTATACAGCTCGTTGTGTATACACACAAACACATAGACACTCGTCAATATTATATCACTCGACCTTCGGTCTCGTGATATAAGTATTGACTCGTGTCAATGTATTTTTGTGTATTCAGAACTCTTAATTAATAACAAATTTTCATAACATGTATTGTAATCTACTATTAATAAAGCACGTAATATCAAAAAAATAACCAAAAATTTAAAGATAATTAAAATATAATTAATGATAAAATGATAATGATAAAAATTATGCGCAAAGTGATATACATAAATTAACATGATGTATATATTTTATGAATCATATTTTAATTTTGGGATATCAGCAAGCGTAATAATTGAGAGCAAGATAAAATTATTAAGTGTACGAATGGCAAAATTTTCATACTACACTATGGATCAATAATATATCAACCAAACAAAACAATACTAAAATAAAATAATAATAAAACGTGGAATAGTAGTACCTGTTATGTTATCATAATATAAAATGTACACAATTATGAATTAAAAAATAAAATACTGCGATAACCTTGAAATTTAATTTTTATTTTTTACAATAATATTTTTTAAATAAAATAGGTTTTTGCTTCTCCATAACCACGAAATAGAGCAAATTCACACAGGTATGCAAATTAGTACCATTCATTTATTATTAAATTGGTTAATATTATTTTTAAACCGTTTTTCATCAAAAATGTGGAAACGGTCTATTCAGTTTCATTATCTGTCTTTTAATTTAGTCGTCTGTCCGTCTGTCTCACACTAAAATGTTTACAGCTAATATAACTATTTGCCCGATTTCGATTGTATCAAGGCCAAAATATACGCAATCGTCTTCAATTTCACCTTCATATATGTAAAATCATTGTCGGTATGTTAATTTTAAAATAGTTCAGTTAATTGGATTTTTATTAAAATTGGTGATAAAAATTGGTTATTAAAAATGACGATTAGAGAAGCCTGTAAAAAAATAGTTAGCTCACGGTTGTGGTCAAGGATTCGGAAACCCCAATCTGAAAATTGATTTTCTTTAAAAATTAGTATCGACTGAACCTGAAGGGACTTAAAATAAGTGTTAAGCCTTCGATTGTGACCAAGGATTGGACCGACGGGCGGAACCAATTTTTTTTTTTTATTATAAAAATTTTTTAATTTTTCTCGTCACAATATTATTAGCAAGGTCAATGGGAATAGAAAAAAAAAAATGATGGAGAAGTTTTAATTCAATTCGTACAATTAAAGAACAACAAACACATATAAAAATTGTGCTTTTGTTAAACTTAAAAAATAATTTTAATGTTATATTTAGCTCGTTGGGGCCTTGCAAAAAGCCGTTTTTATATTGATAATAAAAAATTGAAGAAAAAAATGTTTAAGTCACAATAAAATTTGCTTTTTATATTTTCTGTTTACCTGGTAAAAAAAGAACTCTATAAGCTTAGATTTTGTAGGAATCAAGCTTAAAAAATAGGACAGGATTTAGAATTTTTCTAAAGTTCTAGCTTAGAACTTTTTTTAAATTAAAAAAATAGGTTGAGGCTCAAGTTAACGAAAAATATATAGATTAAAAAGTTTACTTATAAAAATTTTTGTTTTTTTTTTCCAAATATGTAAAAAAGTTTGAAAAAAAACTGTTCGGTTCACACTGTTTGCCTGTTATTATTTTTAAAAACTTTTTTCTATTTATTAAAATACACTCGGTACCATAATTTTTTTTAAAGAAAGAATCTTTTTTTTTTAATTTTGTAAATAAAAATTTTAATAATTTCATTCATATTAATCTGATATGATGAACAAAACAAAAACTTTGTTTAAATAAGATAACAAAGTCAATAAACTTTATTAAAAAATTAATTATATCTGTGATTCTGTGAATATAGTATTCTACTAAAAACAGTAATATTATTGACGTAAGTTAAGTACAGCCAAACACCTACATAACGTTATCCATTTTATTACATTGTATCGAATTCAGCATAAAACTTATTTTAAAAAACTTACATACATTTGTTAGATAAGTAGGTCGTAAGTGGATTTAAATCTTAAATAAATCAATTAATCATGAATTGCAGCTCATTGTTGAACCTTTGTAATAACTTCGCTACACTTCAGGTTACAAACACAGAATTCCATGTTTTGCAGAAAAAAATGGGTTCGTTCTGTGTTTGGTACTTGGTTTGCCATATAAATTTTTTTTTTTTTTTTTCATGGTTTGAAAGTAGGTTCGACACAAACCTAGAAATTTTACTACATAGTTTTATTGCATTTCAAAAACAAAAAGGTATAACCTGTCAATTTGCAGAAAATTTACAGAAAAAATCATACTTTAAAATGCTTCGATATAAAAAAAATAATAATAAATTGTAGGTTGTCAAAAAAGAAAATAAATTAAAATATTTTAAAAAAAAAATTGAATATTATTTTTATTTTCCATTTTTTCTTTAAATTAAAAAAATTCATTTTTTTTTTTTAAATTACGAAAAATTAAAATTTTATTTTACAAAGAATTTTTTTTTAATTTTACAAAGATTTTTTTTTAATTTCAAACCAAACCATCTTTTATAAGTGTGTCACCCCATTCGCCAACCTATTTTCAAACCAAGAAATTCATGGTTGCTAACCTGAAGTGTAGCGAAGTTATAATATGAAAAAGAGAAAAAAATGTATATTATATGAAGATGATTTACTGTATTCAATTATTATTACGCATTATAGTTTTTAAATCAAATCAAAACTATTAAAAAATAAAATTTTCATTTTGTTATTTAGGTATTTCTTTTATATTCCTGATATGATTGTTTTTTTACACAAGGACGGCCTGACTGGGAAAACATAAATACACTGTTACGCAAAAATAATACAAAATATAGTCTGTTACATACAAAATAAGTAAATTATTTATTAAAATATACTCGTCATGACAACATCGAATTTTTAAATTAATTTCTTGCAAAAAAAAAAAATTTAGATAAACTCATCTCCCAATGAGATGATAAATATATGTATAAAAAAAAGATTTAAATTTTTGTTTCAGTTTTTTATATTTTGAAAAAACTAAAATATTAAATATATTAAATATATATTAAATAAATTGTTAAATATATGTATTAAATAAAATATCCATTATTTGTTTTTCTTTTAATCTAAGTATCTAATGTCAGTATACCTAAATTTACAAGAAATCAAAAAAAAATTTCCCAATACTGTTCCTTTAAAAACAGAATTTATCTTAAACTTTTTAAACATAATCCAGTTTATCATTTTATTCTTAAAAAATATAATATTTTTAATTTTTTGAATAACAAACGGAAGCAGTTCTTAATTATATTCTAGGAACTATTCTTAGAAAATTTTTAAATGAAATATAAGATATAAGATATAAGCATATTAGTAAGATATAAGTTTTGAGATATTATAATTTGTTGTAAAAATTGAAAAATCCTTTCTAATTGCACTTTTTATAATTATTTTGATTAAATAATTGTGATTTGTAAATTGTTATATTAAATTTTTATTAGACAGAATAAGAAAAATTATCATTTTATTCCAAGGGTGACCAGGCATAGTGAATCCGAATAATTGTTTTTTTTTTCAGTACGCGGGTAATCGAGTAAATTTATATTGTATAACTCGGGTTGTTAATAAATAATTTTTGAATGAAGTAAAAAACTCCTAAAATTCTTAATTGTTTTTTTAAGAAATAATATTTGAACAAAAGAAGTTCATCTACAGTTTCCATTTTCCGTTTGTTTCGTTATAAAACTAGAACTTACTGAAATATTTCGTTAGTTTCAATTTGAAGGAGTTTAAATGGAAATAATTTCTCGCTATAATATCTATTTCCTTGATTGAATTCGATAAATTTTAATTCCTTTTCTAAAACTTATGATCGATTAAAGACTATTCTAATGCCCATTTCATTTAAAGCAGATATTTCATGTTCTTAATATGATTCTACTCGAGGGTTTTAATTTAAATTTTCGTCTTCCTGGAACAATCTTCTCTAGCTGTCGATTTGACCAAAATGTTGATAATGAACCTGATCATTATAATTTAGTTTTAATTTTTAGTATAATGATGCAAGTGATCAAGATTATAATTATTTTAATTTTGGTTAAAACAAAAAAATTAAACATGAAACGTATTTTTGATTATACCTATACCAAAGTTTATGACATCATTTTCCAAAAAAAAAAATTAATTTTGAGTAGGAGTTTTAAAGCAAAATAATTATTGAACCATTTAATTTGATATATTGTAGTTCAACATCAACTCTTTTTTTTTTCAAATCTACGTATTATATACAATAAGTAACATACTATTAATTAAATTTTTCCTAGAAAAATGACAATTATTCACATATTTTGCAGACTTAAACAATGTAGGTATCTAAATTCTGCGATACGCTTCGTTTCATACAACGCTGTTTTTATCGTTTCCCATGCATAATTATTAAAAAGATATAAAAGCATGAATAAAAGCGGTTCGAGAAATAGTTATTGATAAAATTAAATTGTTCACAAAAACTATAAAATAAACTAAAAATTTTTGTAGGGTAATTTCAAATGAATTTAAACATTATTGAAACATAAAGAATTCTATATTATACATATTATTATAAATATTAATATAATATTGAATAATTATTTAAAATTTTTGATAATTGATAATAAATGTTTTGGTTTTAATTTTGTATATAAAAGACATCTTAATGTTTTGTCTACAGCTAGACGCTATAATACTAAAATCCAAGTTCTGATAATTCCACACTACACTGCAAAAAAAAACAATTTAAAATTATAGAAAATGTGATATTGATTCAAATTAACTTTTTTAATCAGAATTTCCTTAAATTAGAACATGTTAAATCAAATTCAATATCATAACAAAAAATAAATTCTACAGATTAGTTATTCTAATCTCTTGCTGTAAATATTTTAAGGTTTTTTAATATCATGATAGGTGAAATAAATATAATAATAATAATAAAAAAAAGGTAATATTCAGTGATTGACATTATCGTGAGGTGACAGAGCCATTTTTAGTAAACTTACACTTTAAGATAAGGTTACATCATTAAAGATCTTTAAGTTATCATTATTCAGATTACAATAATAGTTTCGACATTATTGTTATAAAATTTAATATAGTGTATTAAAGAAAAATAAGAATTGATTGACAGGGCCAATAATATAAAAAGTTTTTTTAAAAACAAAAATGATGAACAACTTTTGATTACAAAAGTTGAGGGCAAATATTGCAGCTAATCGTTGATAAAGTTTAAAAAACAAACGAAATGTTGAAATCATTAAAAAAATAACACAACAATTAAAGTTATTTGCCCCATTTTCAAATAAATTTTCTAAGAATTTTGCATTATTTTAGTTAATCATATAATATGTTTATATACACTATTTGATTGACTTTTTTATGAACGGCAATCAGTAACCACTTTCTGTTAAAAGTTAACAACTTAAGTTCTTTAAACTTTTAACTTCAAGAGTCAGAATTGAAAAGGCCTTTAAGATTATTTTTGATAACACACATTTTAAACATTTAAAATTAGATGAAATACTAATCTTGAAACTTTTTTTTGTCTTGAATACGTTACTTTTTTTGAAGTGAAAACGTTCACGTTTCTTCTTATGTTTATATTTTAACATTTAGCATGTGAAATGGAGTCATAAAAATAAATAATAAAAAATTCACTGATAAGTTAAATTTAACTAAATTTTTCACAGAAACATTAAATGCACTTACATATATATATTTATATATTTAAATAATTTTATTTCTGGAAAAATCATTGACCGTCTACTTCCATATATTAATTTTAAATTTTAATTTACATGAAAAGATCAATAATTTTAATAACGCTGCAGACAGAGTAACGAAAATTGGTTCTTTTGAACTATTATTGAAGATATAAGGCATTATTGTTCTTAAGTCCATTTTTTAAACAAACACGTTTCTTTTTCCAGAACTAACTTAAAGGATCAAAAAATATAAGGACGTAAATTTTAAAAGCATTAATAATATAACTCTAGTTTGACAAAACGTTGTTAATTTGTAAGCATTTTTGCAACTTTTTTAGTTTTTTTTACTCTGGCATGGCATACCACCGACGATTAATCTTATAAAAACAAATAAATATTGTTATCAGTTTTTTTTAGTTTATATTATTAATTTTTTTACTTTTCAATAATTAATCTTGACGTATTTTCATCCCCACTGAATAGTCTTATTCTTTGTTGATTAAAGTAATACACGATTTGTTTCAATAATACACGATTTGTTTCAATAATTAGTTTAAATTTATAATTGCGTTAAAAATAAACATAGTATTTTATATTTCAAAATTAGTACAAATTAAAATTTTTTTAACAAATTAATTCACTAAATCTGAAATAACATTACGTGGTAAGGCTTATAAAAATCAAATAAAATAACAGGTCAAATAAAACTTGATTTGGTTTAGATATTAATCTGTCACGTTTCACTGCAGATTGATTATTTTTAATTTTTGTTTTATTTTTATTTTTATCTTTCGGTTTTTTACAATTCTTCTTCTTCTTTTTATGTTGTGTTTATTTTCATAAAACTTCCTAGGACATGAAAATAAATATAATTATGTATTATGGATTAAAGTTGTATTAAAATTTTTTTCAAATTTCCTATAAGAATAAAATTAAAAATCTGAAAATTTTGTTTATCTGATGCATATAATTTTACTTTTTTGGTGAAACGGTTTGATTAAGATATTTTGTCTTTTTTCTGTAATAATTATTACAGGTACAGATATATATTACATGTATCTTAGTTCTGTCATGAAAAACATAGTAAAAAAAATCTTTAAAAATAATATTTTAATGTTATTTTACTAAAAAAAAAAATCTTAATTTGATGAAGGATTAAAAATTGGTTTTGTGTGTTAGTTTTTAAATATTTTTGTTTTGACGTCACACATATAATCAATTAGGGCGCGTCCTTTGAAATATATTATTACTATATGTAATGTATGTATGTATTGTTATAATGTATAATACTAATTTATTTGATATTTAATACTGTTTAACGATTCTTTATACTGTAATATCTGCGATAATGCGTAACAAATATTTACGGGATTTAGCATTTCCAAAAAGTTTAGTAAATATTAAGAAATAAACTTTAGTTTATACTTTTAATAATAAAAATTATCCTGAAAATGGTAAAATGTAGAAAGATATACTGTGAATGTGATACTCATGCATTTTTCGGTTTCTAAGATATTCTTAGAGAAAACTAATTTGACTTTGTGAAAGTCTTGATTTATGAACATATGTATTATACACTGTACATTGTACATACACTATCAATATAAAATTATTATATTTTTCAGAATAATAAAATAAAATGAGGAATATGATACTAACATTATTAACATTATCCCTCTTTTTTTATAAAATTAACATTATAAAACCGAATTTTTAATTTCAACTTTTCTTTTCAGGTCTACATAAGGAATAATAAAATTGCGAGTTTTATTAGTTAAATCAATAAAGTGTTATGATATGTAAGAAGAATATGATAATGATAATAAAAATTGAAATTATTACTTAAAAACAAAATAAATAAATAATAAACAAATACTCTTCGACACTCAAATATGACGAGCAGTTTTATTACATCTAATTTATTAGTCACTAGTATACTAATTAGTTTAGTAAATGGTAAAAAAAAAAAAATATTATTTCGAAGAACTAAAAAATGTGAAACTGATAAACATTTTTTTTCTTTCATTTACCAAAAATGTATAGGACTACCATTTATATTTTCAAATCATAGACAATTAATTAATTGGACAGCTCCAGAGGATACATGGAATATCGAAAGCGTTCCCCGAAGTATAACTCCACATTTTGACCCTAAAAATCATAGTGTTACAGCAATTAGATTAATGGGTAATGATGATGAAGTATTAGAAAGATTGAGAAAAATAAGAAACAGTAGTAGTTCTGGAAGAATGTTATGGTACGATTCATCCGAAGGCTCACATTTTCCACCATTTGTGGATAAAGCTTTAAAGCTGTTCAATTTAAAACAAGTTGCTTATGAAATTGAAAACAGTGTGATGTCCAAAGTATCGTGTACAGCGTGCAAGGCAGGTAAAATAGTTGTTTTTTTTAAAGAAGTACTTAAAGTAAGCATAATTTATTTATTTTTTAACAAAACATTACGACATTACGATTTTATAAAATAAAAATAAAAAATACCTATTTTCCAAAATTAATTAAAATCAAATAGTACAATTTTTATCATGCATTTCAAACTGAAAGAATTATTATTTTCAGTCAAAAAATGATTAGGTACCTTTCTTTACATTTGAAAATTAATGATAAATGGTACAAAATTACAGTACCTAGGTATACGCAAAAAATTATTAAAGTTATTATTTTAATTTTTAGGAGCTGGATTATTACAGCATTATATTGAAACAGGAAAAAGTCAAACTGAGATAGTTAAAACAATATTCCATTTTTGTGTTAATCTGCAAATTCAGTCACCAAGAGTTTGTGAAGGTGTTAGCAATTTATTTGGAGTAAGTTTAATTAAAAAGAAACCTAAATGAAGAAACACTAAAATGAACACATTTCATGTCTGTTTATTCTTAAATGCTGAGTTGTTCCCAGTTTCAATTCTTCATCATTTTAACACATCGTTAAAAATATTATTTATTATTTTAGGTTTCAATTTTCAGTTTTTAAGCTTTTTTTCAATTACTTACATATATGTCTAATATGTAAATGTAATATCAATGTTTTGTATTTTATGGTACTAATTTATTTTAGGGTGAAGTTATCTATGTTCTACAACGAGTAAATTTGGGTCCAGATGAAATTTGTAGTTTTGTAATCGGAGATGCTTGTGGTGATGTTTACAACCCGTATCACGAGTGGGAAGTAGCATTCCCTCCAGTTCCAAAGCCAGATCCTCATGAAATACCCTTACCAAAAGAAGGAGCCCCTTACTTTAAAGTACTGCATCTGTCTGATACTCATTACGATCCATATTATGCAGAGGGATCTAATGCCGACTGTAATGAACCGTTGTGCTGTAGAGCAAGTAATGGCCGCCCATCACTGCCAAATTCTGCAGCTGGAAAATGGGGCGATTATAGAAAATGTGATACTCCTAAGCGAACAGTTGACAATTTGTTGCAACATATAGCAGAAACCCATCAAGACATTGATTATATATTATGGACTGGTGATCTGCCACCACATGATATTTGGAATCAAACGAAAGAAGATAATTTAGAAATTATTAAAGATACTGTCAAGCAGATGTCAGAAAAATTTCCCGGTATACCGATTTTTCCAGCTTTAGGCAATCACGAAAGTGCTCCAGTAAATAGTTTTCCACCTCCTTATGTTCATCAAGTAGATAGCTCAATTTCTTGGTTATATGATGAATTGGATATACAATGGAGAAGATGGTTGCCAGCCAGCGTTTCACATACTGTTCGAAGAGGAGCTTTTTATTCGGTACTGGTGAGACCAGGATTTCGAATTATTTCTCTAAACATGAATTATTGCAATAACAAGAACTGGTGGCTCTTACTAAATTCTACAGACCCAGCAACAGAACTGCAATGGTTTATATACGAGCTACAAAGTGCTGAATTTTCAAATGAAAAAGTTCACGTGATTGGTCACATACCTCCTGGGCACTCAGATTGCTTAAAAGTTTGGTCACGAAATTTTTATAAAATTATAAATCGATATGAAAATATAATAACTTCACAATTTTATGGTCATACACATTATGATGAATTCGAAGTATTCTATGATCCAAAAGATTTAGGTATGAAATTTTTTTATATGAATTCATCTCTCAATAAATTTGCACAAAAAAATCCCTCATTATTATATAATTTTAATCAATATAAGCTTAAGTTATTTAATTAGAAGCTTACATCCTAAAAACATAATGTAACAAATATTTTTCTACAATTTCGATAATTATTTGGACATAGTATATGTATGTAAATTATTAACTTTAAGGTAGAGCAACTAGTGTAGCTTACATTGGACCTTCTATAACGCCATATTATAATTTGAATCCCGGTTATCGGATTTATTATATTGACGGAGATCATGATACTACAACAAGAATGGTTATTGATCACGAATCTTGGATAATGAATTTAAAGGAAGCAAATTTGTATGATTATCCTATTTGGTACAAATTGTATTCAACAAGATCAGCATACGCAATGAAAGGATTACGCCCAGTAGATTGGGATAATTTAATAAATGAAATGACAAATAATCAAGAAGTATTTGAATTGTATTACAAGTAAGTAACCATTATATCATATTTTAGCAGGATCATCACGACTTTAATTCGATAGATGTTTAAAAATCAGAATATATCGCTTGGCATCTCTTTAACAGATACCTATTGTCCACTACATTTTTTGTTAAAAGTTTTAAAACGATTCGGAAATTATTATTATTAGTTATTATCCAAAATAATTTTGTTAATGATGCTTTTCTTAGTTACTGACGATGCCTAGGTTTTTCCAGTATGGAATAAATAAAACCAAAACTAAAAGAACGAAGTTTTTTAATGGAATTTTGATTATTTAATTATTATTAGTTTGATTTTTACACACATACTGTATATTACAAATTTTTAGGCATTATTGGAAAAATTCGCCAGTTCGAGAGTCCTGTGATGCGGAATGTAAGAAACGTATTTTATGTGATAGCAAAAGTGGGCGCAGTCATGACCGTCGTCACTTTTGCGAGGATGTAGAATCTAAAATAGACGAAGGAACATCAAAAAGTTGGAAGGCATGGTTCTACAAAGGTCTAAGCGCATCGTACGTACATAAGCTCAAAAACCTAATCTCACCATAACTTCTTATTTAATACTTCATCAATACTCATTTTATTTATTAACATATAGATATCAAGCAATTGATCGGAATCAGACGCCCAATATTACTTGTAAATTGTTTCGTTAATCTATTATATACATTGGGAGTCAAACTTAAACTAAATTCAATTTAAATTTTCAGAATATAAGTATTATTAGTTCTAAATTAAGAACTAAGTTAAATAAACATAAGAATTTTCTAATATATCTTCTTACCTGAATAAAAAATATACCCAATTTTCAACATAATATTTCTAATGAAGAGATTTAAATTTTTGTATTGGACCTACATGCAATTAATTGAATTTATTATTTCACTCATCATACTCCCAATTGTAGACTTAACATTTCGTTATATACATATAACGACTCTTCTTGTAGTTTGCAAATAAAAATAATTAATATTTTTCTCTGTGTGTAAATACAAACATAATCGGATAAACATAAAGACATAGTCCATAAAATCGTCCAATGACTGGCGAGCCAACCCCGTAGTTTTATTCTTTTCATTTGACATTGGAGCTTCATAATAAGAGGAATGAGAAACTAGTTTCAGTTTTTGATTGAAAACTCTTATATTAAATTCTATGTGTGTTTTGACTTAGTAGAATAAAATTCGGAATACAATGGTTTGACTCTCCAAAAATCAATTTTTCAGTTGCCTTTTTAATACTTATAAGATAGGTGAGGTTTCATAATTTTGACAAATAATGCAAGTCTTCCTCAAAATGGAAACTAACTTCAAGCATAATAACATTAATGCATATAATATGAATATGCAGTTATGATGTGAAAACAAAATATTAAAAATTCATCTAATATTGATAAGTCATGAGCATTCAGTATTTGGAAGACATTCAGTTAGAATTAAGCAAAGCTTCTAACTCAACTCTAGATAAATAAAATTTGTTAATCTTAAACCGACTACGAATGAATTATAACAGGAATTTAACTTGTTCTCAAACTTGCACGGCAGATTATAATATAGATCAAAATCAAGTTCTCATTAAGATCAATGTTTCTACAATTTTTTTTTTTTTTTTTCAAAATTATGAAATATCACCTACATAAATTCATACTCTATTTATTAATATAAAAATTTCATATTTGATTCTAATATTTATTTTATCATTTACAATCATTCTTCTTTGGTGATGGTATTTCTTTAAAACATTTAATATGTCAAAAACTTGGTTTTGGTGAAAATTAACATAACAGAGATGATCGTAATGCACAAATCGCAACGAATGATTTAGATCCAACATTGGACATGATATTGGCAGTTAAATATAATAATTTCACGGATTCAGATATTAATTAAAAATATTTGTTATTACATAATGTAGTAAATGTTAAGTAATGAAGAAAAGTAGCGTACAATAATATTTTGAAATTTGTTTCTCGATTTTTATTTTATTTAAAATATAAAGTTTAATAAGGGAATAAGGGGGGGAATATTGTGACCATAAAAAATTAATTATGATCGATTAACTCTTACTGTGATCAAAGTATACAAAGTATAGTAGAGCTCTGTATCATTATTAAAAAAATTTCTTATCAGCTTTATCACAAAAAAAAACATTCCACGTAAGTAGGGATTGTATTTTACCGAATTTTAATTTACCGATAAATTTGAACATTTTCCAAAATAATTCTGAGGTGTATATAATTATGGTAAAAAATTTAAAATAAAAACTGCCTGCGCTTCCATTTTAATACGTATTATGCTTTTTCGTTCGATTAACCGGTAGTTTCGCAATCCCTACAAATAAGCTCTTTGTGAAAGAAAATGCAAGTGAAGTAAATTTAAAAAAAATAGGTACTTCATCTTCAATTATTCAATTAATATTTTAAAGTAGAAAGTGGATGCAAATCCAAATAAATTACCATTACGATTTAACGACTTATTAACATATTAATATCGATTTAAGCATAATGTTTAGTATTTTTTTTAATGTAGCCTTACACATAAGCCTAAAAAAGATAAGTTGTATTATGAAAATATTCGCTGTAAATTAATTTTGCAATGCATTTGAAATTTTTTTTAGGTATTTTAGAGGAATTTTAGGTTCCGGTCATTTTGATTTGGCACTCTGATAATTTTAGAATTTAATATTTTTGTGTTTCCTTAATCGAATAGTTGACCGTTTTTACTCAAAAATTTGATTTTGTAAATAATATTAGAACTTGTAAATATTAAGATTATATTTTTATAAGTCGTAGTACCTATACATTATATAAAAAAAAATATAATTTTATAAAAAAGAAAATTTTTGTTTTTGTTGAAATATGTAGAATGAATTTGATCACATCAATCACGAGTTTACCAAAATACATGATGAATTTGGGATGAATAAAATTGAAAATTTTGGATGTTGGAAACATTTTGCGGATAGCTGATTTGCCAAACATTTAAATTTTCACCTTATTTACAATACAAAGGTGCCATTCATAATCATAAGTAGTGTTTAAGTTCATTATTATTTTATTTGTTTATATAGATAAGTTTAACATTAATAATACAGAATAAATATAGGATTAAATACACAGATGTAATATACTAAATTTCGGATTTTGCTGTCCTTGAAACTGGCGGCTTCGAAATATGACGACAATCCAAAATCAACGAAACTGAAAATGATTGTTTCTAATTGCTTTCTATGATTTTGGTATTTTGTTTTGAAACAAAAATTCGAAAATAAATTGTAAGAGATTATTATTCTTTATTTTTAAACCATATCTCACACATTCAATTTGTAACCGCTTAACGTTTCCGCATGAAATGAAATTACAAAACTTATGTATATATCTTTCTCTCTCTAAAAACTAACGATTTAGGATAATTTTAATCAATTGTATTTATATTAATTTATAAAAATAAGAAGAAAATAGGTAATAAAAAATACAAACATTTGTTGAAACTCTCTGCAAAGTAATATTGCTTATCATGCAACTAAGTTTAGATTGAAAAGGAAACAAATATACGATTGCAATTACTAACTTAAAAAGTACAATAAATTATTCCAATTATTATGTTGTCAACGCCAGATTCTTCTTTTAACAGCATAAAACTGTATTATATACCCTTATCTTTTCTAATAATAATTGGACAACATACTTCATGAATGGCACCTGAATTATTTATTTCCATTTATTAATTATTTTAAAAGATTTGTTGGCCAAATTTTATCTTTAAACATGGTAAAAAAAAACAACAATTTAAAAAAAAGTAAATATTTTTGATTACTAAATACTTGTAAAAGTAAAAAGTGTAGGTACTTTAAATTTTAAGTAGAATAAAAAATTTTGCATTACCAATTTTGTTTCAATTATCAAAAATTAGATATTTATATTTTTTTAGGTTCTAGAATTGTTTTGCTACCTTACCTACCTTGGGACTGTGCACAAATTACGTAACGCTGTTTTGACCGTTTTTTTAACCCCTTCCCCCATAGTAACAGATTGTAACAAATTTCGAAGACCCTCCTCCCCCCAAGAAGAATAACGTAACAAAAGTTAAAACACTTTTTAAATTACTTTTTGAACAATTTTTTTATTCGAATTTTCATATTAACTTATTCGAATTTAAAATAAGTGGATTTTTTTTGCACATATGAATTTCATGAAAATATTCGTTTTTTTTGCGTACATTAATATTATATTTAAAGGGAGTGGCTACAGTTACGGCAACCGTAACTTATTTTTTTTTTTTAACAGTTACGGTTAACGTAACTTATTTTTTTTTTAACAGTACGGTTAATAAGGCTGTCACACTTCGGCTTTTTAATGGCTTTTTGAAAAAGCTATCATCGTTGTGGCTATTTCGTGGCTTTTTCCATACAAAAAAAAGAAAAAAAGCTAGTGGCTTTTCAAAAAGCCACTAGAAAATCAGGGATCAAATAACAAATGAGCTCTGTGAGAAAAAAATAAACTAACAATTGCATACTTTCAGGAAGTTGGCGGCAATTTTTTAAAAAAAACGAATAAAAAAACAAAAAAAATTCCCAAAAAAAAAGGAAAAAGATATGACAAAACGAGAAAAAAAAAGAAAAAAAACCAAAAAGTGCAAGTGTGAACGCATTTAAAAAAGCCGTCATGAGTAGTGGCTTTTTAGTTGTAGTGTGACTCGCTTATAACGTAACTTATTTTTTTTTTAATGCTTAAAGTTACGGCAATTTTTTTTTTTTTTTTGTCGAAAAAAAAAAAAAAAATTTATTTAATTTTTTTTTTCTTTTTTTGCTTTTTTTTTCTTTTTTTGCTTTTTTTGCTTTTTTTTCTTTTTTTTTTGTCTTAACCCTTTTCTTCGGGATTCGAACCTCGTTCTTTAGCATTTCATTCTACCACTCTACCTCTCGGCTACAGTATTAAAATTATAAACGTGTACAAAATAGAAAATATAAATTATGTGTACATGTGAAAGTTATTGACAAGAAAAAACCTTACATCGTCATACAAAAAATACAAGAATAGTTAAACCTTACATAGTTATACAAAAATACAAAAAAAAGAATTAAAAGCGCGAAGCGCCAAAGCAAAATAAAAATAAAAAAAACATGCGTTTGCCCTGTACGCGCGGGGGAAGTTATACTTCGTATTCGTATTCGTAATGTGGAAATAAAATAGAACAACAAGTACGTATTTCAGCTAATTTCACGACGCTCACACTGTTTTCTTCGCTGCATAGCAAGAATACCACACGCATGTGTTTGGGATCTACCGACTCATTCTCTTTCTCTCTCCCCGCGCTTGTGTTTCGGGTGGGTGTTTCGTAATTCAGAAATTTAATTTCGAAATTAAATAAATTTCGAATACTAATGTCATTGGAATGTATGGATGTGTGTATGTTGTGCATGGCTGATTAAAAAAAGCCTTACATTTTTTTTTATTAATTTGTTTTTTTGAGGAAGGAAAATTATTAAATTATTACATTACATTACATTACAATTATTACAAAACGAATAAATTTGTAAAATGAATTAAAATTTAAATAATTTATTAACCACTTTAGCTTTTCTATAAAGTTTAAATAATTTTTCTATGAATTAGTTTTTTTTGTTTTTTTAGTCGCCGATGGTTTTTTAACAGCCACCGATTTTTTAGATTTTTTTTTCGAAGCCGCTCTTTTCTCCAAAACAGGTATTTTTGAGTCGACCAGCCGCAGCAATCGTAGGGCAAAATTCGACTAGTCGCCGTCGAAAAAAAGCGATCGGCGTCGTATCTGGTCTATACATCCAAAAAATAAACAAAACAAAAGTTGATAAAAAAGTTGACAATGTATTGGTGCAAAAATAATACTAAAAAAAATAAAATAAAAATGTATTTGTGCGTTAAACGTTAAACTTTTTGCAAGTCGCATAAGAAGTATAACTTCAATAAAAAAAAGAATCCCTAGGGGGTTTGGGGGAGGCGGCGGCCGTCCCCCATTCAGCATAACAACTTTTTATTTAAAAAAAAAGTCATAATGTTCAAAAATAACTTTGCCGTAATCACTAAAAAAAAAAAAAAAGTTACGTCCGCCGTAACTTTAGACAATTTTCTACAGGATTACGGTTGCCGTAACTCTAAAAAAAAAAAAGAGTTAAGCGTGATTTACACAATGGCTAAATTTGTAATCTTTTAATTTTTTCTAGTCAAACTAGAACGAGAAAGCGATAAATAAACAACAACAACAAACATGTGAAAGAAGTAGACAGAAATTTAAAATTTTTTTTCCTTTTATAGCACAAAACATAAACAAATTTTATAGCAAATTTACGTGCGGGTTACACTTGCTGAAAAAAAAATCATGATTATGATTTTTTTTTTAATGTAGTGTGAAATTTTTATGAGTCAAAAATCATACTGGCTTATGCGTTGTTTATAGCTAATTGACCTATCTGAAAAAATGATACCGTAAAAACCGTTTTTCTATGTTATTATTCTATTTATATTTAAGCAAATTTACTGAAAATGAAGATATTAATTTTATCTATTTTTCGTAAAAAGAATTTTTTAAAAATATTTTCAAATAACTAAGAAAATTGAATTTATTTTTTTTTAATGTCTGAAAAATTTCATTACTTTTTTGTTTCTTTTTCATTACGTTTCCTACCTATCATAATATTTTTTTACGGTACCTTTCCTGTCAAAAATATTTTTTCTGTTTTTTTTTTATATTTTTTGCATTTGATTTTTTACTTTCAGATAAAATTAGCTGTGAATAGGTTTCCGGAACATTCCTCCAAAAATTACTTTACTGTGGTAGCTATAAACAACGCATTAAGACTTCATGTTCCAGATGCATTCGTGCTCCCTGTATAAATTTATAAATTTTAATATTTCTTCCTTATAAAATTTTTTCGACATGTTTTTTCTATTTTCTCTCTTTTTACTAAGTTCTTAGTTTTTATAAACTTCACCTTTTTCAATAAAATATCTAGTTTTTTAAAGTAAGTTATTTTATTTATTTAATAAATAATTCACATAGATTTTTTTAAATTTCAACATTCAAATTCAAATCCCGTAATAACAAACCGCTTTTATTATTGTTGTTTGCACTTTCAAGAGTTTACTTTTTTCTTTGGCAGCCAAAAATTTTCCTTTTGACAGAAAAAAATCAACAATGATTTTTTTTAAGCATGATTTTTCATCATGATTATTTCTTGATTTTTTTCACACAAAATTTCGCACATACATTCAAAAAAAATCATAATTTTTTTTTTCAGCAAGTGTAACCCCCAGGTTAGAAATACAATAATAATTTTTCAGAAACTATAAAATTCAAATTATAACATAAATTTTATTTACGCGCCTAGAAAAAAAAAGACGTAAACTATAAAAAAAGATGAACTAGTTCGTCTTTTTTTTTTTTGCTATAAAAAAAGATTACAAAAAAAGACACCAAAAAAAAAAAAAGATTACGCTGTTCGTACTGCTCTAACACATTAGTTTTTGTATCTTCTCTCCTGTTTTGTTTTGGGATCTTTTTTTTTTGCCATTTTTAGCCATTGTGTAAATCAAGCTTTACGTTTGCCGTAACTTTAAACAATTTTCAACAGGATTACGGTTGCCGTAACTTTAAAAATAAAAAAAGAGTTACGTTTGCCGTAACTTTAGTCAATTTTCAACAGGATTACGGTTGCCGTAACCAATGTTCCCTCTAATTTTTTTAAAAGCTGGGCAAAAATGAACTTGCTTGCGCGCATTATTTGTAATTTATTCTTATTGCGCCAAAATTTAAAAAAAAATTAGTCACAAAATTTTTTTTTTAACTATAACTTCTTTACGGAGAGTAGTGAAAGAAAAATTAGGAAAAAAACATTAAAATTTGGTACATAAAAAATGGAAACGATTAAACAAACAAACTTCGTACCAAAAAATTTATTGGCCTCCTACCCAGCGACCTTCTCCTTGGGAAGACTTCAAATTTGGTATATAAAAAGAGGAACAGATTAAACACACAATTTTCGAAAAAAAAAAGGTTTATACCAACAGAAAATCAATAAAAGAAACTTATAATGTATACCTCACTCCGAAAGAAACAAAAATATATACAAAAAGATACCAAAATTTGTATTATAAAAACAAATATAAAATTCAGATGTTACTTTGTAGTTATAAAAATAAATTTCATTTAAATCGAAATTAGTTCCGTCCAAAATATTCGATTTAATTATCCTGAATAAAATCGAGAAAAAAAATCGTATAGTAGAAACGAAACGATTTTCCAGCAAAAAATTTATGACTGATTAATGAAAATTCAAAATTTTATTTGTGTAGTTTAAAATTTTTAGATAAAATAACTTTATTATTGCGTTAAATTTTGTCTGCGCGCAAAATAAATGATCTGCGCGCAAGCAAAAAAATGGTGCGCTGGCGCAGCTTAGAGGGAACATTGGCCGTAACTCTAAAAATAAAAAAAGAGTTACGTTTGCCGTAACTTTAGTCAATTTTGAACAGGATTACGGTTGCCGTAATTCTCAAAAAAAAAAAAAAGAGTTACGTTTGCCGTAACTGTAGACGCTCCCATATTTAAAGTAACAAACCGTAACAAATTTTCAAATCCCCCCCCCAGGGCCGTTACGTAATTTTTGAACAGTCCCTTAACTTTTTCTTTTATTGATTACATGTAACCGATGTAACCAAAAATATTTTAATACAAGATGTAGATTAAAATCTCTTTGTTATAACCAACATCGAAACCTTTCAAAAACCCCTGAAAATTGTGAAAAAAAGTTATGAAAATCATAATACCGTTTCCTTTCTTTGGAAGATTCTAAAAATCGCCAAATTTGACTGTTAACGAAACTTTAACACCCCATTAAAATTTTAGTATATTAATTTCTTTTAATTTCCGCTAGATGTCATAATCACTTTTACTTCGCAAATGTTTTGAAAACGATTTTGACGGTAAATAAATGAAACAACTATGAAGATAAATAAATTCTTCATGCGTCTGTAGCGGAGTTTTTTTCACAAAACTTTTGACTTAAATTTTAAAATTTTATAAGAAAAAACAATTGTGCTTCACCCTTAAAATAATTTAAGAATTTCAAATTCTGAATTTCAAATTCCTAATGTATTTTGTTAGTTGTGTTTCACCCTTAAAAAAATTCAAGAATTTCAAATTCTGAATTTCAAATTCCTAATGTATTTTTTTAGTGTAAAATTTCAATTTTTTTTTTTTGTGTAGTGAATTTCAAATACAAGCCTCAGAGCGTGTATTTCAAATTCGCAACAACAAAAAATTTTGAAATTGTCATTTCAATTGTAACTAACATAATTGTAACTAACAAAATTCCGCAAATTCCCTGAGATTTTCCTTGTACAATAATTTTTTGTTCATAATTTTTGCCCCGATATAATAAAATCCTCTAAATTTAGGGAAAGAAAATCCTACTCTGGCAGCTTTGTTATTAATATTTGAAATTTATGAAAAAGTCAAAAAAGTGTTCACCCGAAAACTTTTTTTTGACATTAAATCACGTACTAACAAAATACATTAGGAATTTGAAATTCAGAAATTCTTAAATTTTTTTAAGAGTGAAGCACAAATGTAAAAGTACGTCATTTTATCATTTTATAATCTTATATATATTTTTTGAAGTTATAATATTATAAAAAAGAACTAAGATGAGCCTAAAAGAAATTAAAGTGAGTGGAGCACTTATTTAAAAAAAAGTATTTATTTCTACACAAAATTTAGTTCTATGCAGATTACTAATTCTCACTGGAGAAGGGTAATAAATCTCGTTGGTACCAAGATCAATCCATACAGGTTGCGTAATAGTGAACAAAAAGGAAAAAAAAAATGGCCGCGGTTCTGATGTCATTGATATCCAATTTCCATATATTGTTCCATATATTGTTGTTGTTTTTTTCATTTTTTTTTTTTTAAATGCAAATTTTATATAGAAAAATTGAACAGCTGGATATCACTTACGTCACTTGACATTTCTCATAAAAATCACGTTTTACGCAACCTGTATGGATAGATCTTGGTTGGTACGTATTAAGAATTTATTTTAATTTAACGTTCTATTTTATTTTTTATCTCATTTTATGTGCCAAATTTTTCAAAAGAATCAACAAGTTTTTCATAAATTTTTTGTTCGAAAGACGTCGCCGCAGATTTTAAGTCAATAGTTTTGAAATGATAATCCACCAGAGGCGCTGCCTAACCATATGCGCGTATAACGATTTTCTATGTTTTGAAAAACGATTTTGACGGCAAATAATTGAAACAACTATGATGATAAAATTCTTTAAATTTTCCGAACCAAAAACTGTGAGAATTTTTAATAAAATTTCTATTAAATTTGACAGCAAAATTCTCACATTTTTCTTGAATTTCTCAAACGAACTAATTTAGAGAATTGCAAAAAAAAATTATTAAAACTAAGAAAAAAAATTTCATATAAAAAAAGTACAAAAAAAAACTAATTATTTTTAAAATTTGGAATAAAAATTAAAAAAAAATTAAATAAAATAATTCTAATTAATTACTTATTTAAATAAATAAAACAAATTAATAAAATTTAGAATGAAATGTGAGTTTAAAAAATTTAATTTTTTTTTTTTTTTTATTAAAAGTATAAAGTCAAATTTTGACATTTTTATAAAAAAATGTTTTAATTTAGTTAAAAAAAATTTTTTTTTTCGAAAAGTGAATTGTAAAAAGTCGCCATTGAAAAAGTTCCCCAAGAAATTAAACTCTTGAATTGCTTTGTAATTACAATTAAAGAAAAAATATTAAAATTCTTTTTTTTTTTTCCTTGAAATTAATTAATAAATTTTCTTTCAATGAAATAATAAAAACCACAAAACAGTTGGAATAATTTTTTCTATGAAAAAAAAAAAAAAATTTTTGGCTTCCTGTTTCTGTTTTTTTTTTACCTTTTTTTTTTTTTTGCACTTCTATCTAGCATTATTGCTTTTTCTGTCGTTTCGTTTATCCCTTACTAACTCGACATAAAATAAAAATTGAAAATAAAATTAATATTGTCGTGTCGTAGTAAGTACGTAACCTACCTTTACAGTCAGTGTGTAATAATGCTTGTAAATTTTATTAATTCTATTTTCATCCCTTGCTCTTTAAAAAATGCTTGACGACATTGACAAGATCGCTAAGTTTGATACTTAGCTAAGCGTATAACAAAAAAAAAAATATGTGCTTTTTTTTTTTTAGTCTTTTCTGTTTTCGTTTCAATCAAATTCTCGGTGATAATGCACTTTACGTGTACCTATAAGTCCAATTTGGTTGAAACTTAGTGGGGGAGGTAGAGGCGGTAGAAAGACGACCCCGTTTCGATGAAGGGGTTAATTTTATTTTTATTTAGTTTATAACATTCACAGTTTTCGCGGGTTAGTCGAGATCGGAAAGTTATTTTGTAACACGGCCGTACCCAAACGGCCAAAACCCTCACATTTATTTACATTTGGTTTCGAAGCAAAGTCGCAACTCGCGTTATCATTTTAACTATGAAGAAAACAACTTTTATTTTTTGATAACACTTTCTACTAATGGTAACCTTTTCATAAAAAAAAATCTAATTTTGTTCAGAAACAAAATCGTAAATAAAAAACAACACAATCACTTAGATCAAGTGGACAATAGAAAAATTCACACAAATTCCAGCCCGAGGTGGGAATCGAACCCACGACCGAACACACTGTAGGACAATAACAATATCACTACACCATGGCGGCCGACAAAATCGGTATTCGGTACCTAAAGGAATATATAAAAATTTCTTCACTTAACAATATATAAAGATGTACATAGTTATATACAATTAATAAATATTATGTATGATGTAAATTTGTAGAAGAATTAAATGTTTATTCAACTTGAGTTGGCTAACTTAAAATTTACTAGTCAGTACAATTGTTTGTAGCATTTTTCAACAAGTAAATAGGTAGTTTCCTCAATCTGATTGAAAAATAATTTTGTTTTAAATAAGGCTTTAGAAGGCAAGTTTTTCAACTTTGTTTATTACATCTATGTAGCGAAGTCAGTTGAATAAATATTTAATCCGTCTAAATCATGCGTAAGTTAAGGTTAATTTGTAACCTACATAAATAGTTTTTTGTTTTGTTTTAAGTACCAGTATATTACATTACGTTCATTTCTCCATACAAAATTGAAAACCTTTTTTTTTTCTACTGGGCGACATTTCATACTTTATTATCTCTGATATGGAAACTCACAATTTTTTAACAAAAAATTAATCAGAGATATGTAGGTACATATTTACAAAAAAAATTTACAATGTCTTTTTTTTCTTTCTTTTAATATCTACATATATAATGTAGTGATAAAAGAGACGAGTTGAATGTGTTTATTCAATTGGTTTTCCAACACAATGTAACCAGGTTGAAAGAGTTCTTGAAAAACAATAAAAAATTCAACTTGTCTATAGCAAGCTTTTAACTTTAATTGAGTTAAGTATAGGTACCTACCTAGATAACTTAAAATAAGATTATCGTGCATTGCCTTCACCTTAAAATGTCTTCTTAAGAAAACTCAACACTGAAATTTTAATAATTGTAAAGTATGGCGTTCTAAAAGATATAATTTTTTAAAAAACAAAAAAAAAATAGTAGTTTTGAAGATATTTATTACGGAAAAGTGGAGGATAATCAATCAATAGGTAGTACTGCCAATAATGGCCAATACACAAAGCTTACGTGGAATTTTCGTTTCCTTGCATTCTGAAAAAAGTCAATTCTTGGAGATAAAAAAGAATGTTATGTAGGAGCACAATTTTTTGTCTATTTTATTGAAAATAATAATTTATAATTAAGTACATGTAATAACAATTTCTTTTTTTAAACCATAAAATACAGTATTGGTTGCATTTTTTATTTATTTTAAATCATTTTAAAGGGGGTGGTTTAGTTGCAGATGCACTGTTGTAAAAAATAATAATTAAATATAAACAATTTTCAAATATACTTAATCTAGATTTTTAAGTATATGTACTTTAATTTGTTACATTTTTTTTTAATAAACTCTCATTCTTATAATCTGTAATATTATTAGTTAAAAGGCGGTTTTACTAAGTGGATCTCGGTAATGAAAAAATAAAAAATTATAAAAACCCGACCAAATGTAGAAAATCACTGGCTCGTTCTTATTCTACGCTATAGAAATGGGTTTTTCAATAAGATGATCAAATTTAAATTAAAATTGATGAATGTATTTAAAAAAATATTAGGTTAGGTTAGGTTGTAGCGGGTCGGGAATTCCAGTATTCCCTCGCACTTAGGCCTGTTGGCCCGTTGTATCACCCTACCCGATGGGCCTTTTATTCCCCCATCGAGCCACTCTACTCCTTTCATAAACCTAATTAAGTTTCCTGCCTTGTATTTGTGCAGATCTTCAGGGCTCTGTAGGAAGTACCCTCCTAATATTCTAGCCCTCTTAGTTCGTATTGTAGGACACTCACAGAATACGTGAGTAACCGTTTCCGGTTCCTCTCCGCATTCCCTGCAGGTTCCTGTGTCGGCTCTTCCTATTCTAAACTCATGGTTTTTAAGGATGTGTCCTGTGCATATGCCCGTGAAAAGTCGCAGCTTGGTTCTATTAAGACCTAGTACCTATTTTGATTTTTCCTTGTTTAGGTCCCCCCAAATATTAAGTAAGTAGTTAAAATTGTTTAACGAAATGACCGACTTACTTGTAACTACAATTCTTTGTTTTCGGCTCTCTTGAACTAAGAAGAGGCTTAATAAATTGAACTGAAATTGCAGTTCTGACCGTAGACATTTTAAGGGACAATAAAAAAAGTTAAGGCTGACCTTTCCCTAATTTAAAAACAAAATAAAATTTAATAATTCAGTATTTATTTATTTTTAAGTATATATGTATATATATATTTATTTTTTTTTTCAGATATAAAAATAATGATTTAATTCTATATGGGTTCAGAAAACAAATCAAATTAATTTTTTCAAAATAGTATTTTTGCAGCAGAATCCTGAAAAAAAAACAAAAACAAAATAGTATGTATGATAATTTAGGATGTATGTAGTAAATTTGATATTGTTGGACAATGATTTATTTGAAATGTCTTCTTCTTTAATCTTTAGTATTTATATTATTTTATATTTTTATTTCAGATCATAGATAATTATTATATTATTAATAAATATTGACTGTTAGGTTGATAACTTATTTTTATTTTTACATAATTTGTATGTTAAATTTTTAATTATTTATTGTATAATTGTATTTCGTTCTAGTATTTCAGTTTTAGAGAAAAAGTTTAAAAAATTCACAAAAAAAAAAACAAGGGATATAAAAAAATATGGTTTCAACGCGCCAAATGAGTACAACCTTATCAACATCAAATAACGGACCATCTCCTGCAGTTAATAATGCAACTGGTAATGATTGTAATAATTGTAGCACTGGATCAATTAACTCAGCTGAAAATGATGAAAATAATTTGAATAATAACAACAGTACACCGGGGGCAGCAGGATCTCAGTTGCAACAGCTGCCTCAGCAACCAACATCGCAACCTACTTCAACAATACGATTTGTCAATACACGTTCAACCGTTTTGGCAACAGCTTCTTCTTCTGCAACAATCATTTCGCCTTATGGTGGTGCCATTCAACAAATTGTTAACCGAGGCTCAACAATCCGGTCAACATCAGGATCTTTGTTCAATAACAATTCATTAATAATGATGATGTTTGGCGAAAATTCTAGAGAAAACGATTCGCAACATCATCCTGAACAAAAAATATTCTTGCTGGATTTGCCAATAGAAATTTTAGACAAAATATTTTCGTACGTTGGTTATAAAAAACTAGGACATATGCGAGTGGTTAGTATTTGTATACATATAAATCTATGTAGTACATAATCAAATATGAAAAAAACCAAAAATATTTTCCTATTTAACTATAATAAAATACGGTCTTTAAACGTTAAGGATAAGGCTTTTTTTTTAATTATCATACATTTATATTTATATTTTTATATTCAATATAAAATCTTTCACCTCTACTTACAGATTTCTAAGCAAATGAATCAGGTTTGTAGCTCAGTTTTAAATTCAACATTTTCAAAACTACAAACGCAAATGTTGAATCGCTTTCAAAATGTAAAAGCAAAAATGCCAAGACGTGAATCGGCTCGGCGCAATCATCCATTAGCATGTGAATGCGACATTATTGAAACATGTTATATGAGGCTATCTTTATTGCAAATGACATTTGGAAAACATATCGAACGTAAACATTGTTGCTTCTTTCCAGCCGGAGTAAGTATAAAACTCATAATCTGATTATCTTAATTAAGTTTTAAGCTCTTTTAAATGTTTTTAGAGAAAGAAAGCTTGTACGATTGAAAACATCGATGTTACATTAGTTATTGTATTTAGATAAATTATATATTTTTTTTAGATTTTGGACGAAGTTTATAATGTATTACATTACATCCGTACAACACCAAAATTGGAACGACCATACCGGGTCACTGATGAATTATTTGATCTCTCTACAATGGCTATGGAGTACTTTAAGGAGCACATTGAACCCAATTTACCCGAAATCGCTTATTTTTCTAAAGACTTTTTTGATCTACCCACTAGTAAGCAATATTTTAAAATTTTCGATTTAATATTTATAATAAATAATTTTCTTTTCGGCAGATTTTGTTTTAAATTTTTTATTATCAAATTTTAAAAAAATTTTAATATTTTTCTAGCTAAAAGTAAACAAACTTATTCTTTAAAAACAACATCAGAAATATCTGATAGTTGTACATCAATGCCATCACCACCGCAAAGTAATATGGTTTTACGTAAAGGAATTCGAAAAATAAAACAAGGTATGAAAATGTATAATAATCAACTAGCAGTCTTACGAAGTGATTTGCGTAGTTGCAAAAAGAAATCAACTGAACAAGGGAAGCAAATTGCTGAGCAACAACGCTTACTAGCTGAACATCAAAAGCAAACTTTAGAGTATGCGAATCGATTGGACGAAAATGATAGAAAAAATGAGGAAATGTCCAGAAAATTTTCAACATTGCTTCAGGTAAATTAAATTTTTTTTACATTGTTTATTTCTTAGCAGTAAGTTATTAGTTATTATTATTTACCATTTCAGCTCAAAAATTATTTTCTCTATTAAGATACTCTCTATTAAGATATTTAGCTCGGGCACTTGCTCTGAAACCTTACGCTTGTGTATTTTATACCTATACATCATTCAAAATTCTCAGTCTTATTTGAAAAATATAAAAAAATAAATTTAATAATAAAATTTTCTTTGTTTTAGGAATTAAATAAATGTAAAACAGAATTACAATATTGGCGCTCAAAATCACCTGCTGTGCAAGTTTGCAATTCTTGTGGACATAAGATAGCTCCATTTGTTCCCCCAGAGGACTTTCAAACACTTATAAATCAAGGAGTAAAACCTGAAAACTTAATTGATGATGTTGATGATTGTTGTGAGACAAATAGTAGCAATAATTTATTATTTGAATCAATTGATGACATAACAGGAGAAGTACCACCACAACAAGAACTCAGTGTAGAATTTGTGTTTCCTGATGAAAACACTACTGCTAAGCTATTAGCTTTAAATTCAACAAAAAGTATAAAACGCAATCATGATGGCAATTCAAATTGCAGTGGAAATCCTTCTACATCATCTACCAATGAAAACTCAGCCGTGAAAATTGTCGAAAACTATACAACACAGGGAGGTTCTAACGAAAGTGGCGGAAATTCAAAAAATTATACAAAGAATATTCCAGAAATAAATCCATCCACATTTTATCCATCCTCCTCTGTTCATATAAATGTTGAGACCACAGATGCTATCCAACCATCAACTACAACTGTAGATGGTAATAAAAAACGTCGAATACAAAAGGGAGTTAAAAGAAAATTGTAAAAAATATTTATTTGATTCTGAGAAAACATAAAATTGAATTGAAGTGTTAATTAAGGCCTTTATTTATTCAATTATCAGATATTTTCTTTTTTCTATAATAATTAAATAATTTTCTAATGTACACATGTTGAAAAACATATTATACAAAAAATTAACTTAATATGTTCCAAACAGTTTTAAACTCTTACTGGAGAACTAACCCCTTATAAGAACAATTCAGTTAAGAAGCTGTGTTCGGAATCATTTAAAATCATGTACATTACTAATGTACAATGTTGTTATGGAACACATACTTATTATCTATGATTTATTATCATAAATTTCTGAATCCTCTGCAACAAGTATAATTTTTTACTTGTCATTTAAAAATTTTGGGGTCACTAATTATTACTAACTCATCCATCTTAAATTTTTGTGAATAATTAAAAAAAAAAGAAATATTCACGAGCTTTAAGATCATTTTGATGGATAGTTAATTATTTGACTTCAGAGAAAAAAATTGTTTATGTTTTGAAATTTACATATGTTTTGAATTTATGATTTTTTGTTTTTATAATGCTTTCTTTATTATTTTTTATAATTTCAAAATAAGGCATTTTTAAACTTCAAATTCAATTATGGGATCAATTTGATAATTTTTGGATCCCCAAAACAAATTAATTATTAAAGAAAATAAACCTTATTTTAAGATTTAAATTTAATTACCAATTGTAGACATAAATAAATAATAATTAAAAAATTTATGGTAGTGTTTTTGGTTTTTGCAATTAAAAAAAAAAATATTGCTTTTAAAAAAAAAACATTTACATGAAGATTTAGATTTTTAGAGTTTAAATAATATAAAATAAAATTACTAACATCCTTAAAATTAAAAATTTTCGATCTTCAAAAAAAAAGTAATTAACAGTAGATAATATTTAAAAATGCACATACTTTTAAAATGGATCAATTTTTTCTCAAATGTATTTAAGGATTATAACACAATGATATATATAAATATTAACGTGGAAGATCATTCATTTTTCTTTGAATTACATACTCTTTTAGCTTGTATGACGGAATGAATCTGTCATAACGTTAATAATTATTAATTTTGAATTAAATAAATAAATATCAGGAAAAACTGTAACAGAGTTTTTTTTTTCGAAAAAACAGCTTAGTTCAAAATCTTAACATAGTCAAAGTTTTTAACTCAATCGTATGTCAGAAATATCTAATTTTCTATTGAAAAAACATTAAAATTGATAAATTGTAATTTATTTAGATATTAAATTAAAATTATGTTCTGTTAAAAATTACATCCAAATAGACTAGTCCTGACAGTTAAACAAATCTTAATAGTTTGTTTTCTAAATTTGTACATGCTTACATAAAGAAAATGTTTCGTTTTATTTCTGATATTTATTATTTACTATTGTAATATGTATAAGAAATTATAACATCAATATTTTTTTCTTATTATTAATTAATTAAAAGTTAAAAGTAGTTAATTTCTACTCCTCAGTTTTCACAAAGTAATTAATTTTTTTTGTAATTTTATGTGAAAAATATAATGCAATTTTTAACATTTTTCATTTAGATTCTTAATTTTAATATTGAAATTTATAGGAATACTTAAAAATGCAAATATAAAAAACAAAAAATATTTTAATATAGAAATTTGAAAACAAAAAAAAAAATATATACATATATATTACTTAAATTTTAATCGATTTTAAATAAAATAAAAATAATTCTATAAATTTAATAAAAAGAAAAAAAAAAACAAATAGATTTTAAGAAAATTATATATTATTATAACAAAAAAAAAGTATATATATACATATAAATAAATATATGTTCACATAATTATAATAAAAAAAATCTAAATTGTGTAAGAGAAAAATAAAAAAAAAATATAATGTTAATATATGTTTTTCATTTTTATCTTATATTATTTTATTTATATTTATTAACCATAAATGTGGAATTCTTTCTCCGAAGTTTTTGGAAACTTTCTTTTTGAAATATCTATAAATCAAATAAAAATATAAAAGTAGAAAGTAGAAACAGAATAAAATGTCGCCTTGCTATCAAATGAATCTAATTGTACCACTTGTCCATAAATATTTTCATTTTGAGATGAAGCCGACGTTGCATTTTTTATATTTTTTAGATTACGTCTGATATTAAGTATCTGCTTGTAGACAAAAATAAAATAATCGTTTTTTTTAAATAGACTATCGATTCGAAACCTTAAGACAATGTAGGAGTCACAGACATTTTTGTCCCAAAATTTAATTGAAAACCCGTTTTCGACTATTTTAAAGTTTAATTTAGAAAAAAATTGTATTCACTACTCTGGAGTATTTAATACTTTAAAATGGTATAAAACTTTTTAAAATCAATTAAGTGTTAGTAATCTCTTCATCTTTATGAGGTTAACTTTTCGACTACTTTGTTTCTCGGGATGTCGTAGCTAACATTTTTTTTTGTTTTTCATTAAAATAGTATCTAATTCAAAAAAAAAAAACATAACTTTGTTGTTTTCTACTTATATTTCGTTGGTAATATATTTTTTTTTCCAGTTCTGAGCAAAGTTTTGGCCATAGAGTTTATTAAATTTCAATATTTATTATAAAATTGTAACTAAGTAAACGCATATGAAATAATTATTATTTGAAAAGTTTTAACCTAATGGTACGAATATTTAATTTTTTAATTTTTATTTTGTTTTTAATTAAAAATACTTTAATAATCATAGAAAATAATATTGATATAAACAAATGCAATTTTGTTTTAATTTTAGTGCATAATGATATTGTACAAAGTACAAGTACTTGTTTCTATCAATACTAAATGAAAATATTCGCCACTTATGAGTTATTGCAACATTTAAAAAAAAAATATTCTTTTGAACGATAAACAATGCATTGAAATTAAAGTTAAAATAAGAGTCAAGGTAAATAGAGATATGAATAGTTGAAAATAAGAAGAATAGGGAAATAATATCGATTACTATCCTAATTTCTTAGTTATAAACAATTATTATAATTTTCAAACTTATGTTTGACATTACTTCGGAATTTCTCTTTTAAAATTTATGCGATGCATTAAAGTTTATAATTATACATAACATAACTAATTGAAATTATCACGAAACAAGAACTAATTTTATAATGGTTTATGTCTATTTTCAATTTTAACTTTTAGGAAACATCACTTTATAAAATATAGACAGAATAAGTTTAAAGTGTTAGTATAAGATTTTAATGAAAATACATATTTTTGATTTGTCTAAGAGCCAATAATTTTACGCTCAATTTATTTACAAAATCACGATTCTCGATTGCGATTTTAATTAAGAAATTATCGCCTTTATCCGCGTTGTGGTTTAAGAAGTCTTCTTCCTTACAATACCTTCTAATAATTAAATGTAAAAATTATTGTTATCAATGTAAAGGAAATGTTTGGTTAACGTATTAAATTTTTTTTAATTCTTCGATTTAATGCTATCCTTGTTACTTGAATAAGATCACGTTTGGTATTATCACACATTCTACGTCTTGTTTATTGAATTTATAGGCTCGAATTAAGTATAAAATTTTATTAATAAACATTTTAATATATGTGTTTTTCATAAATAAACATTGCGCCTGAACATGAATGCGTACATAATTATGTATATGTACTGTAGCTATGTTAATGAAAATAATTTTTTAAGATAAAATTAATTTTAAAAAATTATTTCATTGCCTATTTGAAAGTAAATGGATGCGTTTCGAATTTGAAAATATTTAATTTTAAATTAATTTATATATTATTTTAAATATAATTTATTTACCAGATTTTAATCATTTCCTGTTTTATTTTTAATTTTTTAATTTTTTTTTTTCATAAAAATGTCAAAATTTGGGAAAAAATGTGAAATTAAGTCGAATGCAATATTTGGACGGTCAGTATAATAAGCATGAAATAAAGTTAAGTGTAGGTTCCTTTATCAAAAAGTTAATCTAACTCCTATTGGCAAAATTTTTAGAAATACTGTATGTACAAGTACATGTATGTATATAAATGTAGATATTGTACATCGGAAATTTATGTACAATACAAGTTCATGATCACAGTATTGAACTTGTTATAAATCTTTATCTAATATTCAATTCTTTTATGAAAATCTTATAACTATGATATTGAGAATTTGAGCCAAATTAATAAATCTTTATTAAAAGATATTTTTGACAAACCAAGATAAAATTTAAATTTTTATGAAAGATTTTAATTTTTTTATAAATGTTCAACGGTTGAAAAAATATTCCCAATAAATCTATAAGCTAATTTTAAAATACAATTTTTTTTATTATATCCATATATATAGATATGTAGAAGTAACTGAAGATGTTGCTGCAGGAGAAGTGATTTTATATGAAAAACCAATTTTAATATTACCTCATTGGGACTCAAAATTGCTTTGTTCAAATTGTTTTACACAATCTTGTAAAATATGCGAGTAAGTTTCGTTATTGCGAGATATTAATATCCCTAGATATTTTTAATATATAATATACATACATAATTTTTAATTCAATTTTGAGCAAAATCTTGATGAAATGATATATGTAATAAATAATCAAACATTAATTAATAATGTTGTGGTTAAAAATAATTGGATAATAATGGCAATTACATCAAACTTTTACTATTTTTTGTTCAAGGGGCCCAAAAAAAGGGTCTCCGTATCCTTCAATATTATCACAAATTTAATTTAAGATACATGCGTATTACAATGGTTATTCTTGACTAATTAAGGTTTTGCTTTTGAGTCCAACTTAACTCTAGTTACAGATTCTAATAAATTTAAATTTCCTTTTTCTAGGAAGTGCAACATTTTTCCATTATGCTTTAATTGCAAAACTCATTGCAAATTTGATTGTGATTTTTTTAATGGAAAAAATATTTCTAAAAATTTCCTACTTGAAAATTTTAGTTTGTTTGGTCCATTGAAATGTCTTCTGTTTATTGAAAATTCTGATAATGAAAGTTTTACAAGTGAATTTTTAAAAATGGATTCACACTTAGAAGAAAGACGAAAGGAAACTATTTGGGAAAATTTTAATCAAACAATTTTTATGGCATTAGAAAATTTAAAAATTGGCACTTTATTAAAAAAATTCAATTTTGATTTAATACAACAAATATGCGGCATATTGGATGTGAATACATTTGAAATAAGAAATAAAAATATGGATTCTTTAAGAGGACTATACTTGAATGGTGCATTGTAAGAAAATCTTCATTTAGATTAACTAAAATTTTTTATTTTTAATATTAAAGAGCTTAGCTTAATTTTATTATATTTAAATTTGTTATTCTTTATTTAACACATAAGTAGATTTTATAAAACCAAATTTCCGACTAACAAACAAAATGTTTTTCCCAAAAAAAATAATCTTTAAATTATGATATTAATGTTAATTAAAATATCGAAATTTGATTTATGTATTAGCATAGTAAACTTTTAATTTGATATTTTAGGTTGCCCCATAATTGTACACCAAATACAATGATATCAGTTGATGCAAATTTTCAAATGAAAATTTATGCTGCTGTCGATATAAAAACTGGAAATATTGTTTACAACAATTATACCAATCCTTTAATGGTATATAATAAACATAAGAAATGAAAATTTTATATCCTTTTATTTCCTACATATTTGAAACTGGCTTAAAATTAATTTGAGAAATAATGATCAGATAGAATTGGATAGAACATATAAATTATAATATTATTTCTTCAAAAAAAAATTAATATTTAACAAATACTTAATTTCTAGGGAACGGCGGAAAGGAAATTAAATCTTAATCTTGGTAAATATTTTGAATGCCGTTGTGAGAGATGCGAAGATCCGACTGAGTTTGGTACTTACCTGAGTGCTATAAAATGCAAAAATTGTACAGGGTATTTATTGAAAACAGTTACAGATTATTGGGTATGCGAACAATGTGGATTTAAAACTGAAGACAAAATAATAGACGGAATATTAACCAATGCTTCTAATAAAGTTTCTAAAGCTCGTGATAATTTACGTGAAATGGAAATTTTAATTAATGATTTGTCACAAATTTTTCATCAAAATCATTTTTTAATAATTGATTTGAAACAAAATATTGCGTCAATATTAAGACAAATATGTCAAGATGCTGAAGAAATGAGTGGAATACCTCCATCGAAATCTATATTGCAAAGAAAATTACAACTGTGTGAAGAGATAATACCAGTTTTGAGAAAATTACAACCAGGCATATCAAGATTGACTGCAATAGCTCTATTCGAATATTCAGGCCCCTTCATAGAACTAGCAAGAAGGGATATGAAAAAAATGAATCCAAAAGATTATTTGGTTCGTATAACTATAGTTTTTGTAAATTTATTCTTTTCAATGAATTACCAATAGTAAAACTTGGGAAACGTATAGAAAATCGTTAAGTTTTTTATTACACTCTGAAGAAGATATGGTTTTTATCAATTATTAAATAAATGACCCTTACATTCCTACTTCCCAAATTCCATCTTCATACTTCAGCTTGATTCTTAATCAACTAAAGAAAATTATATTCTACAAGAAATAATTATTTTATTTGTATGCTTTAGGCTAATCTAAAAAAAGGAGAAGAAATTTTAAGGGAATCTGTATCAATGTTATTGCATGAGCTGCCAAATACACCTGAAGGATCATTAGCAAGAAAAGTGTTGTTTGATTTAAAAAAATTGAAAGACGAAATTAAAAGTTTTTAATTTTGTTTATATTTTTTAATAACTTATACATAATAGTATTGTATGTTAAAATATAAACGAATTAAGATTAAAATGTAACGTAAAATTCTAAAAAATGGTAATAAAAAATTTATTTCTAAAAATTCGATTACAATACATTACGAAATTTTAAATAATTTGTTCAGTTGTTTTATAACAATTTAAATACTTTTTAAAATTTTAGGTTATTTCATAAGGTCTAAAATATAAGTAATTTCATTTATAATTTCTTCAGTTATTTCAAATCTATTTTCACAACCATTTGGACAGTCGACACAGTAATCTAATAAAACTGATAGGGTGATAAATTCTTTAGGAATAGGTTGAAGAAAACCTTCAAATTTATTTTTATACAAATCTTCTCTTAAAAATTGACATACTGCAAATAAATTTAAATCTGACTTCTCTTCAGCACAAATATCTTCTGGAACATATGCAAAACAACCATCACATTCAATCATCTCATGTTTATGGATATTCTTATTTTTTGTCATCAATGAATCCACTATAATCATATTGTCCAAATCAACGAAAGAAATTTTCTGAGTTTTCACATTGTAAACGATATTATCCAAAGTAATATCTGTTAAATAAAAACGATATCCCTGATAGCCGTTGGTAAATTTTAAAGCTGCTTCTAACAATTGTTTACCTATTATCACCCTTGTTTTAAAATCAGCTTTACGATAATACATTATTGATAGACCTTCGTATGATTCAAATATTGTAAAACCGCATGTCGATATTATTTCAGGTACAGGGAAACCTTCATTTCTCAAAATGGGTAGCATTAATGGTTGTGAATTTAAATTTAGGTATATCCAAATCAAATATTCTGAGTATTCAAAATTAATTTTTTTGAGAATTTTTATAAATCTATTAATACTTCTATCTGGACATAATTGATAACCATCTAGTTTTGATTCATGGAAGAATAATGATTTCAATTTTGTGATATCTTTTGAATTATTTTTAGAACTTGATGATATCCTTAATTCATTTAAAATTTTCTTATTACCCAAATACTTAATGACTATTTTTGTAATTTCATTGGTGGCAGCGTTATAAAATTCTGCATAATGAATTTGACGAACTCCAAACATTTTATTCAATGAATTTCCTAACGTCAGAGGAAATTTTAAATTATTCACAAAATCTATACATTGTTCTGTTTTATTTTCAAAACATTCAGAACAAAATCTCATATCATTTTGATAAAATTCTTCAATTTTATGAGTATCATCCTTATCAATTGGATATTTTAGAACAATAATAGATATTAATAATAATTTATATTTCATTGTGATTTATATTTACTCTAAACTGTGTGCCATTTAACCTGAATATAAAATAGAAAAAAATTAAATAATATAATTAGGTATATAAAAAATTTGATTATCAAAAGGTTAAATTTGTCATTTTGATTAGTTTCATTATTCATTATTCAAGAGAGTAAAGTTAATGCCACAATCACGATATTGCTATCTTTTTTAAATGCACAAAAAAGTTATACTCTTTAAAATTTTTATTATCAAATTATGTGATGTCTCGTTACTATTATATTTCTCGCTTGAAACTTCTGTGTTACTTGAATCGAATTATGTATTTCAATAAATATTTACTTTTTTTTGTTTCTACTTGGCAAAGTTTAATGATTTTATATGATGTGCTCTATTGTGCATAAATTGTTATATGTATATATAGTGTCATTCGTATAAATACATAGTATATATTGCAATTGCAATTGTGCAATAAAATGCAAATTATAATATATATGATTATAAGTATAGTAAATACAGATAAAAAAAAATATAGTATGTATAGAAAAACAAGATTTTTTTACGTGTATTTTTCAAGTTCAAGGTTAGTATAAGAAAAAAAATATAATTTTGTTTTAAATTCATTTAGGTTAATTTTAAGAAAATTTTATGTTTCGAATTTTGAAATGCGTACCTACAACTTCAATAAAAGCTAGTAAACAATAATCCATAGTTAACAACTGAGATTTTTATCTATAATTTGAAATTTATCAACACACCATCTATTTATGAAAAAAAAAGGAAGTGGGATTTAGAAAATTGTTTGGCAACTCGATGAATAACTATTTTTCGACTGCACAGAGAATATGTCGAATCAAAAGTACATACAATTTATGTGAATTTATGTATTCCTTTGTATTGTTTGTAAACTAATATCTACAATTCTACAATATTAAATTTATTTTAAATTTGACTGCATCACTTGTGGCGTTGACGTCGGCGATTTAATAATGACTATACGTAAATATTTTTTACGCAATGTCGAAATTTCAATGTTTGAAAAATCTAAATATTTTTCTACCGCGACGAACGCGAGAAAGCTAATCGTTTATGAAATTTTTAATTTAACCTTTTTTTACCATTAACAACATTTGATATTTTTGTTTACATACAATCTTTATAATATGCAATTATTTAAATGTTTGTGCAAACTAAAGACGCTTTTGTAACATGCTGAAGTAAATTTTTTAATATACAATATAAAAATATAGTACCATCGAGGACGTACGGGTCTATAACGAAAGAAGTTGAAATAATAAAAAAAATTTCCAATTTTCCGACACACTAATTATTATTACACTAGATTATGATAATATTTTTAATAATAAATTTTATTGAATAGTTGAGCTTTTTCATCAACAATTTTTTTCAATTAATAAATAGAAAATTGAAGCTTTTTGTTTAATAAATAAGTAAATACATATATTATACATATCATAATTTCAAAACAAAAATTTGAAACTTGTGGCCGTTTCACCTACTCTTTCTCACATAAATCAAAATATTTTTCATAATTTGGGCATTGTCTTCATTGTTTGTATTAGAATTTCTCTGTTTATTATATTAAGGAAAAAAGTTTATAATTTAGAAATTAGTCACATTGAAGTAAACAAAAACCTAAAAATAAGTTTAACTTACAAGTTTAAACTTTTCCGAAGTACATACATATATTATTTTATTTAAAAAAAATTTAGATAAGTTTATATTTAATTTTTAAACAATATTATAACAATTTTAGAAGTATAGAAAAAATAAAACCTGATTGGTAGGTTTTTTAAACTTGAGAATATTGTGTTTTGGTTTAGAACAAAGTCTAGACGCATATTATTTGCGAATGCGTAGTTTCGTTATAATATTTATATTTTATTTTTTTTACAGAAATTCAGAAAAGACGGTCTAGGATTCTCCTAATATATTCAAAAAAAAATGCGTACCTATAATATGTGCTTACTTATAAATTATAATTACATGATTACTTTTTTCGTTATATTGTCTTTTATATTTACATATTATTCTTAAAGCCGTTCTCACTTTTTTTATGATATTTCATAATTTTTATATGTACATGTACATATTTGATAGTTGTTAATTTGTAAATATTACACAAAAGTTAAAAAAACAATAAAAAAATGTCAAATTTGAATAATGACATACCATAAAAGAAAACGATTTAATTTCAGTTAAAGTTATATAAAACATGAAACAAATCCGAAAATATTGTGACTTGAAAGTTGATGAAATGTGTAATGCCTTGAGCACAGCTAATACCGCAAAGCAATTTTGAGCTACCGTAAAAACCGATTTTCTGCGTTATTTCTTATTGATATTAATTTTATTGATTTTTTGTAAAAAGAATTTCTTAAAATTATTTCATAATTAATTAGAAAACTAAATTTTTTATTTTTTTTTCTCCAGAAAGAATTGACTACGTCACAAAATAATTTTTTTGTTTCTTTTTCACAGCGTTTCTTTTGCATCGAAATTTGGTTTTGCTGCATTTTTCTGTCGCAATCATATTATAAAAAAAACAAAAGCAGTTGTTTGCAGTTGATTTTTTTGCTTTCAGGTAAAATTAGCTGTGAACAGGTTTCCGGAACATTCCTTCAAAAATTGCTTTGCGGTATTAGCTGTGCTCAAGGCATAAGAGTAGTATGATTTTCTACCCGCTTTTTTATTTTAATTTATCAACCCATTTAGATTAAATTTTGTTTAAGTGTTTTTAACCACAACTAACATCAGAACTATTATACTTTAAAGATATTATACATTAATTGAATTACATTCTGGCTGCCGGACTAATGTTCTAGAAACATTTTTTTTTTCTCTTAATTTTTTTTTTCAACAGGTGATTTTCTTTGATTCTACGTAACTTTGATTTTTTGAATACGTATATGTATATGAAAAAAAAGATAAGTAATGAAGCCGCAATATTTTTTTAACAACAAAAAAAAAAGTTAATCGGAGGCATTTTATTTGAGATAAACTATAATGTAATGTGTAATAGTACTTATCATCTTTTTTTATTCATACACTGATTTATATTTATGACACATAAATTTAGTAAAATGCCAAAAATCGCATTTTCGAAAAATGGGTTCTATACCTATTTTATATCGTACAGAGCAAATATTTTTATTATGCATTTTATTTTTATTATATAAAGGCTATACTTTTCGTCGAGCGGGTTTGAAAAGTATGGGAATTGGAACATTTATTCCATTTTCTTGTACGTGGGTTGGAAGACGAAAATGCAATTTCGTTACGGAAATGGCTAAAAAACTGTAATTTTTATATCTTAAATTTTTTTTATTTAACAATGATTTGGGATCTGAAACCGAAGCTCTGATTATAGTGCCAATCGATGTTAAAAAAAATTCTGGTTTTTCTCTTTTCGTACTCAAAATAATGAAATAAATAATAATTAATAACTTCATGGAAAAAAATAATAAAACTGTGCAATACTTTAAGTTATAACAACACAATTAAATTATATATAATAATGATCAATCTTCATTTTATAATGTAGTAACGATATAGTAACGATAATATCAGAGAACAATTTTTTATCTTTTTAATGTTAAAAAAGAATTAATTTATTTTCAGTTTTACTCAAAATAAAAATGAAAAAAAAAACAAAAAAGAATCAGTCAAAATTCAACACTCAAGTTGTCTAGAATCACTAGAATAAATATATTTTTTTTTGCTTTGCATATAAAAAAAGCTTAGCATTTGAATATTTTTTTTTAATATAAATGATTGTCGAACAAATCATACTAAATAGAATTATAGAATACACAAATTAAGAATAATTATTTTTTTGTTTTTGTTTTGCAAAAATTTAATTTTTTTATTTATTTATTTACGCGCAATGATTTAATATTAGTATAAGAATTCATTAACATTTAAAAAAAAGTTCAAATAAATTAATTTTTTTTCTTAATTCTACAAAAAAAAAGTTTATGTAATCTTAAAAAAGAAAACAAACACTTTGTAAATGCAAAAAACAAAAGAACAATATAAAAATAAATAAAATAAATAAATAAAACGTAAATCGAAATTTAATATAAATTAGAAAAAATGTTGAATTTTATAGTACAATACTAAAATAAATAAAATGCATTTTAATTTAAAAAAAAAAAAAGCATAACGTACTATCAACATATTTTTATTATTAAAAAAAAATGATAATATGAAAATATAAAAAAATAATAATGTATCCAAAAACATATTTTATTTATTAATTTAACATTTATGTAGCTAAAAATACTACTAACAAAACAAACACAAAAGTTATTTGTATTTTAATCTTTGAACTTGATTTGTAATATGAGCCCAAGTTCTTTTACATAAATTTCTTATTTCATAGCAAACCTCAGAAATTTTTTTAATACTAGTCTGAAATTCATATTTAATGTCTGATGATTTGCATAAAATTCAAGAGTTCATTGTCCCCAAAGCCCCAATATTGAGATTATATAAAGTAATTTAAAGGCTGTTTGTAATGTTTAGTAATGCATATTAAAATATTTAGATTCCTTAAATGACTCTGAAAATTTGTTACTTCTCAACCACAACGAAAAAAATTGTTTTATGTTCAAGAGGTTATAAGAAATGATTTAAAAGAAGAAAGAAAGAAAAGTTAGTTTTTATTATAAATATACATGAAATTTTTCCCGCCTTTTACTACCTAAGAAAAGTTAAGTTTTTTTTTGTTGAATAACGATGTTTTTTTTTTTTTTAATTTCAGCATAGAATATGATACAAACGCCTTAATATAATATTATAACATTTTAATAAAAATATTATAAAAAAAGAAAATTTTATCTATTTGGAATCAACCCTGCCCCCCTTTCTAAAAATAAAATTCCAAGGAAATTTTTGATCAGATTTTAATTGTGTTGATATTTAAAAACTAAAAACAAACGAAAAATTTAATATAATAATAATAACAAAAAATAAAAAATAAACAAGAATCTCCTGAGAAAAAAAAAAAAAAAACCTGCGGTGAGTGTTACAAAAAAAAACACGAGAATCTTTTAAAACAAATTCTCTGTTATTATATTTAGTACCTACCTAGTATATGTACCTACATGAAAAAATATTATTCTTTACTTTTTAATATTATTATTGTTTGAATTTTTTATTTACAAAACTAAATACAAATAAGTACATATGTATAACATACGTTCATAAAGCACTTTTCAAATAAATATGTATTTAGTTAGTTAACTATTCTGTTTTCATATTATTTGTTCAACATTTTTACTTTTTTCCAAAATTTTATATTTTTCTCATTTAAGCCTTGTTCGCATGTGTCAATGGCCAGTAATAAGTGAAAGTTGCTTCAAGGGTTTCTTTCTCTATAATGAAACCCTTGAAACAACTTTTTCAAAAGTCTTCATTTTCAGATTTTTTATGATATGTCACACAAATGTTACTAATAATACAATTGAATGTAAATAATTTTCACACTCTGAATTTTAGTTTGGCACAATTTTTTTAAATTTTCAAATCAAATAAGTTGAATCAAGGATCCCTTTAAATGAAAAAAATATAAAACTGAATGAAAAAGTAATAATAATAATTGTTGTAATAATTGTATTGTATTTGAAATAGTGTATAGTAGTGTCAATGCCTCTATATATCTAGCCTGGAAACTCAATTTTTTTCACGAAGTTTTTCAAAATCAAACTTCGTGAAACTTTCGACTCTATCGAAACCTAAGAAAACTATGAAAAAAAAAATCAAAACATAGAAAATTAATTATTATTCTCAATTTAGTATCATCAAAATTATTACAGCAGAAGGACGTTTTTATGATTTTTTAAGTTGTAAGTTGATTGAAGCATTAATTGACTACTTAAAAAATATTTTATTAAATAAGATTATTTTTTAATAATTTAGTTTTAAATTTAGATAATAAAACAACCAAAAAATATTATGTATCTTAAAAATCAGTTTTAAGTGTTAATTATTTCAGATAAATGATTGAATTGTTTAAATTTCTTACTGTCAAACCAAAAATACACATTAATAACATTTCTCCAAACTTGTTATAGTAAATACATAATTTTTTTCTGCTGTTATTGTAGAATTTTTATCTTTTAGATTGATTTACGGACAATTCATCAAATATGAATTCACCTGTAATAAATAGTTCATTGTGTAGCAATTCACCGTATTAGAAATTCATCGTATAATTACCAGAGAAATGCATGAGTACACTTGTATTACAAATCACTCGTGAATACACTTGATTTATTCAATATATGAATAGTTCAACTCAAAATAGAAACAAGTGTGAATATATGATTCATAATATTTTTTCAATACATTAGAATTGTATTGAGTTTTTTGTATCAAGTCAAATTTCTATTCGCAAGTATAGTGAATAGTGAAATATGTATTGCGTATATTGAATGCATTGGGTAATCTTCTAAGGAAATTTAATTTCCTAAAAAAAAATTAAATATTTCGTAAAAATTTCCTAATAAAATTGTTAAAAATGTACCTATACTTAATTAGATGATATTTTTTTCATTCATACGTATTGTTTTTATATTAGGCACTTGCTGCATTCATAGCATTCATAACAAAAACAAATCAACATCAAGTGGTATTGAGTAGATATTGTTGTTTTGCAAGTCAATGTAATATAAGTGTTTCTTATGTGCAAGTAGAATATGAATAGCTCATTTTTTTTTTCTGTAATTGGTATTATTCTGTATTGAAATATTGCGAGTGATTTGTTTTTGTTTATGAATAGTATTACGCAGTTCTCTGATAATTACTATATATATTATATGGTTAATTGTTACACGATGAATTGCAATATTAAGGTGAATTAATATACGTTCAATTGTCCGAATTCTTTTTTAAAATACGGCTTAAAAACCCGCTCATATTAAAATAATTTATAACATAAACTAAATAATAATTATGATAATACATTTAATAAACGGGAGTCATCCACTGAAAATTCAACTTATATTTTTGAAAATTAAAAAAATTATAATAAATAATATTTTTCTCAGTTTGCTTCAATAGCTTATGTAGGAAGGATCTATGTTCCTTTGCGCAATGCTTTTAAAATTAAAAGTGCAAATTACCTATCTAAATGTCCATATTTTTTAATGGGATTTTCAAATTATATAAATATAACTATTTATTATTTAAATAAATTTTTTCCTAAAAGCTAGGTCCCCGAACAGATAAGATCCTTCGAAAATAAAAATTTTCCATATAATAATATCAAAATAAGGTACAAATTCTCTCTTTTTATTTTTAGCTTCCTGGCTAGGTATATAGAGGCATTGGTAGTGTACATAAATATCTTTAAAAACTGCGGAAATTATAAATTTAATTAATAACATTATTTTATTAACATCTTGGTTTATAAAGCATATAATAAAGAAAAAAGAAAAACTTATATGTGGGAAAACAAAGTTTGCCGGGACAGCTATTATTTTATAGAGAAAAAAAAATTCATAACTCTCAGTTTTTTGAAGAAATGTAATATGTTTTAATAAAAAATAATAAACATTTTTTCAATAACAGAATATACTAATCAAAAGCTAAAATGCAATGGATAATATCTTTTAAAAACATATAGATTATAAGACACGGGAAACATTCCTGTGAATCTTTTTAATTCCCATGATTGATTAATTTCATCAATATAATGTGTATTTAAATATACCTAAGTCCTTTTATTTTAAACAGTTTCACTGTTTATCTTAAGCTCAATTCACTTTGAAATTGTTAAGCTTTTGTTTTTATTTTATATAAGTACATAAATATTATAAGCTTTTGAATTTATTTTATATTTACGTACATTTGGGATTTTTTATTGATCACAATAAAATTATTTTTAATTAAAAAGATATCTAAAAAAATCAAATTGTAGTAATAAAATATATTGATCGAAAAAAATCCAAATACCTAAATAAATATAATTCTTTTAACTTATTATTATTACCATTGATCTATAACAGCTATAACAGCTATGTATTACTGTTATCTAAAATAAATACATTTGCTCCCATTATTATTTTTAGCCTGTTTCCTTCGAAAAATGAAAAAATTTACTATGTTTTTAACTTAATGAATAAAATGAAAATGATATCAAATATTAAACCCATTTCGTTCAACGTTTGAATGCCAAAATACGCGCAATCTTGTTTCTTAAAGATAAGATTGTACCATTCCGTGATTTGGAGTAAGATAGCGCGTCTTAAGCAGACCCAACACAACCATTTAAATTTCATTTATGTGCAAAACTTTTTTAATTAGTAATATGCTAAAGCTAAAAATAAATAAATAAATAAACAAGTTTCTTTCTAGATGTCGATTCACGAAATAATGTTGAAAAAGTCTCAACCATCATTTCCACCACTATCAAATAGATATCAAAATTTGCTCGTATCTCAAAAATTTGTTGATTGTTCATTTCAAATTGAGGACAGCTTAATAAAATGCCACAAGCTTATATTGTCTGCAGCTAGTCCAGTGTTTGAAGCAATGCTGTATGGGCCATTACAGTCAACTGAAGAAATTTTTATATCTGATATATCAGCCAATAGTTTTCAAATAATGATAAATTTTATATATACCAACGATTTAGATGTTACAAAAATTTCATTACAAGATTGCATAGAAATATACTATTGTTCTCAAAAATATTTACTAAATGATTTGGGAAAATTTTCTGTATTGGCTTTAAAATCGAAATTAAGATTTGAAAATATACTTCCAGCTATGGATTTAACACAATATATGAATTTCCCGGAATTATTTGAACTATGTTTAAACTTTTTTGAACAATATTGTCTTCAGGGTGGTGGAGAAAATTTTAAAAAAATTTTAAAATCAAATTATTACCACATTTCTAGGTAAATTTTTTAAACTTTGAAATTACTAAGCTAAGTTATTATTTTTCTAATTTTTTTATTTCTAATTTCCAGAGATTGCATTAAAGAGCTGATTTTGATTACAAAGTCATCCATTAATATCATTTGTTTTGCACAAGAATGGTGCAATCATGAATGCAAATTACTAGGCTTAGAAGATAATAAAATGAGTTTGATAGATTTGGCAGCAGATTTAAAACTGAATTTTGATTTGACTCCAGGATCCGTGGTATGTGATGAGGATAAGGTTTCAACATTATTGGGCAACTACTTAGAAAGACATTGTTACAAAGCACTAAGACCCTTTGTTGTAAGCGGAAATGGTCAAAATTTCAAAATTTCTATCAAATCTGAAAATTTTGTCTGGTTATTGGAATTAGTCTTACAAACCAGATTAATACCGGCTGTGTGGCAAAGGGAAAGTCATTCACTTAGACATCGTGAAGGCTGTGATTTAGAATACTTAGAAAATATTAGAATAGAAATACAGAGTGACAATGAAATTTTATTGAATCAACAAATTGAACGATATGTTTCTTATAATTGTGATATGAATATTGCATTGAAAAATAAATTTTTACTTTTTCCCGATAAAGAATACTTATTGAAAATAACATGGAATGATTTAAATACATCCCTTGTTGAATATCCATTGAGTTTATTACAAAATCAGTCGGGAAGTTTTACTTTTACAGATCTAACTACAATGGGTAATGGTAGCATATTAAAAGGCTTGAAAATTTTAAGCTATTGATGTTATTAATAAAAATAACTTTATTAGGACACATTTTATAACATTAAAATAAATCCAATTATATTTAAAAAAAAAACTTACTTATTCATGTAAACCAGTACACATTATTTCTCATAAGTCTAAAGTTAACTAAGCAAAATATTAGAAATCTAATGTAGTACATATGTCAGACTGTATTAAATTTGATCGGAATACAATGATTTAAATTTAATGATTTAAATTTAAAGGATTATACGAAAAGTCCTTGAAATGGGGAGCTGTGGCGAGTTTACTTTCTAAATCGCAGGATATATTTAAAATAAAATTTTATTGTGAACATTTTCATAAAAACAAATTAACTTTATTATTAAATCAAATTTTTTTAAATGATACTGTAATTTTGAAATATTTGAAATTTTTGGCAAGAAATCATATAGATATTGATTTTACAGAGTTAATAGAAATCGAATTTACATTATTTATAACAAGGATTAAAAAATTATATTTATCTTATTTGTATTTCATATATAAGTTAATAATATTATAGGTAATTTACAGTAAAAAGTAATTAACATTTATTACAAAAAATTTTGTTCTATGTATTTACCTAAATAAAAAAATTACAAATTAAATTTTAATGTAAATTTATTTATAATAATTACCCACCATGACAAATTAATGTAAGTGGAAAAACTCTGAACTACTTAGATCTAAGATTTTAATTTTTATATTAATTATTATTATTATTATATACATATTATATTATATCATATATAAAATATATTATTTATATTATGTAAATAAATAAAAGAAATATTAAATATTAAAATATCACCAATGGTTAAGGATTTGTTTTTATTAAAATCTGAGAACTGATGTGCTTTTAGTTCGGAAATGTGTAATTAATAAAAACATAATTTCATATACGAAAAAAAAATTCTTAGGAAAGTTATAGTCATTTATAACGACTGTTGTAATTCTGTTCGCATTATTGTTGTTAATGTAAAAACCGAGTTGCCTTATAATAATAAAAAAAAAAAAAATTAAAAGTAGATATGTATATCGTTGAAATTTTACTCAATTCAAATACATAAATAATAAATTCTAGTAAGGAAAAAATATTATTGATCTAAAAATAAAAAAAAATTTTAAGTTTTTTTTTCAAATAATTTCGTTTTTGGTCTTGAAATAATGGGTGCCTGTCCCAGACGGTGTCGTCCAAAAAAGAGAAAAAGAGGAAGACCATGCTGTCCAAAACCATGCTGTCCAAAACCATGCTGTCCAAAGCCATGCTGCCCAAAACCATGCTGTCCAAAACCATGCTGCCCAAAACCACGCTGCCCAAAACCATGCTGTCCACCACCCTGTGGACCATGTCCATCACCATGTGGACCCTGCCGACCATGTTCCCCCTGTCGACCATGTCCACCATCCTGTGGACCATGTGGACCTTGTCCACCCAGATGTCCACCTAGATGTCCACCTAGATGTCCACCTAGATGTCCACCCAGATGCCCACCCAGATGCCCACCCAGATGTGCACCCTGTGGACCATGTCCTCCATCCTGTGGACCTTGTCCACCCAAATGTCCACCCTGTGGACCTTGTCCACCCTGCAGGCCTTGTGTACCAAGTTGCCCTCCAAATATCCCACCATGTGGATTACTGCGAAATAACTATTTAAATTGTAATACGTACGAAACAATGAGATGTGGACCCAAAAAATGGTTACGTGTGACAAATACAGAAAATTGTAAATTTTATAAAAGAGGACCGAAAATTTGTTGTCCACCCTGTTGATTTTTTTTGACAATGTGTTTATTTAATTAATATATGTATATTATTTGTAAAATTGTTGCTAACAATAAAGTTTGCTCAAAATTTTTGAAGTAATGCTAATTTTTTAATTTCTTTTCCTTTTTGCCTTTTTCCTTTGTTCCTAAATGGAAGTTATTTGATGTTTTTAATGAAATCATTGCATCAATTTTTGCTAATATCAAAAACAAAATACACATTCTAAAATATAAATATTATTTACTTACATTATCTAATAAGTTTCCGAAAGAACTTGCTTCCAAATAAATACATATTCCTGTTTTAACATAAACTTCTCATTATTTCAAATTAGTTTTGATTACCACAATTTTAGTAATATATAATTCAATTATTTTTCTGAAATTAAAATGCAAAAATCACTATAAATGATCACAAAAAGAGGGAATAAAAATATTCACAACTGTTATTCAATATTTTGCAGCAACGTACTTAAAGTGCACATGAAAGGGGTGTATTTCCGTGTTTGTTTTCGGTTTATTATATTACTTATTCATATTTATTTCTATGTTGCTTTTCGTTTTAAAACACAAAGTAGTTATATAACTGGCATCCGAACGTAATCCCGAAAACGAAAATCTTGAATATTCAAAATTCTAAAATTTCTTACAAATGCCGAAATTCAAAATCCTAAAAACAAAATCCCGAAATTTTAAAACCGTCAAAATCCCCATAAAAAAACATTCTAGGTCCGATCCTGTTTAAAATCAACATGAAAATCAAAATTTTTTTAATATTAAAATTGATTACTTATAATATTTTTATTTCAATAATATTGACCGTCGTGTAAGACTTGCTTTATATTTACTTTAAGAATGTACGATTACGCGATCTCTAAGGTTGAGAGAATCAATAGTTTGATATGCGTAAAATTTACACTTTCAACCCTTTGAATTTTGTGACCACATTTGACAAGAATACTCTATGACAAGGACGAGCAAGAAGCTTAAGAACGTAGAGATCGTCAAGTTCTTAATATTAATCTCAAATCTCTGTGTTTTATTCGGTTCGTAATATAATTGAAATGTACATGAAGTGAATCAAGGAAAACATCAAGATCAAGTTTGTGATCAACTCTTTGCAGTTTTTCTGGGGCCAATAAATACTTAACATTTTTTCTTTTCCTGGAAAAGGAGATGGACATCATATCACACTTTTTTATTTTATAAAATGTAGGTTTTTATTGCAGTCCGGGCAGAGCGGCAATGGAGGTATCAAAAGTAATTAGTTATTTGAGAACATCGTCTTTAGAAACTGAAAAATTGATGTCTTACTTATCGAAAATAGAACAGGCAGAGCTAAAATGAATTCAAGTTTAGAATTATTAAATTGAGAAGACAAGACAAGACTTATTACTTATTATTTTGAATACCTAACTAATATTTTTTATTAAAAAATCAAACAAAACTCATAACAATTAGGTAGATGGCTACCCAAACGACACCACCATACCTTTTCCTGGTGGTTCTGACTGACAGTACATAAACTTCTTAGGTAGGCATGGCACGAACACTTTTTTATTTATTAAGTTGTTTTTGTTACAAATCAAATTCATATATTTTATATAATTTTTTTACAAGAAAAACTGTCTTCTCAAGTTCTCCTTAAAATACCTTTTAAAATTTAAACAATATACAAAACTATACAGATCTACAAAAACCAAACGTAAATATATAAACAAAGTCAATCTGAAAAAAAATTGATTTTTGTTTTGATTTTGTTTATCTATCAAAATCATATCATGAACAGAGTCCGAAGTCGCTGACCTCAGTTGGTCAAACACAACGGTCGCCGAAGAAATTGGCAAAAAATTAATTGGTCGCCGTCGATCCAAAAAATCAACTGCAATCGGCTGTGAAATTTTTCTATATTTTTAATTTTTTTTTCAATAATTAAAAAAATAAAGTGAAAAAAAATTTTTTTTTATAAATTTTTTAGTATGGAGCCGATTTGAGTCGCTCCAGTCGCGGTCGTTGGTAATTTTCTTTTAGCAGTGAGTGGTCGGTAAAAGTCATCGACTTCGCCTCTGATCATGAATTATAATATTTGTTTTTGTTTTGATTTTGACATTTCACTCTATAGCTGAGTTGATTCTATTTTCTAAAAGAGGTCTCTTAAAATGAAGCGTGTGTGTGTGTCAAAACAACATCGACATAAACATCAAGCCGTGTTATGGAAAAGAAAATAACAGAGGCAGCAGAGGTTGTACACATATTTTATAAGCGAGTCACACTACAACTAAAAAGCCACTACTCATGACGGCTTTTTTAAATGCGTTCACACTTGCACTTTTTGGTTTTTTTTCTTTTTTTTTCTCGTTTTGTCATATCTTTTTCCTTTTTTTTGGGGAATTTTTTTTGTTTTTTTATTCGTTTTTTTTAAAAAATTGCCGCCAACTTCCTGAAAGTATGCAATTGTTAGTTTATTTTTTTCTCACAGAGCTCATTTGTTATTTGATCCCTGATTTTCTAGTGGCTTTTTGAAAAGCCACTAGCTTTTTTTTCTTTTTTTTGTATGGAAAAAGCCACGAAATAGCCACAACGATGATAGCTTTTTCAAAAAGCCATTAAAAAGCCGAAGTGTGACAGCCTTATTAAGAAGATTGCTTTGAATTTTCGAGTGGGTTCGCACGGCAGTTTATTATTAGAATTAATAAAGCTAATTTCAAAACATAACGTTTTTTGTAAATATGTATACAATTTGGTACTTTTTTATTCAAAAATCTAATATAATTTATGAACCTATATTCAGTTTGTAAATTTAAAATTATTACCATTAAATAGATTTTTCATATGTTATAAAATTGCAACTTATGATTGATAAATTCTGTTCAAAACCTACCTACTTACAGATATATTTATATGTATGTACCTACCAATTTTCCGGGAGTGTTATGAACAAGCTCCTAAGAAAATTATAGATGAATCAGTTCCAAACTTTCATCTGGCTTAGGATTAATTCATCAGCAGTAATAATGATTGGGCAAAAGATTCGGTTGTACAAGTGATTCCATCTACTACTGATCCATTGGAAATTTAAAATTGTTGATACATATAAGGAGATGAATATGTATATATTTACACAATATTAATCAATTTCTTATAGTTTTATTTCAATCGTTTTCCATTTCCTTTAATGCTTTTTTCGACTTAAGTAATATTATATAATAATAAGAACTGTATTTTGATTATATTTCAAGGATAAATATCATTATTTATTACATTTTAATTACAAAATAAATATTTATATTTTCATTAAATTATAAATATAAATAATAATTTTATTGCAATTGTATTAATGTTATTTTGGAGATTATTATGCAATCGTTGTCACATACTAATAAAGTACTTTATCAAAATAGAATATCAGAATAGGATATTTATAAAATTTGTATGTTCAATCATATATACTTAATAACTCTCTTATTCCTTGGATATTAAAAGATTATGAAGCTTAGTAAAGGAAACATCAAATTCGAATAATTTTCTCCTTTGAATCAGTCGTATACAGAAAATATAAAATAAAGAAAATATTAGAATATTAATTTAAAAAAAAAGTTAGGTAGTACATACTAAAAACTTCAGAAATTATTGTTTATTTCTTTGAAAAACATTTTCTGCAGAGATCGAATCAATATTTTTTTCCAAAAAATTTTGCTTTATTTTATATATAATTATAATTATAATAACAGAAACTCAAATTATCTGTTTCTTTTGTATATTTTATTTTTTAATAAAAAACAATTATTTATAAATTCTTTAGAAACAATTATTTAAAAAAATATTTTAATATATGACAAAATAATTATTTGCCCCGAAACTGAAAGAAAATGCATTATTACTATAGCTTCAGACAGAAAAGTAAACATTTTGGAGAATTTTTTAGTATTCAACGAGAAAAAAATATATTAATAAAAAATGTACATTTCAAAGAACTGAAGTGTATTTCATTGTTTTCAAATAGTCTAAATAGTCTATATGTATCATATATAATGTTATAATGTATTTAATATTAGTTTCGAAATTTTTGGATAAGTATTTTATATTTCTACATAATTTATATAACTACTAAGTATTGCCTTATCTAAATATTGATTTTTCTGCAACCTACGTTTCTAAAATTAATCCAGTGAAGATGGGTTTTGTGAAATACAAATTTTTCAAAAATCATAAAAATATTATTATGGAAAACTTTAACGAAAAAGGAAAGAATATGGAGGAAATCACACTATTAAAGTATTACAAAAAATTAAAGTAAATAATAAATAATTAACATGTTATTGATTTAGTATAACAAAGAAAGTATATGAACTATTAGATAAAGCGTATCACTTTACCCATTTTACAAAAGAAACAATTTTCTGAAAATATTGCACCAAAATTATAGCTAGATAAATTATGGAAAAATATATTTTATAATCTTAAGCTTACTCTTATCATAGTAATTTAATTGCCTTAACATAACGCTTTATTCTATATACCAATATTTTTGGTTATGTAATAATTTTAGTAATACATAAATATTTTAGTAAAGCCCAGATGGGATATCTGTAACTTTTGAACCTGAATTTGATTTTGTTCTTGATGTCATTGTTATTGGAATTTCTTTGACGGCATTAATTGACGCAGTGAATGTGTTTGAATCATCATGAATTTCATTATTAACCTTAAGTGTTGGAGTTCCACCAAAATAGATCTGTGGATGACTTGCTGAAATTGAATGATTTTCTTGGGCTTTGGTTACAACAATGTCTATCATTGTGTCCAACGAATCAACCCTTTCAATATTTCTGTTACTTCGATAAGATTGTAAGATTTTTGGAACGTCGGGTTTTGGATATTTTTGTGGTCGGTTCATTTCTGTTCTGAAAAATACTCCATTGAATTTTTGAGCAGGTGGTGTTTGGGGCTGTTGATAGTAATGCTGATGAGCTTGATGTATTTGCTGATTGATTTGTCTATCTCCACTTTGAGCCCTCAATAAAGCATTCATAGTAGGATCATTATCACTTTGTCGTGCATCCATTATGACATCAAGAATTTCTCGATTTGTACTTGAATTAATTACATGATTCAAATGATTTGAAGTTAACTGCTGTGAATTAATGTGAATCATTAAATCCTGTGATTGATACGGTTTATCTATTTCAAAGTCTAACTCGTCGAAATACGAATTATTTTGATTTTCCTGATTATGTATCAGAAGACCGTATTCGGATGTTTCAAGTTCTGACCCATTGTTTGAAATTAAATGAGCAAGCGACCTTGATTTACGAGGTGGTTGAGGCAACAAATTCACAGGAACAATGTCTTGCTCTTTGGTTATTATACATTGTCGACCTAATAGAATTTGGTTTTCACTGGATAAAATACCTTCAACAGAAGTAGTTACATTATTTTCGAAATTATTTAAGGAAAGGTTTGTATTATATTTTTCACAAGAATTGTGTGGCAATACTAAAATGGGAACAGGACTTAGAGATGGGCCTGTTTCCGAACTACTGATGCCTTCATCTTCATGTTCTGATGAACTTTGTTTACTTGTTCCATTGGGTGGTACATGCCTAGGTAAACTAATTGCTTGTTTGTCTAAACTCTTGAAGTTTTGCTCATTCTGAATGCCCTGAAGCCTGAATATCTGTCGTTGGAGCTCGGCACATCTTTCTTGAAGGCGTCGTTCCATGGATGTCAGAACACTTTTTTCTTCTTGAAGAATTTGAACACGCCTTTCAAGAATCACCATTTGGCTTCGTATTCGTTCAGATTCTCTTGCTTGCTGTTGTAGTTTATCGATATCAATTCTAATGTCTTCAAAGTGTTTTATTTCTGCTCTTAATTTTTCTAGCCAAGGTGATGTTGAAGAGATCGTCTATAAATAATTAATTTTAATATATAGATAGTTTTAAAACGCCTTAAAATATTACCTTTGTTAAATTCAATGGATCAAATCCAGCTTGAAAATATTCGGCTTGTAAATATAATCTACTTTGCATATTTTCTGAGCTTTCTAACAAAGTGTTAAGAAATCTAAAATACAAAAATGAGTAATCATAAATAAAATGATTAAAGACAAGCAAAGTAAAGTTTTTACTTGACTCCAAATGCTTGTAATTCACCCGAGCCTCCTCCGCTATTTAACATTCCAATAAGTAATCGAAATCGAACAGGCTCTCCACATCTCAATCGAAGAGTAGACACAGCTTAAATGAAATTAGAAATTTTGTAGCAGAAATAGATATAATAAATAATAGCGAGAATTTACCTTCAGAAACCGCTGTGTGACCCGCAGATAAACATTTTTGAGATCCACGACCTATGGAATATTTATCGCATGCAGCTGTAAGTAATTGTAAGGCCAATATTCTAGATCGTATTCCTTGACCAGTTGCAGATGCTGCTAATGGTAGTAACCCAATTGGGGTGGATCCTAATCTCATACTAGCTTCCGGAGATCTACAACAGCATATACTTAAACATTGTAAACATGCCAGTTCATCCAATAAGGCTCTACGTTGATATTGGGCATTTCTGGGTATTGAAGCTAATCCTGATTGAGGATGCGATCCAGTGTTCAAAGTTTGACTTAATTGAATGGCTCGTAATACTTCCAGTAATAAACTAATGCCATCTAATGGTGATGACACAAATTCTTGGACAAAGCTACAAAATTACAATTAATATGTCTTCTAAAATACATTTAATAATAATATATTTGAACATTATTCAAAGTATTGAAGATGAAGGTTCATTATGCTATTCACTAAAATAAAGATCTTTGTGATGAGTATCGTGAAACTTGTTTAACAAGTCTGAAATTCTAGAAAACGTAGATAGCAAAATATAAATAAAATTAAGATTTCATTTTCTGAGCTCTATTTGGATAGAATCGAGGATTTAATTAAATTTAAAAAACACGATTAATGGATTAGTTATGTAGATAAATTAGATTTCAGTAATTTTTTTTAATTTGTTATTTTTACAATAAATTAAAACTTTAAACTAAATTAAAAACGATTTCAAATAGAATAAATGAATTGCCTTGGAAATGCTGCTCTCAAATCTGAACGTAATTTAGACAATAAATCAGTAATAGAACCAAATTGTCTTAAGCTCATCTCACATTCTGTTTCTGGTGGAGCTGGAATTGGACTTCTGAAATTCATATTAACATTTATTATAATAAATAAATAAACAAATATATTATAATCTTACTTATATTCAGAACCTTTGGTCGGTAATGTTGTTGATTTATATGACTCCGGTGGAACCTTATCAATATCATTAGCATCATATATTGATTTTATGTTATTTCCAGTTGGCCTTTTGCAAAATTTTTTCAAAGACAAAGTGTAATCTTCTGGATTGTATACCGGGGGCCTTTGATTTTCCTAGAAAAGTTTAATTTTATTAGAAAATAGTCATACATCATACTAATATAAAAAAAGGGAATTTTCTAAATAAAACTAGATAAAATAAATTTAATTAACAAAATTTGTCTCTTTTTATAAAAGTGAAATAACATAAATTTTAAAATGTCCTTTCTGAAAGCGTCATAAACTTATAACATGAGTTATTTTAAGTCACTTTCATTGGATATAAAGTAAATTTACGTTATGTGTCTTTAGCTTAAGACACCCCACCATATATACCTTTGGGGTATAATTTTGTTGTAAATCTGGGATCATTTTCCCAATAACTGATGTTGCTGCTGCTGTCGATAACGTTGATGTGGGTGAAATTTGCGACGATGATGCCAATGTTCCATGTGGATTTTGTTGACAAATACTTGGTGCCATCTGATAACCAATGCAATAAGATGATAATTCACTGGAAATTAAGAAATTAAATATTTGAAAATAAATTTTAAATTTGTCCTTAACCATATAGTTAAAAATCTATAAATTTACAAAATAATGATCGTCATCCTATTTGTCATCCCTAGTTTATATTTCCTTTATCTTCTTTTTTAGTATTTTTGTTTAAATTCTTTTAAATGTAGTTCCATTTATTAATAACAAAATTAAAAGTTTTCCTTATAAATCTCTTGAATTTCAACAAATTAAAAATAAAATTCATGTAAAGTTGTGTTCGTTGATTAAAAAACTATACGTCAAGTATCAACTGTCCCTATATCTAAACTTGTTTGCATAATCTTCTTTGATTAAATTTTTAGAAAATACATTATAACATTAAATATACTTTTTTTTTTAATTTTTTCGTACCTACATAATTATAAAAAGTTTTATGAAATTTTATTTATTAAATTTTTTTTTTCTTTGATTTGATTTGTGAGCAACTAAGCTAGTAGGATTTAGAGTCAATAAAATCAAGTTTATCCAGTCAAGTTCAATCTTATCAAATAGAGTTTTTTTTAGAGAATTAAAAATAAATACCATATACATTACTTATTATAGAAGAAAATTATGTTTAATATATGATTTTTTAATCCTACATACATATATGTAGGGACGTGTATGTTCGTAGACAAACTGAAGATAATCATAAGAATGCTTATTATTGTATTTACAAATATAAGATGTTTTCCGAATAGTTTATGTTAAAAAGTTTATGTTATATTTTTTCCAAGAAAAGTTATGTTACCATTTGAAACTATAGAATAGCAATAGGAATATCTAGAATAGTCAGTTCTACAAATATTCGAAATATTATTAGAATACCATATAAAAACTCTAAACTTTTCTATGAAAGCTCTGCATCATGAATGCTCGTACGCCTAATTTTAAAATTTTTCATTCAACTTTTTTATATTTATCTTGATTTTTATATTTTTATCATTTATTTTTTGTCTTTAAAAATAAAAAAAAATATGCCCCACGATTTTTTTCTAAATGAAATACATTGGCATGAGAACAAATTTCTAACATAAAATCAAAAACATATTACTTTCTAACAATTAGGTAAATGTATTGAGGTTTACTTACTATAGGTACCAGGGCCGGCTCAACTGTTGTGGCGCCCTGTGAACATATAGATTTGTCCGCCCCCGTATTATTTCTTAAACTTTTTAATAATAAAAATTCTGGGAATAATGCATGAATATATTTATTTAATATTTAAGAGTTATTTATACAAACTCAAACCAAATGAATTTAGGTCGAACTCAAACCATATGGATGAAAAAACTTGTAAACAGCTAAAGATATGCAAAATATTTATTATTATATATAGATACTAGCCTTATGTATATTTTGTATTAAAATTAGCCAAATTATTAATATATATTACAACCTTTTATAATTTTTAATATTTTTTTAAATTATTTAAATAAAATTTAAAAAAACGTAAAAAAATGTCGGTCAATTTGCCGTTTCTAAATTATGGCGCCCTATGCATTTGTCACATTTGCATCCAATTATGTAAACTAACATTCAAAAATTCAAATGTAAATAAATCACTTTAGAATTTGTTGACCAAATATTACAGTTTACTAAAGTATCTAAATAAAATAAAATAGGATGATTTAAAATGTAATGATTTTTTACATTCAAAACGAGTTTTTGTAAGTTGAAAACAGACAATTTGGGCTAAAATAAAATCTAAATTTTTGAATAATAATTTGCTATCATCATCTTAATTTAAAGTCATTACTCATAGATGCAACTGATCGTAAAATTTCTGGTGTCAGATATGTTATTTTTATCAGGTGTACAAGGTGTTTAATATGTTCTGACTATTTTTATTATTTTATTATATATAATTTCATTTTACTGTATTATATTTTGAAAATTGTGTTCATATCTAATTAATATTATAGTGCATGATAATTCCTCTTTTTCAAATCTTATAACTATAGTAAATCTTCAACATGTGGTGCGCTGCATTTTATCATTCAAGGTACCGACATCTACTTAGATTTTCAAAGCAAATTGTTATTTTCTAATCAAGTAAGATAAATAATATCTTGAGGTAATTTGAATGATATGTTCAATATCTGACAAATTTTAGAGACACATTTTATGGCAGAAATTTATATTTAAAAATGAAGCCTTGAATCCAAGTCGAAATATTTTGGAGTTAGGTTCTCAATTCTGAAAAAAAAATCATAGAGGAAGAATTATATAAATAGATAGACGATTATTTTAACACACAAAATTGTGTTCAAATTCGTTCAATATATTGCTTATATAAGTGATTTTTTTTTCTATTTGGATTAATTTTCGTTTAAGTATTCACTAATACAATCAATATCTTGGACCGACTTAAACAAAAATGTGGTAAATTTAAGTTTTTTAACTTCTAAAACATGAAAAAAAGAGTTTAATGATACTAGTTAAAATTAAAAAAAAAATAGCACTCTGTATCATATGTACATTCTGTATAATAGATGTATATATGTACATATTATTATTCCTCTATACTTCAATTTTTTGACCATGAAAATTTTATCAAAGATTTTCGACCTCGTGTCGCCTTTTTTATTCAATTAAAATTTATATTCATACATAGGTACTTTATACATATATGTTTTTTTTCAATAAATAATATAAATAATAATAAATATTTTCGAATATTAAATCCCTGGTAAAAGAGATAAATAATAAATAAACAGTTGTATTTTTTACCAATAAGAATGTGCTGCTGTTATAAAATTTGACAAAAATATAAGAAATTCAGTAGATTTTCATGTTAATGAGATAATTATGAATGGGCGTTTATAATTTTTGATTAATTCAATTTTAATAAAAAAGAAACATTATTTAGTATTTAGTTAAAAAAAATAAACCCCCCGAAAAAAGGAGATTAAGTATAAAAACGTAATATATAAATGGGTATGAAGAAATTGTTATTATGATTTATTTAGTTTGTAATCATTATATTGATTAAATCTTTTAGGCCAGGCATGCATTATAAGACTGAAAAATACAAAAATACAGGAACAAAACGATATTATTTATATTATTATGTGGTGTTTTTCGCTTGAAAGTTTAATATAAGACACCATGCTATAACGTCTATGACAATGATGAATACGTGCAAAACGTCGTAATGTGTACAGACAGACTACATTATTTGTCATAATTTCAGAATCTATTTCTCTTAATAATGATGCAATGATCAAAAACACAAAAAAAAAAAAACAAATTTATGATTTGATTTAAAACTTATATTTTGATTTAAGTGGTTCAATTATTTTTGAAGGACTAATTGAGAATATTAAGATTGATAAAAAATAATTCAATTTGAATTTGTTTTTCTTAAAAAATTTTATTTTTTATATAAGATTCTCATTAACATTTTACGATCCCAAATTTGTTTTTTCTCTAAGTTCTAAAGAGATACGAAAACAAAATATAATATATTAATCATTGGTAAAGCGGAATAAATCAATGATTGATGTAATTTTAATTAAGCAAAAAATATTTATTGTTGGATGAAAAATTAAATAAATTATAATTGAGGTGAATAAAAATATTTCAAATGTGGATAACTTTTTGAAAGGTCAAATAAAAAAATAAAATAATAATAGAAAAAAAAATATTTTAAAAGTAATTGAACAAAAAATTGTTATTTATCTAATTTATATAAATATAAAAATTAATCACTATTATATACCTTGAGATAAGAAAAAATAAAATTTGATTTGGTAAATTTAATTTTATTTTGTATTCGTTTAAAAAAGAATATTAGACATTCAGTGGCTAGAATTTATATTGTGGTGCAGATTAAATAATTGATTTTAAAAATATGTTTTTTTTAATATATTATATCGGCTTATTATGTTTAATAAAAAATTTGATTCTTGAAGTTTGGTGCTTGTGAGTGAAGTTCTTTATTATTTGAGAATGATTTTACTTGAAATGACTCAAAGATCACTGATTGTTTCGTCCTGATATCAACTTTAGGACACATCAGAATAGAATTATTAACTTAACACTTATTATTTATATTTAACTGAACGAAAATTTTATTTTTGATGCTGTGAGTTTAAGTTTTGTATTCAAAATTGTCTATTATTCATTCAATAAAGAAACTTCTAAAAATAGAACCATAGAGAAAAACTTGAATTTTATCAAATTTAAACCCTGCCAAAATTTAAAAATAAACTTTTTTAACTTCTGGGTTATAGATTGCTTCCCATGTTAAAATTTTAAAATAAAATAAAAACAATTTTTTATAATAAGAAATTGATATCCTCCAGAATATATGTTAAACAAATTTTTAGTTGTTTCATTACTTGTTTGAACAAATAAATATATAGTAAACATTATGTTGTGTTTAAAAGAGAAAAAGTATAATGTTTAATAATTTATTTATTATAATAATCAAATGTCTTTAAGATTAGTGAAATTATAAAAGTTTTCACTTTTTAAATTTTCGTTTTTTAAAAAAAAATTATGTGATGCTAAAATTATTTGTGTTATTGTTTAATGATGGAACGATGAAGAATTTGAATATAATGCGTTGAAATTAAAATTGATCTCGCTATATGAAATCATTGAGAGTCCATGCAAAGAAATGTGAAATTAATACTACAATCATACTAGTTAATTTTTAATTTTTTTTCTTTTTAAGATTTTAATAGAAAATATACTATTTTTTGGTATTAATAAATTAATTTTTTTTCTGCTACAATGTGGCTACAATTCTTCATTGTTACTCTAATAATATCTTAATAAAGAAATTTTTTTTTCAGTCAAGCTCTACAAATAATCAAAAAATGTGAAAATATTTTACAGTCGATAGAATTAAGGTAAATATATACTTAAGAAGAATATATTTATTTTCAATCATATTCATTTCGATCATAAGCTTCTTCAGAAATAATTAAAAAAAAAAATTTCTGTTTCTCAATATTAAGAAATGTACTTATTATAACTATAAGGTAGTTGAAGATTATTCATGATTCATAAATTAAATTCATTAGGAAGAATTGAAAAAAAAAAAAAAAAAAAATAATAAAAAATTTTTACACGTTTTTTTTTCAATTTACGGAATAAGTATTATTGCCTTGAAGCGATTTTTTTGCTACGAACACTATACAATTATTATATATCAGACACATACACTTTTTGATAGTTTTGATTTAAAATAACATTTGCAAATTTAACAGTCTCTTGGGTATGAATTAAAGATTAGTGGTGATGCTATATAGTAACTAGTAGTTGATGAGACAATAGTTTGTCCATTATAGCGCGATAGTTTATCCGTAAATTAATAATTTATAAATGAATTTTAAGCGTTAAACAAGATAGGTATATCTAAATAAAAATTTAAATGATTATAGTACATAATATAGGTTTAGAAAATCTTAGTACAAAAACTATTTTTAACAAACAAGTAAAATAATCGGCATTGGGTTTTGTACTTAGTCACACCATTAATAGTGTGATTCAGAAAATTTGCGAATTCATTATTTTATTAATATGACTTCTGTCCTAAGAACGAAATTTTTATTTATATAGAGTTTGTATTTTATCTAATATTATAAGAATTTATCTAGTATTATACAAGACTTTTTTTTTTATATAGAATTATGTCCCTATAGTAGTTTAGTAAAAAGTGTGAATAACACGATTCATATTTATTCATATTTATTTTTATTCGAGGTTGATTGATAAAGTTTCTGAAAACATTAAAAACGAACACAGGATGTTAAGTATACTATACATAAATAAACTATTGCCGTGTTCGTTTTTAATGTTTTCAGTAACTTTTATATATTAATATTGTGGTAAGTTTTTTTTCTTGCACTTTATTTATTAATTAACGTTATGTTTTATTACCTCTTCCAAAGAATCTACCTTATGGTTAATAAATAACTTTATAAACTATTGGTAAAACTTATTAATATTTAATTTCATTTATATATGTATGATGTCGATTTACTAACGTAAAATAAATTATAACATATTCGTGTGTTACATGCGTGATAGGGATAAATTTGTACTTTGCTAGGTATACAATAAAGTTTATGATATTTTTTTTTTTATTTTTTATTTCGATTACAGGAATAGCTTTTAACAGTATAATAAAATCAATTAAGAGTATAAGAAATATTTTTCTGCTATAATTTGTCCAACTAATTTTTCACTTGATACTTGTTTATCACTATATCACTGAAACTATTTTTTTATTTTATTTTATAAAGTTGTATAACGCAACAGTGGTTATTTCGATCGCATAATTACACTACTGCATTTTTTTTAAAATATAAACTGTCGATTTAATTTTAATTGTTCACATATCAAATTAAAATACAAGCAATTAAAGTTTCTAGCTTAAGTCTTTTGTTTTTATTAAATAATCTTTTTCACCTAAATACTAAAGAAATGAAATAAAAATTAAAATTAAATCATAAGGAGTACAATCTATAATAAAAATTTTATTTTTATTTTCGGCTTATTTAAGTAAATTTAATTTATGCTTACTTTCTTTGTTAAATTTTTTTAACTAATTATAACGGGATGATCATAAAATTAAATTAAATTTGTTGTAAGTACAATGTTCATATGTATGTATTGTATATATGTTTGAATATTCATTGAAGAAGCATACTCTGATGAAGTTAAACCATTAAATATTATTCAAAAATTTTAATTATAATTAATTTTTTAATTATAATTAATGTTATCTAATGAAAACCAATTGAATTAAAGCTTGAAAATATGTTTTTTTGGGAAAATTTAAATACTAAACTTGAACTGAAGTCCACTTTTTTGACTTTTTGAACTGCAATTAATGGGATCTATAATATTCTAATTTTGATCTTAGTACAATAAAATAAATTATTAACATTTATTTACAGATTTTCACATTTTCTTTTCTGTATAATAATGAACAAAAAATATATTTTTTTTTAAATTTATGGTTTCTTTAAAGCTTTAAGTTGTAATTTAAAAGAATCATGCGAAATTTTTTATGATAGACTCATCAAAAAAATCTCCCCAAGCTGAGATTTTAATATTTAAATATGAAATAAAATGAAATTATATTTTTCCACAAAATAATATAATTTTCTTATTTTAAATTATATATATTATTCTTGTATTAATAAAAATAGTAGTGCATGCTACAATATTAAACTAATTTTACATGGGTTTTGATCCATATTTCATTCTATGAATTCAATTTAAGTGTTATAAATTTCAATTAAGCCTCTTATTGTTGCGCGAATTTTATTATTTGTGTTGGTTATTTGGGTCGCACATACATACATTTATTACAATAAATATTTGGGTGTAAGCAACAGTTACAGCAGACGTTATCGCTATACAAAAAAAATTTCTGAACAGATTTATTGTAAAATTAAAATATTTTATGACCAAATTTTATATTATTATGAACAATGCAAATATGATTTTGTACAGCTAACATATTTTATTATACATAAATTGATTTTAAATTTTTGCATTTTTACTTTACATTACAAGGATTAAAAGAAATTTTTAAAGGAGCCGAGGCAGCATAATAGAAGTATTTTGATGTTGTGTAGCATACTTCTGAATTTGCTGGCTAAGATAAATTAGTAAGACTATGTATAAAAGTACAGGTTGGAAAATTAGAATTTGTTTTAGAGATAAATAATTTATTATATTTTCTTATAGCTATTTATAGATATTATCGATTATTTTCACAAATAATTATTTTGATTTCAATATTTTTTAATTAGAGGCAATTCATTTTGAGCTTGCAAAAAGATTTCATCTATATAAATAGGATGAAGTAAACATTTTTTCTAAAAATTAATTGTATTAAAAATTATTCAATAAACAGCGTTTGAGAATAACTATTTTGGAACCGTTAGCTTTCAATTATAAGTGTATATAAGTGTTTATAATATTTAAATATTTTTTACATATAATAATTTGACAATCTTCATTTCACTGAATCTGAACATACAAGACAGTTGGTGTTCCTTTTTTCTAGAATTTTTTAAAGTGTTTTGTTTAGCTCGATGTAAATATACACTATCGAAAAAAAAAGTTAAATTTTTAATTTAACCGTTTTTTTTTTTAATAAAATCAGTCATACTTAATTGTTGAAGAAACAGTAGGCGATAATTGCTGTAAAAAATATTGATTACCATATGAGTTAAAATAATAAATCAACCAATTATCTGGCGATCAAAAAATACAACTAATTGCGTAAATAATTTTATTAATTGAAGCTCATATATATGTAAAATGTACACATGAGTTGGTAATATTCGCAAATTACAATAATGTTTCATTATGGTGAAAATAATGTTTTTATTATTATTATAATAAAATTCTATTGAATTTCATTCCATTATCAATTTTATTTTGGATACTTTTTAAAAGGTCATACTCATTGACCTCATTTATATATACAATAATACTATATAATAATTTTCATTTAGAAGATGATGAAGATGATGACGGTCAATGTCAACGTATAGTATTAAATTTCTTCTTATGATTTGGCATAAAATGAATTATATATTTATACAACAATAAAATATAGCTGAATAATATTCTATTTTAATGAGATAAAATGTGGTGTGCACAATTATCTAGAAACTTTACAATAATGCCATTGAGTACTTTTATGGCTACGTACGTTTTTTTTAACCGATTTTTTTCAGATAAATATTCACAAGCTCAATATTTTTCTTTGCAAGTGAAAACATTAAAATGAAATATTTAACATTTTGAGATTTTCCGCACATACATATTTTTAAAACACCGAAAATGGCTCAGTCAATTTGCTGCTTCAATAAAATCTTTCTATTAGAATACTTTGATTCAATTAAATGTTATAACATTAATATACAGAATCTATTTTTTAATTTTTCTAATTTAGTTGCCGTTCATAGGAAAATGTCGATTAAACGAATAATATGTTTCTTTCCAAAAAATAAGATGTTTCTTAATAGATAAATGTTCTGATTTTTTTAGCAAATCAATAATTAAGTTTAATAACTCATAGTATTATAGTTGTTATTGTGACGGTTTGAGAATAATATTTTTGATGTTTAGACAAAATGTTACACACAAAAAACCGTCCTATTATATAATTAAAATACCATCATCTCAATCCATCAACTTATAATTTAAAAATCTTAATGAATGAACAAAAAATATATAGGTATGGTGAAAAAACATAATTAAAAGATCTAGTAATAATGAAGTAATTAAATATTAATTCCTAAAATCGCTTGCGTCATTTATTGATTTGTTGTCATTTTATTGATTTGTTGTCATTTTATTGATTTGGGTTTTGAAAATTTTTTTTTACTCACAATTGAAGTGCTTTTTGGTCTTATTGAATAATGTATTTTAATTTTGCGATACTATTTAATTTTTGCTCTTTTTTTTCGAAATTTTTATATAGTCTTGTTTAGCTTCAATTCAAACATAATTTCCATCTTCATATTAACCCATTGCGACCAAACTTTATTTGAGTGTGTTTATTTTTGTATTATTTTAATTAAAATTGTAGTTCTCTTCTTCATGTTTACAATGCCACAAAGAATAATTTCGTGAACAAAACCATTATTTTTCAAATTTACATTTTTTAACATAGGTTCAAGCAATTTGGAAGGAAAGAAAAATTAAAAAGTTAAAAAATAACTAAATTGTCATCAAAATAAAAATTTTAATTAAATATATTTTCGCCGTTATAATCTTCAAAGTTCAATATTTTACGTAAACTTATCTGAAATAAAAATTATCAAGCTTTTTGAACTCACTTTATAGTTCATTTTTTTTTTTTCAAAATTTTATTATTTTAACAATAATTATAATGTAAACTTGACATAATGTACGGCAAATATAATGTATGTACAGCATGATGTTAAAGAAATTGGATGACACAGCGAATTAAAAATTGTATACGGCTTATCGTGGGAGTACATTATGTCTTTTGAGTAAATGTCAATGTACTTAAAATTTTTAAGCACCTTTATTCCACATATATTTTTGAATTCTTATACAAAGGATTGAATATTGATATACAAATAAATTTAAAATTTAGGTAAAAGCTTATATTGTCAATTATATACATCACACTGTGTGTTTACATCATAAAAAATTAACTCTTCTACGATATAAAAAGATTAAATTCAAAAAATTTATATTCAATTCTAGCATAATAAAAAAAAAAAAAAATTAAGCGGATTCAGATTACACCTTTTAATTGAATTTAACTGAAAATTTTAACTTTTGATGATTATATAAACAATAATAGTAATTATGAGTATATAGGGGTGAGTGCCACTTGTACAATTACCAGTTGTACAATTTTTCAATTTGTATGGCGAAAAAAAATTGTACAACTGGTATTTTTCTCTGTACAACTGGTAAAAAATAATCCAGTTGCACAATTGACCAGTTGTACAATTTACCATTTGTACAATTCAGTTATCACCACTTGTACATTTTAGACCAGTTGTACAATCCTTTTTTTCTCAAATTAACCACTTGTACAATGTTTGACCAGATGTACAATATTTATTTTTATAAAATTAACCACTTGTACAATTTTTGACCAGTTGTAAAATTTATCTTTAATCAAATTAACCACTTGTACAATTTTTAACCAGTTGTACAATCTCTATGGTAAAGTTATAACCGTGAAAAACTAAGCAAAATGTATGGAAAAGCTGTTGTGCATAATGGGTGACCGTGCCCTAACGGGGGATGGAAATAAGGCCGCTAGGATTTTTTGTTGCGGTCTTATTTCATTTTGAAAAATGAAATAAGACCGCGACCAAAATCATCGCTGCCTTATTTCATTTTGAAAAATGAAATAAGACCGCGACAAAAAAAAAATTTTTTTGGAGGGCTAATTCCATTTTTATAAATGAAATAAGGCCGCGTAGTAATTTCAAGTTTCAAAATGAAATAAGACCTCGATAAAAAATCTTGTGAGGTGAGCACACAGGGCAGGGGGCAGCAGGGCGGCGGGCGGGCGGTTGGTCAGTGGGATTTGCGGCGCCAGCCGCAAATCCCACTGACCAACCGCCCGCCCGCCGCCCTGCTGCCCCCTGCCCTGTGTGCTCACCTCACAAGATTTTTTATGGAGGTCTTATTTCATTTTGAAACATGAAATTATACCTCCACGCGGCCTTATTTCACTGTGCCGCCCTAGCGCCTTTTCCAAAAATTGTACAAGTGGTAAATTACAAAAAAAAAAAGATTGTACAACTGTCAAAAATTGTACAAGTGGTTAATTCGAAAAAATCGAGATTGTACAACTGGTCTAAAATGTACAACTCGATTGTACAACTGGCACTAGTCTGTACAAGTGGTCAATTGTACAAGTGGAATCTTTTTACCACTTGTACAATCCAAAAAACCAGATGTACAATTAAATTTTAAATTGTACAAGTGGTATTTTGGATTGTACAACTGGTACAAAAAAATTGTACAACTGGTAATTGTACAACTGACATGCATCCGTATATAGGTACCTAATGTTTATAATTTCTTTGATCTTGAACACATTTTATTTGTTTTATCTACAAATTATAATATTATACCTAATAACTAGACAGTAACATATGAATAGGTGAATTAGTATCTGTAGTATATTTTACTCAATTTTACGGACATAAAAATGCTATAAAGATTTTTAAAAGTCTATTGTATAGTTATTTGCTCCATTTATTACCTATTTTAAATATGACCCAATATAAAATTTACCAGTAAATTAGTTTTAATCTAGCGCATAACGAAACAAAATATATCTTTTTATTTAAATTTAAACTATTCATTATTATACTTATGTGTAGAATGTACGGAAAAAATATGTAATGACCTTTCCAGATTTAAATATTTTGTAGGGGAAACGAGTGTCAATTCGATATGAGAAAAATTTAATCGTTTTAAGATATTTTAAGGACTTTATTTACTTTCCTTTAAATTTGGAACATTTCGTAGAATACTTGTGAGCTTTTTTGAACAACAAGTTTTCTCCAAAAAATAAGTATAAGTACGCAAAATAATGCTTTAGTTTGAATAATTATACGTTCCTCAAAAATTCAAGAACGAAACACGTAAATAATTATAAAATTTTGAAAATAGATTTATTATTATAATGATAATAACGAAGTGTGTACGGTACAACTTCTGCACAAATTCGCTTAAAATAATTCTGCCATATTTTAGTATAAAAACATAATAAAGTTGAATTGAAACCACAAGAATAAAAAAAAAAACCACAATGTATGTTATGTACATGATTAGAGTTATTAATCAATCAACTCTTATAAAATAAAATTTATAGTTGATTTTGATTACAATAATTTAGTTTTTAAAATTATTATGAAAGATTCTGAACTTAAGAAATATGAATATGAAAAATTAATATTAAAATTTATGTGCTTGTAATAAAACATAAATAAACCAGACTAGAGTAATACAATGTCGTCGGTATTATAGTAAAAGTGACTATTGTGGATCGATATTCGCAACACTGTACTAATAATAAGCCCCACACAAAAATACATAAATTGTTATTAGGTAATATCTGTTATGATTCTAGTTACTAGTTTCTCTTTATTTATTCAGTACTTTTAAGAACATTAATTTTAATTTTTAAGCAACTTTTATATTTGACAGCTTTTCCTAATTTTCAAGATTATGTGTTATTCTTTAGTTTACAACAGTTTTTAAAACATATATTCATGAATTTTTTTTTATCTTACCATGCCTAAAAAACAAGAAATATTACATTTGCTGTCGGCTTCATTTTAAAGTGTGCTCGTGACGCGTATTACATATATTTTGTGAATATGACTAATTAATTTATTTCAACGATCTATGTACGACTATAAGTAAACATTATAATTTTTATTACTGAAAGACAAAAATGTATAAATTTCCCACAAATTTTATAGAAATTTATAAAATGACTGAATATTAATTTTCTTAAGAAATTTTAATTTTCTTCAAATACGAAGAAATGATAAAAGGAAAAGAAAAACAATTTTCCAAACAATTAAAAATTAAAGATGCTAGTTAACACTATAAAAAAAAATTCATAATTTTTTTTCTTATAGAAATTAATTATAAAACATGCTGAGTGACATGAGAACCATCTCCCTAATTTTTATAGGTTTTTAATACTTTTAAATTATAAATTTTTAATGTATTCTTAATTCATGTTTAATATATTTTTCAGAATATAGCAATTATGGTAATTTTTATGCCAAATATATATTAAGATAAGAAAGTAAGAGGCTTAAGTAATTTCTTCGCGTCTACCCCAATAATCCTCAAGCAATCAATATGATAAAAATTTAAATTATATGAATTTTTGATTTAATATTATGTTATTAACGCCAATACAAAAAAAATTAGTATTACTAAATTTTGCCTGTTATCTCTTTGCGTGTCATACTGCGATCTTCAAAATTTTTATCAGTGTAAAACTTTTATTTTCAATTAATTATGAATTGTTTTTTTTTTTTTAATCAAGTTCAAATGTGATTCTTCAAACAATTGGAATTAATTGATTTTGTTTGCATTGCACTTAAAGCTAATTAAGTGTTGAATGAATATTGAGATTTACACTAATTTTATTCATAGGTTTTTTTTTATACCATTCGTTTGTGAGTATTTTGATCTATGTGGAATTTAGTGAAAAACAATAGTGTGATTTTATTTTTTTTTATTTTTGTTGCATTGAAGTTTTTATATGCAGTCTTATTAAAAAAAATATATATATTTTTTTTATTAAATAAATTAAAAAATTCTAATAAGCGAATTATGATGTTTCTCATTCATGCAAAATTGGTGCATATAATATTAATAATTATATATATTAATAGTATACCCTAAAGTTGGAACAGATTAGTAGTTAGCAAATATAATTTGTCATTTTTATGGTAAAGAAAAGATTAAAAATTGTTCGAAAAAGTTATTAAAAAAATTTACTTATAAAGAAGTATTATACATAAGACCGGACAATATCAAAAAAGTAGTATTTTATCTGCTTATATCCAACATTTTGTAACATAAACATCTTAAATTGAAGGGAAAAAGGGCTTATTACGCAAGATGATAAGTTTATTGTACACAGTTTTTGAAGATATTTTAAGAATTTATTTTTATTTAAACATTTTTCAATCATAAATGTCTAATAGTTGCGAACAGCGTTTTAATATTTCCTGTTTTAAACGGAAACGCATTAAAATTAATTGAACCCTTTGTACTGTACTTGACGTAATTATTCATAATTACCATAAATAATTTGATTACGAAAGCTTAAAATATTAAACATGGGATTCAGAGCACAAACGCATTAAAAACTTATTCAATTGCGTGAGCGAGATAATTTTTGAAATGATGAAAGTGATTTTCCAAATTCGCAAAGATTTATAAAAATTTTAAGGTTCAATCTCCAATATCCATTGTTATACAAAATGCAAATTATTACTTATTATTTTTTTTTATTATTTGAATATGTAATTTTACAAAAGGAAATTCCACCAACAATATTCAAATATTTAGTGTTGTACTTTGATATGCTATAATATGTACTATTAATATAATTTTCTTGATATATGAATGCTTTTTTTACTGTAGCTGCATGATATTGGCATCTATAGTGTTCAATAATCTGCATAGATTTTTTTTTTATTAAAGTTAGGTATTAAGAATAGGGAATCGAATATAATTTATTTACGAATACAATATTTTTTTTCCAATAATCTATTCAATTTCAAAGGCAACGAAAAGTTAACAAAAAATTTTCATATTCATTAAAATTCATCAAAATAGAATATAATTCTTAGTAACTAACCCCCATACATTTGATTAACAAAATTTTGGAATAAAAAATATTCTTGAACAAAAAAAAAATCTAATTTAAAAAATTATGTAATTATTTTTATTATTACTATGTCAGGTACATTTGAAATAATTTAAAAAAGTTCACAGAACCTATCTTGAAACTTTTATCCCCTATTGTGAATCGCCACGATCGTATTATTACTCATTTTTCTTTTTTGGATTGTTCCAATAAAACAATTTTTTGCCAAATTGTATTATCATAATAATGAAAGAATTTTTATCGAATCATAATAATCATTGAACTTTGATTGTGCAAATTTCTTTTGAAAACTTATCTAATAGTCTCTTCTTTTGATAGCTCTGTATTTTAGTAGCTTTTAAAAGTTATACGAATAAACGCAACATATCCTTCTTATATTTATGCAATTTAATATCCAAGTTATTGATTCGTTTATTTCAATTTCGTAAAATATAGTTTAAACTAAAAAAAAAATTCATAAGTTTAGTACTTACTTCTAAAAGAAATATTTTTATTTAATATACCTATTCGTGTCATCATCATAGTTGATTATTTTGTAATTTTTAGAATAGAGTATATAAAAAGTTTAAAACTATAAAAGATCAAATCAATTAGAAAAAGTAAGTTCGTGCTCTAACAATTTTGTTAAAAAAAATTTCCTGAGAAAAATTTTATTTAATAACTATTTAAAACTTTTACTTTCTTCAATTGATTTAATTTCTGAAAATTACTTCAATATTATCTGCATGAAAACTTTTTTTTTGCTCGAGGCTATATGACGTTTTTATTTTATTGTTTTCGTTAATTGCTCAATTCAGGTATTTCAGTTCTTTATAATAAAACAGCGATTAATTAAATAAATATGGACAAAAGGGAAATGATTGAAAATTTTTGTATAAAGAATGAGGAAAATAAGCTGTTTATTATTAATACGTATAATGGGTATAATTTAAACTTAAAGCAAAATAAAGAACAAACCAGGGAGATTAACTTATTGTTAAAGACGAAATCTCTACTATCATCTGAAATTATTCTTATCAATTTCCAGAGAGTTTACTAAATTTGCTAAGCATCCCGTAGTTGATTAAAACAAGACAACGCAAGCAGTATTCACATATATCAGAATTAAGAAACCAAACTGACAGGTTTATTTTTGAAATATCTTATCTGCGGAGACCATAGTTACTATCCCTAAGAAAATTTTTGAAATTTTGCAACACCAGTTTTTTTGTACCATACAACATATAATATGTTTCACTTAATGTGTTTTTGTATATATATACATTTTTTTGTTATTTATAAGCAATTAAGATTTTAAAAGTTTTAAAAAATCTATTAGTAATAAATTAATCATAATTTTCAAAGTTTTCAATTCATTTTGATTGAAAAATGAGGTTTTACCAATTATATTCTGTAAATATTTTTAAAAATAAAATCTATTAATAAAGAATGGCATGAAAATCATTAAAGTTAGGCACCTTCTAGTAAATTACAATGAGAAATATTAAAATTAATAAGATAATTCTATTATTTTCGAAATAATTTATTTGTGTAAAGAAAATGACATAAATAAAGCCAAACATAATATGTATATATGTGTTTTTATATGTAATAATAATATATCTACACAATAAGAAAACAAAATTATTTAACTATTTTTATTATATGGTGACCACTTTTTTATAACTCAGAACAGAATTTTTTATTAATAATTAATAAGAAAAAAAAAAATTCAAATGCGAATTGAAAATATTATGGTTTTCTCTAAGAAAAAAAATTTATCAAAATATATTTTCTAAATTTCTCTGTTCTTTTTGTTGCTCTGTGTCGAGATGATCTATATTCATAAACTTTCTTAAAAGGGTTTGCCTCGCCAACTGACGATATATCCTTCTTCTGTAAGCCATCTGTATTATTATGAATTCAATTCATGTGTGTACTCTTTCACACTTATGTTTCAATGCATTGCTTCAAAAACAAAAAAAACGCACATTCATCACTTAAGCTTACCTAGAATTCATAATAATATTAACTTATCAATAAGCTCTAAATATTAATTTTCTTATTTCAACAACTAGGTAGGTATACTTTTTAAAAATATTGTAAATAAAAATGTCAGAAAAAAATTGCCTACAAATTGGACACCATGTAAGTACATATTATAAACATAAATATAAACCATATTGTACATAATGTACGTTATACCCGCCATTAAGCAATATTAAAATTTTACATAATTTTTAATTAAAATATTTTTCTATGAAAAAGCTTTGAAATTAAATTTACGAAACATTTAATTTTTGATAATTTTTCATAATAGCATAAAAATTGATTAGTTTTTGGGAGTAAAAATCTTTATAAAAGTAATGTTAAGTAAAATAAAGTAAAAAATAAAAAAAATATAATGACTTGAACAATTGATAAATAACACATTTTTTATTTACAGAATTAATAAAAATTTTGAGTTAATTTAAACTCAGCTCCGTATTATTGTAAATAAAATAAAAAAGTTTATGAACCTGGAGAAAATTAATGTTTAATTTACCTATATTATTCGAAAAAGTATTAAGAATATTCCTTTTTAAGAAACCTGATTATTATATATATATAAAAAAGTATTCTTAAGAGAAGTGAAAAAACCTTTATAATATAATTGTTGAATTGCAATAATTTGTATTATATAAAATAAAGTTTGATATCTTACTAGTAATATACATATCAACAAGATTAAATGAAAATTTCTTGTTAGATTCTAATTGAAGAATTTTCCAACAACAATCAAAAATAAAATCAAAATCAAAAACTTCCATTCATCGGCTGTGATCTGAATAAAAGCAAATATGTAATTCATTAATTTTACGGACATACAAATTTGCTTATAAATAAATATTCAGATATTACGTATATTTTAAAATTTTTTTAAAAATAAGTTTTCATAACTAAATAAATTGCACAGTTGTTATACTTTTGACTGAGTTTCAAAAATGATTTTTTTTTTAATTCAAGTTAATTTTCGGTTCATATTAGATTGAAGTTTATGTTTGTAATAATGTTCAACACGTATATATGTATGTAGGAAGCTCAGTGGTGCACTAGAAAAAGAAGTTAAGCTGGAATGGTTTATGTATAAAATTATACGAAATAAAATATTAATTTATATTTAAGTATAGTGTTATTTATGAGATACTATATTATTTTGTTTTTATTAATTAACTTTAGTTTCATGCACTAAAAGAATGTTTTAATCTGCATTATAGGTTTATTATAACAAAGATTCAATGAGAAAATACGTAAGATTGTACTAAACTATTTTTAGTAATAAATATTATATTATAGATTCTTTTGAGGAAATAATATACTGCGCGCTCTTCTATAATATACAGTTCTCATGGGCTATAAAAAATTTAGTTCAACTTAATGGAAAGTTTTAAAAGAATATTGTGTACATGTATCTTTTTTCTAAATAAATTTTCCAAAATGCAAAATGCAAAATGTATACAACAAAATGATTTAAATTCGAATTAAAATATTATTATCGGTCTAAAACTATAATAAAGATAGAAGAAGTACATACATATATTAACTCCTGTTTTATGAAGTTGATAATTTTGTAATAAATAGTTAATTTTTTTTTTTGTGAATTTTATAATCCAGATTTTATAATTTTTTTAATTTTAGATTCATTATAATTTATTATTTTTTAAGATTAGGTAGATAATAGTTATTCTAATAATGAGAAGACATTTAATGATTAATTTAATTTAATTTTTAGGAAGTTATCGAAAAAAAAAAAGAAAAAGTATTGTGTTAATGTTAATTTTATACATTTTGTGCGATTTAACCAAAGATTTGAAACAAATTTATCATGGTAGTTATATATAATTCTAATTACTCCCAAGAAATATAAATTCTATATTAACTACAGTTCTTAACCTATATCTTGCTTCTACATTTATAAGTCTAATTAAAATATTGTCATTAATTTAAATATGAGAACGCTCGTATTAAAATTTGAAATGTAAATAAGAAGTTAGAAATGAAATATGTATTGGTATTCGTATATCAGTCATTAATTTAGATGAAAATATTTAGAGACATATATATCAAGAAAAAAGTATAAATTAAATAGTTTTGAAATATTCTGTAAATTATAAACAAGATAATTGTGCGACTTTAAATCAAATTTCATCTAAAAAATTTTTTGACTGAAAAATAGAAATTAGGCTTTTGTAGATAATTGTGAATTGTCGGCAGAAATATTTTGCATATAATTCTCAAGCAATGGAAACATAGTTTTCATCTCTAAAATGTTTTTTGCAAAGTGATAATTTTTAATGTCCGTTATAAATTGGGTACAATTTGCTTAGTTCTTTCGTTTTCTCAACATTATTAGATTCACATAAATTCTCTTCCCTGTTAGATTTTTATTCATATAAAATAAATTTATTAAAATGCATAAATTCACAAAAATTAATGGGAATAAATCTTTTTTAAATTGATAGCTATATAAAACTTTGTAGATTCGTTATCTGTAGAATTTTTTGTTTTTTATTATATTATTATTTTTTTGCATAAAAATCCTATTAAGTGTTAATTGGTGGTGTCATATCTGTAAGAAAGTTAAGAAAAAGATTAAAAAGATAAAAAGAATTGGATGTTTAATGATGAGAAAAAGAAACTAAAGTGATAAATGTTAGATATATGTATATATAAACAAAATGTATGTAACTATAACTATAATTCTAATTGCATATGAATTGTAGGTAAAGATTTTTAGTTTCAATTAAATACTTTAGTTTCAGGGAGAATTAAAATATATGTACCAACAAACAAACGAAGCTGAAATTCATTTTTGTAATTAAGGGTATAAAGAGTAGGAAAAAATTGAAAAGCACAAATAGATGAAAGAATTGGAGGTTTAATGATCATAATGACTTGATTTTGGAGGCATACAGTCAATTGAACTTATTTCTTATAGGCACCTCATCGCTTTTTGCTTGTTGTGCACGCAGCTTTCTGACAATGTAAGAAAATATAATTAATATAAATTTATTTTTTTATATTTTCGAAGTTTTATATATTATTTTACCGAAATATTTGTATCGTTGGTAAAAAATTCTGTACACGAGTGTCAGAAATTTTAAAGAGTGGAATAAAAAAAAAATTTACAATACCTTGAATTTAACTTAAATTATACTTTAAATTTGAATTGAATTATTTGTATGGATTATATTTTAAGTATATACATTGCTTTGTTCTTTGTTTTGAATTTTATTCATTGTGGAATAAAAAATATTTAAGAAAATTATCCCAAATATCGACCAAGATCCATTGTTCTGTTGTTTTTTTTCCATTTACTTCATCTTTCTTTAAGTATATTTAGAATATTAAACATAACAATATTTCTTATAAACCATTTTTTTTTAAATAAATTAGTAAATAAAAAAAAAAAATAAATAAACATATCACAAGATATAATTTTAGATAAATGTGTGACAATTTAATTTTTTTTAGTTTTTTTGTGATGAAAATTTATATTCTTATTATCTTAAATCACTTATATTGTTTATTTTTTTTTATTTATTTCAATTTTGTTTTACCAGATTCAGATGATGCGACAACAAACTCCTACAAGACATGCAACGCATATAATGCTTGACATTCTGTGTTTTTTTTTTTTTTTTTTAACAAAATTGCAATTTAATAAAAAGTTGACTTAAATATTTCAATTTTTTCATTAAAAAAAAAAATTAGGTAAATTAAATGTATTTATGTTAATGTTAAATGCAACAAATAGTTGAAACAAAATGCATAATTTTATGCATATATATACAGATTATATAAGGTACTTAAGTGTTTTGTTTAAATTTCCGAAAAACCAAGTACGTAAAAATTATATTTTCTTACCAAAAGTTCTGTTGAAGATTAATCAGATTCGATATCAGATTCGAAGAATTCCATTAGCTCGTCTTTAATATATACAAATATATCGTTGGTTTACAAGCAAAATTCACTAAGTACATTTTCCAAGATTTTGATTTTTTGTACTAAATTAAGTCATTATAATGCCAACTTTATATGGGCAAAATCTTATAAGTCGTAAATTGATATTGTTGAGGTTTTTAGGCGGACATTTATTGCACTAAGTCAATCGTGCTATTATAATACAATCAGAAATTCCTAAGTTGACTTAGTGAGTTTTAAAAGTAGAACAATTGACTTAGTGATTTCTGCTTTTAAACCGACGATATATAATCTAAATTGTGTCATAAACTATTCAATAGATATATTACTAATTAAAAAACTAAATATTGTTGTTGATGCTAATTTTATGGTTTTTTATTCGTATACAAAACGTATTATGCTGTTTTATTTACACAAATGCTTAGAATATATAAGAATAGAACAACTGCTTTGAAGAAAAAAAAATTAACACTTGTCTTCTATAAAAAGGGTTTAATTAGTACTAATTTCTTTAGTTCTATATTTTTATTAAATGTCTAAATTACTTCTAAAAAAAATTATGTCAAAAAAATATAAGTTTCAAAATACAAAACATGATACTAAACATATAATTTACCACCTACAAGGTGATAAACAAAATAATTTTTGGATATATCTCCCTAAAAGATTGAAAAAATATATTAAAAATTATGATGACTTGAATGAGCTATGGAATATCAAGAGTGAAGGAATTGAGAAAATATGAAAATTGGAGCAAAACTTGAAAGCAAAATTCTGTAAAAATTTTTAATAATAGTACACACAAGATTCGGAGCTCAAAAATTTTATTTCGAAAAATAATGTGGCCGTAGATTGGTCACCATTGTGTTTTTTTTTAAATAAATATTTATTATAAATGATATACATTTTATATACATACATACGTGAGGTTTATCTAAAATGTAATATGTGGAAAATGACAGTCTTAAATATTTTTATTTTTACTCTGTGATATAAATATCATATTTATATCACGGGTCTCATAATTTTTTCCGTCATCATAATCGAATAAATGTGCATAATTTCAACTTTCTGTGAATTAAGTAAATTTTCTATAGTTTGTGTAAATAAAACAAAACTTATATTATAACTATAACTTTTATGATATTATGTAAATGTAAAAATTTGTTAGCAAAATATTTATATGTTGTTTGCATTTTTTTTTACTTTTTTTACTTTTTATATGTAAGCAACATATCATTGTCTTTTTATAATGTCAAAACTTTTAATATTATTATATGATGATTTGCCATCTCAAAACAAGTCAACCCACAAAAAAAAAAAACTCATTATTGTTTCATTCATATTCTCTCATCGATATGAATTTCCATTTAATATTCTTCCTTGATGAAAAACAATTATTTTTTTTTTAATTTTTTGCCAAAATACGCATAAGTTCTTGCGTTATTCAATAAAAATTTTATGTGTACTGTAGGTATATAAATTATTTTAAGAAAAGTAAAATTTTCAATTGATAAATTTTTTCACATGTCAACATAAATGTCAGAAATGTCTTTATGTCATTTTATACGGGATAAATTATCAAAATGGTTACGACATTAGAAAGCTACTATTTTTAATAAACAAAAATTGTTATTGTCTTGTAAATTTTGAATTGGAAATTTTATTTGATACATTCTTGAACGAAAAGTAAAAACAGCATAACTGACGATTTAATTACCTGTAAAGAGCACTAAGAAGAACACATTTGTTAAGTTGAAATATCCAAAACTTAACAAGCAACATTAAGAGCGATTCTATAAATAAATAGGTACCTACATTGTGAATATATGTTTATGTAAATGCATTTTTTTTAATGACGTAAAAACACAAAAAAAAAATTTAATAAGGAAATAAAATAGCATTTGTCAGTAACGAAATAAAGATACATTTGTCAGTATGCTCCAGCCTTCAGTAAAGATGAGTAAAGTTCATGTTGTGTTGTACTTACCTTAGCATTATAGATTAAAAAAATTATTGATTACCTGAAAAATTAAAAAAAGAAATTTTATTACCACCAAATTTTAATTATTTAACTAATAGTTCATTATCGATATTACATTCTTTCAATTTAAAATATTACATAGAATATACTATCTTCATTTTTTAAAACCAAAAATTGGCCCTTCAAAGTTATTCTAGCTGCTGATATGTTTGATAAATAATTTTCTCAGCTTTCATTAAAAAATTTGTATAATTTTATCCCTCAGGCTGTAATTATTTTTTGGTGTTACCATTGTTCATATGATTGTTGGGTTTCGATTTTTAAGTATACTTGCTAACAAATTGCATTTAAAGCATTTATTAAAAGGAAAGTCTACCGATAAAAATTATTATTATTGATACAAAATGATTTAGAAAATTATAAAATTAGTTTTATAATTGTATATGTCTATATAATTAACACTTTTTCAAATGAAACATTGCTTGTTATTGTATTTTTTCACCGCTTTTGAGGTCATTTTTCAAATTGGATTTTTATCGAAGATGCTTTTTATAATGTTTTATTATTATGTTTTATTTTGTTTTTTAAATCACAAATATAATTTAAATATTGTAATTTACATAAAATTACAGAGTGAAAACGAATTTCATTTAGCCGGAAAAACAGTTTTAACACCATTTTGTGACGGCTATTACAAGAAAATAAATTAAAAAATTATTTATTGGGATTATGTACATTTAAATACATATCTTACTCATCATGTGTCATTCCACTTATACTGAAATACGTAATGTTTTCTACATTTTAGAAGTTTGAAGCAACTAAGATTTAATTAATAATCTATAAATAAATAATTGTAAACTATTAAGTTACTTTATAGTACAAGAAAATTGATTATTATTATTATTAAAACCGAATAATCAGGTTATCGTTAAATTTTTTTTTTATGGGAACCCTAAAGAAAGCGTTACAGTTTAATATTTTTATTTTTCTTTACTTAAACAAAAATCCATTAAAAATGTTTATTAAAAAATTATATATAAAATTAATATAAAAAATTATTGTGAAATTATTTTCACGCAAAATAAAAGATAATTAAAAAAATTTTCATTTGTCTTCTTTAGCCGAACACGTACAATTAATATTTAGTTGAAAAATTATTATTTTTCAACCAAAATAATTAGATAAAATATTAAAATAGCTTTCAGTTAAAAACCTCTTTGATATTAACTTTAAAAACTATTATAATGTGTTGAGAACCTACGATTAGAAAAATAGTTGAATTGTATGAAAATTGCACTATAGAAATTGGAATTAATATGTTTCAATTTTTAGTTTCAAATTTTGTCTGGAATCTAAGGTTGTAAAGAAAGTTTATAGAAATGATGCTTTCTGGTAAAAAAAAAAATCAAATTGGAAAAATCAGTCGGAAACTTTGATGGATAGTTTAAATATTCTAAGTAAATTGTGAAAAGATTTTAATTACTTCTATTACAGAAGTAAAACTTACTTTGAAGATCATTGAATAAAACATCGATTAAAAAACTATGCTTTTACAGACGTATAAATTTATTTTCTCATAGCAACGCATATTAGGTTTATTGCACTACTTCATGCGTGTTTAAAAGTACATTACTATAATATTTAAGATTTTTCGCTTTCTCTTGGAATTCGCATCATAATAATAGTATATAGAATAAAAAAACTAATTTCTAATTAAAAATTTTAGTATTTTTTTAGAAATTATGAGCTTTTTTTAAAATTATTAATTTTTTTTAACATATTTCGAAGTTATTCTTTAACAGATTGTACAAACCCAGAATTATTGATGTAAAATTTTCTTTCATAACAATATAAATGCAGAAGCCGAGAGGTAGCGAAAGTTTTAATTTAATATAAAAACTTTAAACTTCTTGCTGCAACAATGCTTTTCATAATAACAATTAATTTTGTTCACTAATTATAAGGTATTATGTAATTATGATGTTACATTTTGTTTTTATTTTATGGTTATGTTGAATGAATTAGATAATATAAATGTTTTGTACATGGTACTTTAAAGTCTGCCAGATAAAATATTGAGTAGTTTTTTTTTTTTTTTTGATATAGTTTTAAGCAAATTTTTTTTATCACCTTAAATGTGTTTTGCTGATTTTTTACGATTTTTAAGTATTTTTATAATCTATTTTACACATTTGCAATATATGTACAATTCTATAAAATTTTTAATTGTTGTTTAAAAATATTAGCTATGTAACTATACAGATTTCTTATTTATAAAAAAGGGCAAGGTGATGAATATGATTAATAGTTTTTGAACTATACTTAAAACAAATCAATATTCAAAATTATTATTTTGCACCCATTATATCATGTTCATTATATTCTAATAAAAATTTTTACGAAAGTCCGAATACATTACATGTATAATAATGTACATTCTTGTAGAAGATTATGATAAAAAAGTATGCATGTATATTGTAAATATATCCATTTCTATTATCTACTTGCTAAAACCCAAAAAAGAATATCTATTAATATTGGGAATATTTTTTACGTCAAGTGAAATAATTTTTTTTTGAAAAATTCATTTAATTTTGAAATTTTGAATTAACCTGGTGTATGGGGAAAAACATTGTATGTTGAATTAAATAAAAATAATAAAACAAAGTAAAAACAAAAATAACTTTCATTAAGTGAAATAAAAATGAAAACTAAAAACTATAGGTATGTATAATTATTATTATTTTTTTCATTATTCTTTGCAAAAAAATTAAACTACTAAATAATTCATTTAGCACAAGTCATCCATCCATAAAAAATTTGCGTGCAAGGTGGTCTGCGTTTAATTGATTTATTTTTTATTTCTTTTTATGTAAGTATTATTATCATTTGCTATTAACATAATTTATAAATTTATATAGTGAATTTATTCAATAAATTTATTTTATGTTAAGGAATATTTTTTTTTATATATTTAGACAATGAATTTATTATTAATATTACATTGTCGTTTATATTTTCATAAATCTCAAATCCTTTACATCAAATACTCTTCCCATAATTTTTACAATAATGATATTCATTTATTCTTTATGATTCAGGAAAAAAAAGCAGTATTAATTAATGTTGTAACATAAATTTTAGCACTCTGGTTTTTGCCTGAATTCATTCATTTGACGTTAAACAAATTTTCAGTGAAGTAACATTATATACTCCGATATCCTCATACAAACAGGCGCGGGCGTTTGGATTAAAAAAAAATGTTTAATACTATTGATATTCAAGTGAACGCTTTCAATATTTTACCAATATAGTTTACTACGTTAAAAAAATATTTGTGTAAAACTTTAGAAAAAAAGAAATATTTCCATTTAACTTTTACAAAGTCAGGGCAACAGCTTTAAATACATATGAATTTCCTGATTCATGAACGCCAATAACATTTAATCCAATCTTTTTCTATAAGTATTTCAGGTCATATATTTCTTGCAATCAAATAACTTATACTCCTACTTTCTTTTGATTTAATGTAAGAATTTGTTTTTATATTTAAAAAGAAAATAATAATTTTAGAAATCATTCTAATTTTTTTTTCCATTTTGCATGTGCATTTTTTATTTAATATGTTTTTTTTTAATTTAATTATTGATTTTGCATTAAAACTATTGCATGCATTTTTTTTGGTTATAAATTATAACTAGTTATGTAAAAATTTTTAATTATTCAATATCTATATATATTCTATAAACTTTGTACTAAATTCATAGTTAAGAAGAGAAATGTTTTTTTAGAAAAATATCATTAATTAATTGTTTACAGTTTTTTCGTACCATCCTTTCAATCACTGATTGCGAAAGATAAAATATAATGAATCAATATTTTTTTAGCGGAAAGGAAAACATGTTAATTTTCTCACAGTTATATTTTTGTTTTAAAAGATATGCATAAAGTTCTAAAGATTAAATGAGTACATTACATAATAAAATTATTTTTATCAACTTTATGAACATAAGAGACTACAACAACATTATAAGTTCATAGAAAAAAAATTAGAAATTGTCGAAAACTTATACCAAAAATGATTATTCGTGTACAAATGTACACAAAAATGGAATTTCGTATGAAATGAGCCTAGTTCTGCTCTGGTTGCAAATATGATTGTTGCATACTATGTGAGTACAACAAAAATCTATTATATCGATTGCGAGTTAATTTAAAAACACTTATTTTATGGCATGCACTCACCATTCACCAATTTTAGTTGTTATTTGGAATCGATATTTAATTTACTTGTAGCCCTGTTCTTAACAAATAATTTATACATACTCGAATTTCTAAAAGTAAATCAAAAAATTATAACTATCCCAGATTTAAGATATAAAATAACTACATATAATGTACAAGATTATCTATTGGATATACATAAATATCTATTGCTGGGTATAAAAAAAATTATGTGTCTGTTTTTTTTTTTTAAAACATTTTCTTGATTGATTTCTGTTACGTATATCTTTCTTTATTTAATTTTATTTAGGACATTATCATCATTGTTCCATTTAAAAAAATTATGAATCTATACAAATTTTCAATATATGATATTGATTAATGATTTTAAGATAGATTTAAAAAAAAAAAAGATAGTTTGATTTTTGCTTTTTGTACTTTTACTTCACAAAAAAAAAAACATACTCATATCAAAAAATATGAATTGAAACCGTTAAAGAATAAAGATAAATAATAATAATAATGGAAAAGTTTATTAACCAACGTTTTTATTAAAAAAAAAAAATAACCATTCTTTGTTGATTTTTTTCTTCAGATTTTTTTTTTTGGCTGCATCAAAAGCCAAAATTGCTTGAGGGTACAATTTTCAGGTTTTTTCACATTTTTATTTTGCTATATCACGTAATTTATAATTAAATTTATACTTCATTTTTACGTAATAAAAAACATTCTACTTAAAATAATAATTGTTTTTAATGTGTGATTTTACTACATTGATTCTGGATACATGTTTTTTTATTCTAGAATAACAACAAGGCAGGTTTTTCCATATATTTTTCACCATCTGAAAATTGTTGAAATTAATCCTAAATAATGAACTATATGACTCTAATTTGGCATAATAACTTTAGCTAAAGGATCACAATTTGTGTTAAATTATTTCTCGATCATACGGAAAACGTATATGTAATAAGTAGCAATATATCGTACTCGAAATTTGAGTCAAAATAGTTGTTATCATGTATGACGGGTAAATTAAAAACTTTAAATGTAAATCATAAAATTCTTTAAACTCCGTTTTTATTTCATTACTTTAAAATTAGTATATATCAAAAATATGTAATTGAATTTAAAAATTAATAAAACATTGGAACCATCATGTCATTAAACTTTGTTTTATCTTTTTTCACTCTTTAATTAATATAAAAACAAAATTCTCCAAACCATACTAGGAAAAAATAATAATTTGTGCGTTAATGGGTTTTATACTCTGAAACTAAAGGAAATAATTATTTTATTTTCTTTTAGGACGTTGACTTTGACGGTCATTTAGAATGTTACTCTCTATACGCTGTTATTAATAATTATAAGATTTAACAAATGCAATAAGCGTACAAAAAGAATTCTAAAATATGTACATAAACTCTACATACATTTCAAATCTATATACTTGTATGTGATGCAAAAGAACTTTGTTTTTATTATTACAAAAAAATATTTGTTTCTTGCATCTGTTCAGGTGCGCAATGTTAGTCAAATGGAGTTTATTAACATGGAAGAGAATTGAAGAAAAAAAAAATACTTCCTGCATTTTATAAAAAAAAAATAAAGATTATGTCTTAGGTATAGGAAAGAAATTAATAAATTTTATGTACGTAGTACACGTACCTATCTATCTAATATATAGAGAACTTTCAACTGTTTATATTATGTTGTGTTGTTTTTAAATGTTATTTCTTCATCTAATTTAAAATTTATGATATCTTTGCAAATAGAAATTCTTGCGTGGCAAAGTGTTTTTTGCTTGGGCGCCTTTAGAAATTCATTTTTTGAACGCTACTTATATTTGCACATTGTAATAATAAAAAGTAAACTGCATTAATTACTATATAGTAAATTTTATAATATCTTTACAGTGACTATTATTTATTTTCTTCTATATATATTGTCAAATAACCTCCAGAAGCTAATGAAACAAGAATTATATGTTATGTTCTTAAAAAAATGAATATTAATTTTAGAATTCATTTTAATGATAATGAATGACATTAGAGAATAGCATAAAAAAAATATTAATATGTATTATAAAAACTGTCGTGACTGGCAATCCAATTGCATCCAATTGCACTGTCATAAAATTTTATCCTTGATTTTTAGATAATTGTAGGGATTTGAAATAAAATTATTTAAGAATCAGGAATTGGATTGAAATCTTAACTTTTTAGCCTTAATTGTTTTTAATAATTTAATATAGAAATAAAATATTGAGAATATTGCAAAGGTGTTTCCAAGCTTCGTTCAGAGTAAAATTGTGTAATTATTTGTCCATTGTCCAAAAATGATTGTGGTGAATAAAATTGAAATTCTTAGAGAATTTGCATAAAAGTACAATGATGTTGCTAGAAAATTTATTGATGTGAAAAAAAATCAAAAATTTATTCACATTATACATTATTTCTGATTGGAGTGCCAAGATATTAATGATATAAGCCAAAAATAAAATACATCTCAAATTTGATATATTTTTTGTTTTGTTTGACTTTTGACCCTAATATAATTTTTTATTTAAATTTTTTAATTTTAATTTTAATCAAGAAAATAAAATCTTTATTTCTAATTTATACAAAGATATCGGGATGTCTTATTTTTCCACTTCGTGCAGACAGAAAAAAATTTTAATTCTTTTTATTATTTTATTTATATATGAAGGTGGCTGACTGTGGTAAAACATTTTTTTTATTCAATTTATTTTAATTATTATTGTTCTTTTTATATAAAACTAAGTATCTTACATTATAAGGAAATTTAATTTTGATATCCAATTCGGGAAATGAATCGAGTTTTTAGAAAGGAAATTAAATTAAAAAAATAGAAAATATTTTCTCGTATAAAACTTTTATATATTTTATAGAAGAATTAGTCAAAATACCACATATAGGTTGTGGGCTAACAGGTGAATTTAAATCAGATCTACTTTAACCTGAAATCAGTATTTTTAAGAATATAGGAAAAGGTTTTGATTTTTTATATTAGGTTAATATGTATTTTGTTTATTCTTCTAAGATCGACAAAAAATATGTCAAATATCGACTTTATTGACGCTTTATCTAGGGAGCAATATTTGGTTGGAAGCTTCTAGTTAAGTTTCAACATTACAACAAAGTTTTTGTTATGTTTTGATATTATTTTAAAATTTGATTTGACAATGTCCAAAAAATTGGACATGGGTGCAAAACTACATTATAAATTCACTAAGTATACGCACAATATATTAAGGATAAAAAAAAAAGGTTTGCAGATTTCAATCGTGAAGGTGTCATTTAAATTTTGTAAATCTAAGAATGTACATAATACTATATACATGCTGAATAAGAAATTTTTTTTTTTGAAAAATAAATTATAAACAATTAAATTTCAATAGTTGTGGAAAAGTGTTTAACAATGCAATAAAGAAAATAATTAAAAAATAAACAAAATTTAAATAATAAAATATTCTTTTTCTTTAATTTTAAAATGAATGTATATATTTGTATTTGAATGTATATATTTGTTCTTTACAGATATAGATTTTAATTTCTATCATGTCAAAATAAAGTTATAAAATTATAGGTGCATTGAACCTCATAAGAATTCAAGAATAATAAATATAAATTTTTTTTTAATTGTTATGTTAATGAAGTTAAAAAATGCTACTGAAATTTTTTATAAGGAAATTTTTATTTCATTTTCATTTTTAAATTTCTTATTCATTTTTTTTTTTTCTAATTATCTATGCCTTTTATTTTTATTGAATGCGATGTCATTTTCTGTCCCTAAATTGCGATTAGAATTCTAAATAAGAAATTTTTCAATTATAGATAAGACAGCGATAATAAATGTTTATAAAATTTTAAACACTTTTTGGACAGAAATTTAAATTAATTACAAATTAATTCATGAAAAACGTAGTGTTAACGTGCATATCTTTGATTTGTATGAAAATAAAATATATAAACACGTAATTTTTGATAGAAAATGAAGTGGAAATGAATATTTTTAGAAGAGTTTGAAAGACGGGAGAATTGAAAACCTGATAGATCTCGGGAAATGTACGTGCTTCTACAGAAATGATGGAAAAATTTAGTTATAAGGCTAACGAAATTCGAATCATTAGAGTCGAAGTTTTTTTTTTATAGAAGTTATGATAAATACAAAAGTTCAAAAGTCTTTCGCATTGAACAAAAGAGTCGCGGTTGATTTGAAAATATGTTTTAAATCATAAAGGCATAAGAAATATTTTTAATTTAAACTACAATTTCATTTTCTATATTATTAGAAGAGATATTTTCTAATAAACACATTATGTTTAGTGTTTACAAATAAAATAACATACATACATAGCAATTAAAAAAAAAGGGGACATGCAAATGCAATGAATTGATTAGGTATTTTTGTGATTTAATCATATATATACTTAAAAATAAACATATTATACGATATTATTATTTTAATAGCTTTGCATTTAACTTTTATACAGATATAATGATAGATATTTAAATTCTTTTAATTAAGATCGTTATTTTGTTTTGTTTTTTTTTTAAATATGTGAATTATCTATGTATGTATTATAAATTATTTTTATTATTCTAAAAAAGACAAATTTATCAAATAAAAGAAGTGAAAACTTTTAAAATAAATGTTCATTTATTCGCATTATTATGTTTTTAAATAGTAACAAAATATTACTTTTTCATGATCTTAAATAATAGGAAATGAGATTAAAAAAAAAAATTAATGAGTTTTTAATTGTTCTGTTACATTGTAAAAAAATAAAAAATAAACTGAGTGTTATGTGACCTGCACAGTTTAATGCTTGAAAATTTATAAAGTCCACCTAATTTCTCCTCATATCAGAAGCTTTAATTTAAACTCAACATTTCAATGTTTTTCAACATTTTAAATTAAGCGTAAAACAGACAAGTTGAACTTAAAAATTATTTACCCTTTGGGGTTACTGACATTGTTTTTAACCAAGTATTTCAATCTATGGTGATATTGATTGGAAGACTTGTTGAATAAACGCATTAAACTCTTCTATATCATGCATTTGGTAATTGTTTGATAAGTGACTGTCTTTTATTCTTTTATTAATTTTCATTTCAGAATCACATTTATAGAATTCGCCATAATGGTCTAAAATTATCAAAAAATAATTATTTTTTTAAAAACTTTTTTGTTATTTTCTGAATTCGAGTTTACCTCGTCTAACCAACTTTAATTCTTTAACAAAACCAAAACAATTATTTTTATTTGCAAAACCTTGATTTAACTAAATGCATCGTTTATAATTAAATTAATTTTCGTTCTCAAAGATTTTTTATATAATTATAATGAACTTGAAGCTTTCGTATATTTTAAGAAAATTTTTCTTTTTATAATTATAATGCAATAATAGTTAATATTCTTATATACATTTTTTAAATAAGTCATATTATGCAAAAAGGAAAAATTGGGAAAGATCGGTGCAAATATTTGTACATGTTGTAATGTATAATGCATAAATGTACTGTAAGCTTCAGTAAGATTTTAACTTTACGTAATTTTTCCCTACCGAAAAGTTTCGGAAATGATATTTATACCATAAACATTGTAATCACAAGATCAATGAAGATATTGATCTTATTTCACTTGGACTTGATTTTAAATTTATTTGTGAATTTGTTTCTTCAATTTAATTATGTTCTCAGATGTATTGATAAATTTCTTCACATGGTGGCATATTATGCATATATAGTATATGATAATGATATTGACATACAGTTATTTTAAGTTTATAATTATTATACAAAATGATCCAAAAAGAAAATAATTTGTGGTTTGATATAATAACATAAATATAATATAACATAACAAACATCATACATAATATTTTTAACATATAAATCTAATCAGCATATAAATGATTTTTAACAATGAAAATTAGAAATTTTTCAAACATATACTAACAATAAATTTGTTTAAAAAATATATAGTATAATAAATATAAATAAATGGTTGAACTAGTTTTTCTTCTAAGAAATTAAATAACAATGATTAAACATTTATAGTGTGAAATGGTCAAAAACAATAAGATTGTAAGTTTGTAGTGTCAGATTCATTTTAAATTTATGCGAAAGTTAAATATGTTCAACACTGTAATTTATTTTCAACAAAAGTAATGAAATAAAAAAATTTAAAAAATGTTTAAAAATGGAATCTCTATTTTAGAAAATAATGTTGGTTTGTCAAATTTGGATAAATTAATTTTATTTTATATATGAATTAAAAAATTTTTGTTTTTCAACACTTTTATTTAAGAAATATTTACACATTACATGTATTATACAAATATGCCTAACTAAGAAAAATATCGTAAGTTCCAAATGCGATATTTTGAAATTGTACAACAATTTCCATGTTAATTAGAATTAATAGAAAAAAAAATTGTTTTGGTTTAAATTTGTTCAAAAAAATTCAACGAAAAATAATAACCCTTTTTCATCACTTCAGCCCCATACATTTAGTATTCGAATGATTCGTAGTTTGAAACAATTAGCCTTCTTCTATGAAGAAAAACAGCTAAAAGTGTAATCCGAACTGGAATTATAATTTTATGATAAACCCTGCAGCAAGGGCACTTCCTATTTAATTAATATGTTTTACATAATACCTATTTAATAAAATATTATAATGCAGTACTGTCAATCAAAATTATGTGTATATAATATTATGTTTTATGAATGATGCTGGAAAAACTAAAATAAAAAAATTCCTCACTTCATTGTTTTAACATAAAAAAAAAAAGATATGAAATTCGGTGATGGATAGACAATGTAATCAATAATTCAGGAAAAAAAATTCAATATTTTCCTGCATTGTGTTCCATTTTATTTTTTTTTATTGTAACAAAAATGTTACAATAATAATAATAATAATTTATAATTTTTTTTCTTACAATCTTATATTTTTTTTATTGTGTTCACGATCAACTTACACTTTTGATTAACACTGAAACTTAATTGTGATCCAAAACGAAATTAGATATGATAATTAACTTGTAAAAATGAATAAAAGTAAAACTAAGATGTTGTAATAGTATGTCCCTATGTATATATGGTGTTAACATGATATTATTATATTTTATATTTTACATTTTTATTTTACATATGTAATTTATTCAAATACTAATTGCTTATTTCAGGTCTGCAACAAAAAAAAATGTATTTTATAATTTTCGAAACAAAGAAAAAATTATTTTTTAAATAAGTTTTTAATGCGAATGTGTTTTGCGAGAATAATAATAATAAATAATTGCATTATAATTTATTGTTTTTTTTTTGGGTTGAAGATGGTTTAAGGTTGAATATCTTGGACTTTTCCGCTCATCCAAGGAAATTTTTTTGCTTTCTGGTATGAAAGGGCGCAAGAGATATAATTTACATTAAGACGGAAGCAATCCATTGGAAGAATTTAAGAGACAATTTAAAATTTTATTTTTTTTATTCAGATTCTTATATACTTTTCTTATAAACCCTCGTACCGTTGATATACAAATTGAGAGATTTTAATTTTATCTTGATCTGTTATATGTTAATTAAATATGAAAAGGAAGTTGTACTTAAAAAAAAAACAATGGAAGCGACTGGTATGTAAATTATAAGTTTATAAATATTTTGTATTTAATTTATAATTATGTATGCAATGTACATATATTAATTACATTATACGTTATATTCAAATTATAAAAAAAAATTTTAATATATAAAATTGACTGTTAAAAAAAATGTTGAAGAAATGTGTCACAAATGAGAATTCAATATAATTATTGGTCGAATAAATTATCAATTTTAATATTTTGACATGATTTGTTATTGACACCTTATGTTACAACAATTTTTTTTTTCTTTATTTTTTTTCTAATTTTTTAATAGAAAGAGTAATGAGAAAAATACTTTATAGATAATTATTATTAATTTTTTTTTTTTTTTGTTATTCTAATCTAATGCAATGGTCAATAAATTTACTATTTTAAACTGTGTAGGTTGAAATATTTAAATTTAAAACTTGTTCAAAAGTACTTATTCATTTCATTAAAAAAAAAAAAAAATTTATCGATACATTATATTTGTTGTAACAAAACCTCTTAAATTTCAATTTAAATTTTAATGATAATCATATGCATTTTATGTTAAAATAAATGTCATGTTTTCATAGCTAATGATTATCAAATAGGAAATTTGAGAAGAAAATATTACAAAATATGTTTTATATATAGTACATAAGTAAGTAGGTATATAATAAACAGATATTGTAGTAAGAAAATATTTATATATATATATATTTTTTTAAAATTAAAAATGTTCTTTTTCTTTGTAATTTATTTTGTGTTTTTACGTTACATGTATATATAATGTGTCAGATATACTTTTTTTAATACCGAGACATGTTTGCGTCATCTAATCTTTTTTTTTTTCATTTAATGGCAGCTTACATATTACAAGCCCTATTCAGATATTAAATTTTATTTATAGATTAATTAATGAAACATGTATTTTGAATTATTAATTTTTGAATTAATTTAATTATTTATAAGTTTAGATCAATATTCTTTAATCTTTACTATATAACACAAAAATTTAATAATGCATGTCAAAGAATATACCTTTGAAATTAATATAGTGTGATGAGTGGTGTATGCAAGTGTTGGGAATTCATAACCTTACTTGCCCGTTAAGAATAACCACTTCAATATGACTGTCAATATTTGAAATTTAAATGCAATTCTTGGTTTTAAACTATAATTTTATTATATTTATATTTCAAGTATTCATCTTGTGTGTAATATACCTTTGTTCAAAGTTTGTTTTAATACATAGTAAAAACAAACCTTGATTACAAAGTTGAAAATATTTTATTGACAGAAATTTAATATTTTTATTTTTTATTTGTCTGTTTCGTTATATTTAATTTATTTTAACTACAATTTTATATATTATAAAACAATATCCTATACAAGAACTATAAGAAGAAAATTTTAGAATTGATGCTAATAAAAATTATATTTTTTTATAGATTAAGCCATAAAAATATAATAATAATAATAATAATAAAATAAATAAATCAATATTTATTGTTCCAGCAATTTTTTAAGACCACCTAACGGGAAAAATATTTAATAAATTAAATTTTATTACAAATTTTGCATAATTTATTTCGTAGAATTTGAAAAAAAATAATAATAAAATAAAATGTTTTAAGTTATAAGATATCGTTTGACTTATAATTACTTAACTAATTTATTAACATTTTTTTGAAAAAAAAAAAAAAATATATAGACTTAGCATTTAAAAATAAATATTAAATTAAACAATAAATCTACATGCTTAAATTTTCAAAGTTTTTCCCGCAAATAAAAAATCTAAAACAAAACAATATTAAAGACAAACCCAAAAAGTAATAAAAATATATAAGATTTAAATTTTTTTTTTCTTAAAATTTGAATGATATTTTATTATGCAAAAGGTACCAAAACTATATGACTATATTATTCAAAGTGTATATTTTAAATAAAAAAAAATTAAAATAAAGTGTTGAAAAAATATCTAATTGTTAACATGATTGATTTATAATTTAAAAAATAGAGAAAAATAAAAAATAAAATAAATATTAACTTCTAATTAGCATAATTCAACTTGTCTAAATTTGGTAATGTTCTTAACCCTGAAATTATTTTATTTCACAAAATTTATTATGCGTACTTTATACAAAAAAAAAAATTGAAGCTGTGTGTTTATGCAACAAAAATATATATATTCATATATTGTTTATGGTTTTATAATAACTTTAAAATTACTATTTTGTGTACAGAGAAATAAATCAAGGTGACAAAATTTTAAATTGTACATAAAAAAAATTATAAATAAATTTGTCTACAATTAAATGAAAGTAACGACAAAAAGACAATGTTTACAAAATTTTTGAAAGACAAGTTTTTTTTTATTAAATTACCTATACTTAAATAAAGATTAAAACTAAATAAATAATAATAAATAAGTTTAAGAGTTCATTTGACAAATTATAGAGTTGACTAAAATTTTACCCAAATAAATAGTTATTAATGGGCGTGTGGTCGGTATGTTGTATTTAGTAGTGTAGAATTTAGGTCGCTAAATGGAATATTATATGCGTCAATACACATGCAATCATTTAGATGCATCAGCGTGAATAATGAAATCATTTAGATGCATCTGCGTGAATAATGAAATCATTTAGATGCATCAGTGTAAATAATGAAATCATTTAGATGTTCTCACAATATTTCAATACAGACAAATACCAACAAAAAATAAAAAAAAAAATGTGTATATCAACTTTTTTTTTTTTTCATTGTAAATGTATAGACTGCAACTACCTTACACATGCATGCACATTAAAACAGTATATTGGATATGTAAACAAAATTTGTTATACAACTCGTTCTGTATTTACACAAAAACGCATAGACACTTGTCAATGTATTGACTCGTCTCAATGTATTTTTGTGTATACAGAACCCTTAATTAATAACAAATTTAGTTAACATATACAATAATCTACTATTACAAAATAATGTGATTAATGCGTGGCTTTGCGTTACTGATAATTTGGATAAAAACCAAATGTCAATAATATTATTATTTTAACATTAAATTATTATATTAGTATATTTCTGTAATATTCTTTATGTGATCATAGATTAATATTAAAAAATAATAACAGTGCATCCAAGTGTCATGTTTTTAATATTTTTCTTTTCTCAAAAGCTAACAAAGGAAAGAATTATTTATAGATAAAAATTCTGATTTTGAATATATGTCTTCCCCTTTAATATGAGATCATTATTATTTTATTTTTTTCGCACAGTATTTCAGCACACTTTTATTTATTTTTTTTACTTTTAATTTAATTTGATTCAATTTATTATAAAAATAAAAAAGATTAAAAAAAATACTGTTTGTATATTATGAGTGTGTATAAGCTTAAATAAAAAAAAAAACAGATTAATTTTAATTTTCTACTATACAATCTAAAAGCGCAATCATTAATTTTTAGTTATAACTTTGACAGTCAAAAAGTTACCCAAAATTTTATTAACTGTAAGCTAATTAATAAACAAATTAATGTCTACTTTGGTTTTATACTAAATAAATCACAGCATTACCCATCTATGTCGCTACAGAAAACATGTAGACAGTTCAGAACGAAAAAATCTTATTACATTTTTATTTTTTTGCTATTGTGATAAAACAAGATAATTTAATGGACAACACCAAATTCAATTTTCCATTTAAATCAATTTATCATTGATTAATGAGAAAATAATTATTGCATAATTAATGGCTTTCAAAAGAAAATTAAGTTTTTTTATTAAGATTAATTATAAATAAACAAGTGTTACGTATTCGTTTTACCTAATCAACATAAAGTTTCATTATACTAAGTTTAGATATCAATTTCTTTATCAATATAAAATTTAGTGTAGAAATTGAAATTTTTTTTTCTTCACATATAAATTACAAACTAAAATCTAAAGTTTAAAATTTTAGTTTTTTTTTTTTTAAAGTTGAATCTGCACGAATCAATTTAAATTTTAAATTATATCATATGTTCAACATTAATTATTTACGATCAAATTGAAAAGAAGTCCAAAGTAAAAGCAAATATGGTAAATTAAGTCCAAATAATTTATCTTATTATAGAGTTGATGATTAATTGTATGAATGTATATATCGGAATATAGATATAATGTTCGTAATAAAAAAATTTTACAGTACAATATGAAAATTGAATTAGGTTTCGGATTAAATTCGCTATTATAGTATGCTTGAGTTTTCGTATTTACAAATTCAATGATTGGTTTCTTGTTATGCTATTTCGCTTTTGGTATATTTAGTTTTGTAAGATAGTACGAAATTTCCATACTTATGTTTAAGTATATAGCATTATGGTATAATGAGTGTGTTAAGTAGAAGAGATAAATCGCTTTAAATCTTTCTAGCTAGTTTTAAAAAAAATGTATAACGAAAATATGCATTTACACAATATTGTCAATATTCAACATCTGATTCTTTATTTTCGCCCCGAATTAAAATTAATATAAAATATGTATGAAGCTATACATTTATTTTCTATATATATTTATTTTCTTACTTCAAGTATTATTTATTATTATATTTTTACTATATTGCTATTATTTGTTCATTATACATCTGATTCCTAATATATATAAAACTACCATGTATCAGTAAGTAGAGCATATGTTCACCGAAATGGAACAATTTTCAATTTGAAATAATAATTTTGCACTTCACGAATAAAGTGTTTCATTTATGATTAATTTACGGTTAAATAAAAAAAGTAAAAAAAATGTTTTAGCTAAAATATTTTATTTTTGAAAAAATGTTTTTAATCAAATTAAAAAATAGATTGAAATAAAAGTGAAAATGAGAATAATTTTCTTTCAATTAAGGCATAGGGTTACAAAACAAAAATTTAACACTAAAAGCAGAGCTTTGGCACACAAAATGTATTAAATTTTAGGTTAATTGATAGATTTAGGAGATGAATGAAGAATTTATTTGTGTTGTGATTTATAATTCCTTTGGGCAAATTTTTTGAATAAATGTTTTACTTATAGTTTAATGATTTATTGGATCATATTTCTCTGTAGTATACAAGCATACCTCGTTTAGCGCTCATGATGCGTTCCTGAAAATTGCTGAAAATTGAGCGTTAACAGAAACAGCGTTAAAAGAGGTGCTATTTACAGGAAAATATATGGTTACAGGAAAATTTTGGTACTTTATGAAGTCAAAAATAAAAAAAAATTGTATTTTTTTATGAAATTTTTTTTTAATTGATTTATTTTTTTTTTTTAAATTAGAAACCAAATTAGAATTCAATACATAGGTATAACAAAACAATAAAACTATTTGTATCACTATTTCGAATGAACAATTAATACAAAATTTCACATTAGGATTCCCCGAATTATAATTATTTGATGATTTTTGATATTTAGGATTTCACGAATCTTAATTATTTTTGAAATTTTGAAAAAGACGGATTCGAAGAATTATAAATATGAAATTAGAAAAATAAAACGTTTTAAAAAATATTTTAAAATTGAAAAAAAAATTTTTTTTCAAAAAGTCAAAAGAGCGCTATAGCGAAACAGCGCTAAAAAAGGTAGCGTTAATCGAGGTATGCCTGTATTTGTAAATGTAAAGCATGTCATTATTGTGTATAAATTGTTTATAAATCGTATATTTTTCACACATAAACTACTTAATGCTTACATTCATTAAAAAACAAAATTAAATATTAAAGCCGTTTAAATTTAGAGATTCAGTTTAAATTATTAATTTATAATATTACACTATATTATACCATTCATGAAAATCATTTGAGCCGTGAATGAAATTAAAATCAATTTAGGTCTTCTCAAATTGCTAAAAAAACAATAATTTTGAGATCGAACAAAAAAAATAATAATTAAATAAAAACCAGTTTTTTTTTTTTTTTTAATTTCATTGTAATTAAATTTTTTATGCATAATTAAAAAGTGTTTCAATAATATTTCGGTAAATTTCTTTCTTAAAATTTTTCTTTAAAATTAAATAATAAATAATAAATTTTTTTTTTTTTCATTTAAATGTAGGTACGGACAAAAAAGATATATAGGTATTATTGGTTTATAAATATTTTAATAAATTGTGAACACTAGAAATTTTAGTTTTCTTACAACAATATAGTGAATATTATATGAATCATGATTTCCTTTTCCTATACTTACTATCAAAGTTTGAATGTTTATCGTCTAAACTGATTTCGAATATACTCACAAATTTTCACGTTGCTAGCTTTACAATCAAACTTTTTACAGCCAAAAAACGTAATAGCCTAAGTCGTTTTTAATCTCTTATGATTTTGGAATAACAGCTTAACTCTGATTTTATTTCAAAAATCAAAAAAAATTTAAAATATTTAAAAAAATTAAAAAAACGAAAATACTGCGAAATTTTAATTCCATTTCTTTTGAATTTTGACTTTTGGTCTATATTGAACACTGAGGAAAAATGTAGAACAAAAACAGCTAATAAATGCTTAAATTTCATGTTTTTGTTCTATAATTTTTTTCAGTGTTCGAGATAGTCCAAAAGTCAAAATTCAAAAGAACTGGAATTAAAATTTCGCAGTATTTTGTAGAACATACTGAAGCGCTAAAACGTTAATGGTTTTAAAGTTCAATCTTCTCAAATCTCAAATTAGGTTCCATTTATCTTTATTATTCGATTTCAGGAAAGGATTTTAAACTTTAAACTGCTCTCCTGAAAAGTAGCAAAATCAAGTTAGGCGATTATGCCTTCAGGCCACTGATAGTATAATATGTCTTATTGTTTGTTAAGTTGAGGCTACAACATATTGTTCTTCATTTTTGAAGTTTCCTTAAAAACAAAATTATAAAAATATTGTTTTCTAAGCTTTGTTAGAATCCATTTCATTGAGTGCGTATTTTATATATTATGTCAAGTAATTATATTTTAAAAATAATCAAAGTTAGTGGTAATTTCAAAAATAAAAAAAAAAATGATTCACAAAAAAACTAAATTGTTAAGAGCTTTTAATAATAATGAAAGAAGATTAACATTTTGTTAATCTATAAAAATTAAAAAAAAAAAAATAAATAATAAAAATGGGTCATCAAGTTCTTAACTTGTGTTTTTTTTCTTCTGCCTATAGTGATATAATTTTGAAGTTTTTTAGAATGCGTTAAATATTTTGAATAAACCAAATTTGAATTAACAGTACCTCTGTACATATATATTTTGAGTTTATGTACATTTTTAAAATTAAATAATAATAAATTATAAAAAAAAAAACTAATCGTGTTCTTCGTTCACGCAGTATGGTGAGAATAATTTTTAAGAAAGATTATTATTTATTTGATCAATCTCAGAAGGTTTATATTTCTAAAAATAATACACACAGAGGGGTAAAAAGACTTTCAACAAAAGTAAAGAACTAATACTGAATCGATTATAAATACAGAAAACTTGTTATTAAACGTGATTGGATCTAACTAAGCTTATACAGCAGAACTATGAAAGACGCCAATTGAATCTTCATAATAACTTATTTCCATTAGTGGAATATTTGTGGGATATTCAGTTTTCCGGAATATTTCAGGTAAATTCCCATATAAAAATAAATAAATTCCGGTATTTATATTTCCCTTTTTCATATTCCACTTAAATTAGGGTTCGGATTCCAAATTTATCAAAAAAAGTACATAATTTATGAAAAAAAGTACATTTTTAGGTGCTTTTTTAAATTATTTTTTGGTTGGTCAGAAATTTTTTTGTCAAAGTGACAAAAAAAATTAAAAAATAAACTTCAAAAACGTAAATAAATTTTTTTTTTATATAAAAAAATAATAAATAAAAAAATTTCAGTTTATTTATTTTTTAAATGTCAACATATTCCACTTCGTATTCCCTTTAATGTAATGGAAACGGCAACTGAAATATCGGAATTTATGTGGGATTTATTAGGTAAATGTAAATAGCTTATAACAAACTCTAAAAGAAACACATTTGTGTCTTCATTTGTGTCTTCATTTGTGTAATTAAAATTTTATTGTAATTAAAAATAAATTTCCTCAATATATAGTTTATTATGGTTCTCTATTCTCACAATAGAAATATTCTTTTATGATTCAATTTAGTCAAGTTAATACTTAGTACAAAAGTGTTCTTAGACGAAATGTATACTATACCTAAATATAAACTAAAATGCGCAGAATAGAATAGGCTTATTTCAGGATGTTGATTTAAGATACTTTATTTTTAAGATAAGTTCATGAAGTCATTACCATATAAATTAATATAAGCATTTTCATCAAAATCCAACCCCTTTTTAATGCATGGAAAAAATCGGTGTCTAATAATTTTTAAAAGATCCTCTAATCGACATTCATTAAAAATGTTTATCAAATTTAAAGTATATAAATTTTTGTATGAAAATTATTAAGACACTCAGCTGGTTGAGAAAAAAAATTTTAGAAAAGGAACTGAAAGTGAACAAGATTGCGCATATTTTGGCATTAAAAAAAAAGACCTTCCCTAGTTAAAAGCATTTTTGTGGCGAATGGTCGGAAATTTAATGAAAATATATGGTACGTTTTTTATTTTTGGATGGAAAACATTGTTTCTAATTAAGTAGAAAAAAACTAAATGAAACAATTATCCCCTAAGTTTATGTGTTCCTGTAGAATTATCTACAGATTTTTAACGGATTTTAAAATTTACTATGTTTCAGAATTACATGCATATAGATATGAAATAAATAATAACTCTCTCTCTTAAAGTTAAATTAGCTTACGGTCAATTAAAAAATTTATTTTTATATTCTTTTTTTATTACAAAGATGTATATTCTACTGACTTTCTTATATATTAATATTTAAATACATAAAATGTTTCAATAATAACTGTTTTTCCCAATTTCTGAAAAAGATTCACATTTTAATATATAAAAATGTTATACAATATATAAAATTCCAGTTTTATTTTCTATAACATTTTACTGCCATACTGCCTCACTATACTATTGTTGTAATATAAGCTGAATGAATGCACTTAATTCAAAATTTTATTTCTTTATTTATTTTGAGCATTTTATGGGTAACATTACGGATGAAATTATACCCCATGCAATTTATTTTTCTTATATGTTATGTGATTAACAAACTTTATTTGAAATACTTAAGCACGGTAATGCTAATCACACTATGTATGAAATAAATTTGATACTATTCGTGTTAATTTTCATAGTAAATAATGCATCAATATGTATTAAATATAGTGTATTATGTATACAGCACATGTGCACGTTTAAAACTTATTAATCTAATTAACATACCAATTTAATAAATTGCATTTAAATTTTATAAAATTATTGCAACTAATTATCAATCATCGCATATTAAAAATCCGATTTTGTTTTATATTTTCACCAGAATTGCAAATTATAAACAATATTATTTACTTGAATCTAAGATAGTATATAAATGAATTTTGGTGTAATATTTTACTCATGATTCGTTATGATGATACGTTTTGGGGACATGATCCCTTAGGCTAAGAATAATGTTTTGTTTCTTTTTAGTTTAGTATGTTGTAAGTTTAGTATGTTACAAATTGTTTTGAAATTATGATTATACAATATATACCAATATGTATACTAGCGAAAAACTCATTATAGTGGCCAAAAAAATTGTCATATTGGTGTAATGATATTTAACGAACCTAAAAAATGAGTTCAAACCGTAATTGTGACCAAAGTATCTTTAATTTTAAGTATCTTAAATTGAAATATCTACAACGGACCACGTATTTCATTTATGAGGCTCTGTTCTATATATTTGTTTTGTAGGTATGTATTTAAAAAAAATCTTAACATCAACCATCAACTATCAGAATGGCGTATATTTTCATATAGTTGTGGCTATTTTATAGAAAATTAATTTCTATATATATATTATATTCTGTGTTGTTTGATCATATGGTTAAATACAATTTGATTAAAATATAAGAATTCTATTTCTACAAAGAATCGTATTTTGTTTTTTTATGTTTTGTTGTACAGATTTTTTTAGATTCTTCTTTGTGTTTCTTGTATAGTATGTTTGTTCTCTTATGAAGACTTGTAAACCACAATTCTATCATTTAAATTGAAACCAATAATTTTTTTTTTTTTATTTTCATAAAAATTATTTTCTTAAGCAATTTAGTTAAAAGGAGAACACGGAAAAGAATTTTTTTTTTGTATTTTTGTATTTATGTATATTATATTATATCGAAATAGCATACAACAGCATAAAAAACTAACATTAAAATAAAAAAAAAAAATAATAATCTTTTTGTGCATTTTTTGTACCGTTAAAATCCAATCAACTTTTGAGAAAACAATTTTGTTTTTTTTTTTCAAAATAAATTTATTGAATGCACTCTAAAATTCAATAATTGTGTTTGTGTATGATAGTTATATTTTAGCAATATTGCAAGCACATTATTATATGAAGTTATATATTTTGTTTAGAGAGAGCATTAAATTCATAAGTTAAAAAATTAAATCTTAATTTTTGTTTCAATAATAATTTTATGCTGTAGAATGTTTCTTTGGTAGTTTAATATAGGTATCTTTAAATTACACTATACATATGTAAATATGTATATTATAATATGCAATTCTATATTATAATATGCAAATTATCTAAAAGAATTTATAAACATTTTGTAAAATTTCTGAACCTAGAAGTTATTCTATGTTTGTATGCATTAGTTCAATTAAATTTTTAGATTATAATTTTTTTTTCATGAAATTCTTTCTTTTTTTTATTTGAATTGAAAATTCGTAAAAGGCTCAATTGTACAATTGAGTTAGGTATGCAAAAATGTAAAATATAAGCGCGAAGAAGAGAACCAACAATTTTTTTTGGAAATTTTTAGAACTTATTGGATATTTCAATTCATCAGATCGAAACAAATTTCACGAGATGCATATATGAACAATACTTTTTAAATATATGCGCATGTAACTGCTATTAAAGTTAAAAAAAAAGTATGCATATATTTTTGAATATTAATAACAATCATGTTGTTCATTTATTATGTTTTATGAAAATTGATTTTGAGAAAAAAAAAATTATGTTTTTCATTTTCTTTCAACCTCAAGGTCGGTTTCATGATTTCGGATTAGTAAAATAAAACTTTATGAATAATTTCTTGATTAATTAACTCCATATAGTCTAATAGGGTCAAAATATCACTTATTTCATACTGATTTTGTGTACTAGGATTTAGGAATACAGAATTCCAATGCGTTTTACTTTATGAAACATCTGATTTCCATCTTATTTCATTTTTCTAAACTGCTATCTTTAAAAGCAAATTTATTGAGTTGAAGTAAATTAAAAAAAAACAATATAACTACATAATTAGAAAAACTTAAAACTACAACATATTGCAAACAGTAAACTAATAACAAAAAAAATCATGTATTAAAAAAAAACATTCGACACAGTAGAGATCTCGACATTATAGCAAATTTTTTGGATTCCTTCGACAAAATTTCAAAATTTGAAATTTAAAGAGTGAAGAAAAAATTTTGACAAAAAAAAAAAAAAATATGTTTGACTTGTTCTTAGTATTAATATTTTTCAGGATTTTGAAAAAGTAATGCTAGAGCTACACTTGTTGGAAAATATATGACTCAATTTATTTATTTATTTATTTAGCTTAAATCAAGCTCATATACAATTAATTTAAGTAACAATGATATAAATACAAAATATAAATTATAAAATGATATAACAATGATATAAAACAAAATACACTACGCCTGACCAAACCAAACTGACAACACTAAAAAACGCATATTAAACTTCTTCTTTAAACAGTCCTTACCGAGGTTCAGATCGAACTGAGCGTCACAAGAGTTCACATCTCTCATCTTTCTTGAAATTGGCTCAAATGATCCAATGAAGAGTTAATGATCCAATGAAGAGTTAAATAAATCTTAATACATTTTTCTCTAAACATAAGAAAACCAATTATTTCAAATACTCCGTTAAAAAACAAAATAGATAAATGAAGAATTATAAAAAACTTAGAATTTCATATAAAAATCTTGAAAATTGAATAAGTATATACGTATATATTAATTTGATTGACGGAAAACTTGACTTACCTTTTATATGAGTTTTTTTTTTCTACTTCTTCTTTTATAGAATGATGACAACTTGAAAATTTTTGATAAACTATTTTTTTTTTACATTTTATGCTGTTTTTTTTTTTTTTTTTAACTATTAGAGCAATTTAAACACAAAATATATGACACAATTTAAAAGTGAATTGTGAAAATAATTTTCCAAAAAAACTTTTATATATATAAATTATTTCTAATAGAATTTTTTTTTTTGCAAAATATTTTTCTCCGCACTTTCACGGAATTAAATCTCTCACTTAGAAATTCTAAAATTATAATAAAAATAATTTATAAAGGTTAAAATTATTGAAAAATTTACATAAAATATTTAACTTTATATGTCCAGCTCTAGTTCACATCTACTAAGGAAATTTTTTAATAGTTTAATATGCACAATTTAATGCCTACAAAATAAAAAAAATTTTGCAAAAAAAAAAAAATATAACTTGAATTTTATCATAAATTTATTTTGTTTTTTTTAACACTGTATATAATTTTCACAGCTAGAAGCTCTCCAATAGTTCTTAGTTGAAAAAAAAAAAAAAAACAATTTTCAATGCAAAAATTCACAAAAAACTTCCTAATGGTTAAACATTTATTTCTTTTTTTTTTTTTCTAATATAATTTTCTTAGTTTTTTTTTTTCTATATATACATATATAATGCATCTGAAACAAGTTTGGTCATTCGAGTTGTTTCCTTAACAAAAAAAAAAAAATAACAAAAATATTTTTACGCGGAAAACTATTAAACTTTGTAATTCTCTTGAAGATGTTAAATTATTTATTTATTTATTTTTTATTTTTTTTTTTTTTGCTTAAATTTTTATATTATAAAGGAACAAGTTTATAAATGCTCCGTTTTTGGGAAAATACAACGGGATGAATGCACTCTACACTAAAATTTATTATGGTAGGTTCTTTGCTTCTTGTATATATGTATATGCTGCTGAAGAACAAGAATCAAAACAAAAAAAAAAATAATATAAAATAAAAATTAGTTAAACTATTTTTCACGTTTATTATTAACTATATATTATTATTATTATAATATAATAATGTTAAGTTAACCAACTTGAAAGCGTTGCGTCTCAAAAACAACTGAGCTAAAAGAAAAACAAATTTACTTTGCTGGTTGGTGCTGCAAAAAAAAAAAAAAAAAAAAACAAAAAATACAAAATCAAAACAAAAGAATTAAATTAAATTTAAGGAAAAACAGAAAGAGAGCAGCAACGAAAAAAAAAGATACTTTTGTGTGTAGTTTCTTCATACTATACTATGGTAGATGAGATACTGGAAACAAAAAAAATGTTTTTAATTTTAAAGAGAGCTTAGAGAATAAATAATTTTTGTTTTTGAGACCGGCTTTTATCTGAAGGTTTTCCAAAAATTAAGATACTTGATTTACAGTTAAAAAAATTACTTATTAAATGAACTTTATCTTTATATGTTGAAAATTGCAATATTGAGTTTGACGTTAGGAGTAATAAGAAGTATATTTAAGTAATAGTAATAAAAAAAGACTCTATTTCAAAAAAATATTTTTGTATCGTCCCTTACATTTCCAGTTCATTTCCAATATAAATGATAGAATAATTAAAAAAAAAACATAGAACGAATTAAAACTAAAACTAGCTATTTGGATTTAGCTTATTGTAAAGAAAAATATTTTTAATTTATTTCTTTGTGGTTTTTAATACAGAAGAGCATTATTTTACATGAGTTGCTGTTGGAATTGGAGCGCTTCAAAAAGAATCATAATTTAATTAAAAATTACAAATGCGATTATAACTTTAATTTTTAATATTCATAATTATTATTATTATTGGTTTTAAGTGCTGAAGTAGTATACAAAATTTTTGTTATAAATATAAAGTAAAATTATGAATAAATTGATTTTAATCTTTTTTCCGTATGTCGAGTTTCAACTTTAATTTAAATATTGGTGCTTTTGCTTCTCCAAAAAAGCAGCGTCAAAATTAAAAAAACCTATATTAATTAGATTCAATTGCATTTGAATCATTAGTTAGTAAATATCTACGACTCGACTCGTTAAAAAAGTTGAAAAAACATCTTTTTTGGAAGATAATTTTTTTTTCTGAAAATTTACACTGAAATGTAAAATATGTAAAATAAAGAACTTTGAACAAAAATATGTGAAAACGGAATGTTTTAGGTATTTTCCACGCGCTGTAAAGTTAAGGTTAACGAATGGCAGTCTGGGCTTGGCATATCGTAAATATCGAATTACATATTTACAATTAACAAGTAATTATAAATAATATTTGATAGTTAATAAAGATATTTAGATTTATTAATAAAAATTAAAAAAAATCTGTACCGAGATTTCGTTATTAAATGAGTGAGTGGGTGAAATGAAACGATCTCGCCAAATGATTTCACCTTTTCCGAAAATAAGATTTTAATAAAAAAGTGAGATGAGTGGGTCTCCAAAATATTTCGAAATTATATTATATGTCATTTATTATACATAAAAAAATAAAAATAAAAAAAAAAACAAAAAAAAATTATAAAAAAAATAAAAAAATATTTTGAAGTCTCACACAAATAATTTTAAGTGAGTAAAATGACTTTTAAATCGAATCTTCTCACCAGTAAAAAATAAAATGAAATCATTTTTTGTGAAAAATGAGTCATCTCATCTCACTCACCTACTAACGAAATCTCGGTACTGGTTTTTTCATAACACTCTGTCATTAATAACTAAATGTACATAACCAGAATACTTTTAATGGAATCTTAACTCAATCCTCAAATGTTAATAAAAAACATGGGTTATAAAAAAACTCTTTTGCAAATTCACTCATTTTTATTTATATTTGAAGAGCCTAAAAGTAGTTTCAGATAATAATTCAAAAGAATTATATATTGGTAGTATTAATAAAAAGTAAACGAAATGAACCTAACGTAGTTTAAAGTAAAAACTTTTGTAAAAAAATATAAAAGTATCTATAAGTTTATAATCATAATATAAGAGCTTTGATTCCACTTAAAATACGAATTGATTCCACTTTAAAATGAATGTTACGTACGTCATATTAACACAGTTTCATTTTTTCTTTTAAAAATCCGTTTCGTAAAATTATAATACACGTTTCTGACATTATTTTTTTTTTTTTAAATGTCAATTGTAAAATCTTAATACAATTTTCCAATAACAAATATTTCTCTTCAAAAAACATATAACAAACTTGAGCTCAAGAAATTTTGATGCGCGGAATTAAAAATATTTCTAGATACAAATCTTACCTTTTTCTTAAAATAAAATACATATGAACCGTTCGAACATTATTGTATAAGTTTTTGTCACCTAATTGTTAATAAAAAACAAGATAATAAATAAAAAAAAATGATCAGCGTCAACCTTTAAATGTATATTATTATATATAATAAACATATTTGCTTACCTTTCACAAATTGATAATCGTAATCCACCACTGGTAAAATATGCATTATTATTAGTTTTAGGATCAAAACAATAACTGCAACTACAAAAAGAATACTCAGAATCATCATATAATGTTGATGGCTCATTTAAGCTATTAAAATATTCAGTGTAGCCCTCATCAAATACACTAATGGAAGCATCCTGATCGGAATTTGAAGCTTGTGATCTGGAAAAAAAATTTGTACAAAAAAAAAATGTATTTAAATATGTATGAACATGAATATCAATTGTATACATATAATATGCGTACTGAATTCATGTGGTACTTAATGTATAGTACCACATGAATATATAATATAGTATAAAAAAAATAAATTTATTTAATTACCTTTTTCCGATGGAATCTACTGAATCTACAACAACATTCCAAGTTCTGTGAATTAAATATAGCAAAAACAATACTCGTGAATTTTCATTGGATCCATTTGGTGGCTGAGCATTATTATTCTTTTGTTTATGTACTGCCGTATTATTACTTGTTAAAGTGTTGCCCATTTCATTTATTTGTTCTTTGACCAACTATATATTTCACTGTATCCATATTGAATCTATAAACAGTTAATAAAGTTAATATCGTCTATCTATAATAATGTGAGCGAGTAAATTTTCTTTTTTCGAATCGTATACAGTAGGTACATAATACATATATATATATATATATATATATATATATTAATTTTCATTATTTACAATTATTGATTAGCTTCAATAAGAGAATTAGCCAATGAAAATCCGTTCAACGACATTTCATTGCTAACGAAAATAATCTGATTTAAAGAACTCTAAAGTAAAAGAAGAGAATGTTTTATTCCAAGAGTTTGCCATATACCCACTCGAACTACATTGACGTAATGTCATGCTAACATTTTCGTATTATCCTGTATCACATCTAACATTTAAATGAATTTACATTGTTCTCTGAAGGATTTACATTGTTCTCTGAACTTAAATTATATTTTATAATTCTCTTTTTTGCATATTTTCTGGCTGAATAAAATATTTTTCAAGTTACGATCTAAAAATTAAAATGCGAATAACAAGCTTAAAGCTACATTTACATTTTCTTGCATTTTTTTTAACATTTTGCAGATAAGAAGCAAACATTATGCTATCGCACATACATACACAATGTACATAATTATTATGATGCTTTTTCTTTCAAATGAGCTGATTTAGTATAATTTATAAATCTAGTAATTTTGTGCAATGGACCGATAAAGAAAAAAATTATTTGTGCGCGAAATATTGTTTTATAATATTAATTTAATAAATATTTTAGAATAATTTTTATTTAAAGATTTAAAATAACTATCGTGTTACGAAAATATGAACTATTTAATAGCTATTTCCTGGTTTCCTACTGAATTGTCGAAATATTGTCTCCTTATAATAATTAGCTATATTTAATAAGGTACAAATGTGTAATTAACAAAATACCAAGTTATAAATTTTCTCTTTTTAGCTTAAGGTTCCAGACTATTATCAAATTGTTCAATAATCTAACATAAATCTTTGTCTCTTAACAACCCAAATGGCTCGTTTGACACATAAATGAATGAGAAATGTAATTGTACAAAATATTTATCTTAACTCTGCTATTCGATTTTCCATGGAAGATTCTAGTAGGGCTTGAAATTTAAATATCGAATTATTTGGATTGAACAAACATTTTTTTTTATGATTGGGGATATACTTAGAGTCTTGTCACAGTTTATTTCGAGTATAGGACATGAATTAAATGTATAGGCCGCCCTTTTTGATTATCGATTGTGCGTACTTCAATAAATTCATTGTGATTTAATTGAATTTATGAGAATAAAATGTTGTCGGACATACATTTTGTTGTTGTAAGATTATGTTCTTTTATCAATTCTATGCTTTGTGTTTTCTTATCGCATTTATTTCCTTTTCCTAATCAAAGCTATAGGAAAGTATGATAAAAAAGTAGTCACACCTTTCTTTCTAATTTTATTTTTAAAAAAGAACTTTAGGCGTATCAATAAAAGATATTATAATCATAAAACATATTAAAATCTATCAATAAATTACAGAGCTATTATGTACAAAGTTTCTTATACCGCATACTTAGGCGTTATTATAAATAATATAGGTCAGTCTGTCCGCTATATGACAGGTGAACTAAATTCTTGAAGAAAAAAATAAATGCATCAAATTGGTTTCTATCGTTTTTAAGTGGGTTCTTCATAAAAAATTATGTGTACATCATTATTATTTCTATTCTAGCATTATTAAAAACGAGTTGATTATAATACGTACTAGAAAAACAGGAATTCTTGTTATTCAATACTTTCTAAGTGAAAATAATATTTAATAATTATCTTGCTCTTGTACATGATAAGAATTTAAAAATATTGTGAATAATATACTGTAGTTGATGTTTTCATCATTCATTGTAAAAATATGTGGAAGAAATAATAAATAAAATAATTAAAATTTTAGTTTTGTTGTTAAGTTTTGTGTATCTGGAAAGTTGGGAGTCATTAAAACGTATTAATTCTGTAAAATTTAAATGCTTATATCTGATCCGAATTTTGAAAGGGTTGTCGATCTCTTAAAGAATTTGATATAACTGACAAAGGGTTGATATAATTTTATAAACATTTTAGTTTATCTTTTTACATAATCTGGTTGGAATCAAGGAACTTTTGTCAATTGTACAATTTCCAATAATTTGCTTCATGTAATTTTTTAAGGGTCGAATTTAAAATCACACAAATTTTGCGTCAGTTGTCGATTGTCGACCGGTATAGGCAAAAGTCCTCGAACGGTTTAAACTTAGATAATGTTTTGTTACAGAACATATAGTAAAAAAATATTTTGTATAAAACCATATCATAACTTTTTTAAATTGGTGTGCAATATTTACGTTAATGCCTAAAATATTATCATCATATTGCAACATAAAACATAAAACATCATAAAACATAATATTGCGAACAAGTTGCTGTTCCCTGTTAGAGACCATGATATAACTGTTATAGAATATTTATAAGTTGACCATAACTTTGCAAAAATTGTGCCATAAATATACGTTAATACATATTAACAATAAAAATATTTTATTGCTTTTATTATAAAATATATACCTACTTATATACTCATTTATATATTTGAAAAACATTTATACATTCTTTGGCTTATAACACTGTTTGATTTTTTATGGACGATATTACATATAACATTTTATTACATCAATCTTTTTTAATTAATTTTTTTTTTTTTACCTCTAATATAGCTATATTAGATATGTTTATTAATTTTTTTATTAATGCTTCATTATTTTTAAAACATTTATTTTTTTCATTTAATTATTTTTGCATAGAAGTTCTGAATATTTAAATTAGTTTAAATTAAGTTCTTAAAATTTAAATTGAGTTATTCTGCAATATTATTATAGGATTTTATTTTTCATATTGTATAAATTAATTTTAAATGAGTTTCTTAAACTTTTAAAATACATTGCATGAATACTTGTACATTTATCTAAGATAACTATAATTATTATTTAATGAAGCGATGTAATGATTTTAATAATTTTACTTTAAGTTTATATATGAAAAAAGTATTTATATTTAGCTTTTTTTTTAGGTATGTTGCACGCAAAGATTAGGTCTAAAGTCCAAGTGCAGATCCCGTCGTTCAAAGAACCGATTTTGTAATACTTCAGCTGATTCCTTTTTTAATAATATTGTAACCCATATTTGAATGAATTTTAAATTATTTATTTCTTTAATAAATATTGTAAGAGGCTATTTATAATATAAGTAACGCAAAATTTAATCGTTTCTTTGAAATCAGAAACTGCAAATAAATTAAGTCTGACTCCTCATTTCAATAATTAAAATATAGGTTAAGTTTTCGAATAAAAATTTTCAAACTCACTATATATTCTATTCTATAGGGTAATTTCAGATTTTTTTTCTATTAAAATTTTCTTTTTATTTAAATCATTTAATTGTTTTTCCACTATAACTATAGTATACTAACTAAGAAAACTATTAAAATTATTTGTTGAATAGATAGATACATTGTACAGAAGTTGTTACTGAATTTGGGTCAAAAAGAAACCATGGAAATATGTACTATATAAATGTTTTATTTTCAGGAAACAATTTTCACATTTATTGGGGGTTAATTATCGAAATTCAATTAAATATAAAAACAATCTATAGTTCTATTGCGTTTTTCAACCACAAATTAATAATCCTATCACCATAAATAGAAAAGATTTTATTATTGAACGGTATAAAAATTATATTAAAAGAAGCAAAAATATGTAAATTTTACATGCAAAATTTTTTGCAAAATTAAATATATAGTTAAAAACGTAGAAAATAATACATGTGCTTTAAGTAGTATAAAAATCTATTTTACATTATGTACATATTATATTATATTTCATAATATATTTTACATTCATAAATTTTAAATTTAAGAAATAAATAAAATTTAATAAAATGCTATGAGGAATTTCAAATGAATAATTTGTACATATGATACCCAGTACGCACGCACAGATTCAGTAGGTACACGAATTTTTTTTTTATTAAGATTTTGAAGTCGTAAATTACAAATAAAGATTCAAAAATTGTTTACATTAATTGGGCATCATGATAAGAAAACATTCAATCAAAAGTATAAATTTCAATAATTTCAGAATTCGTCTACTAGGTCAAGTTTTTCAAGACTAACATTAAACATTTTTTTATTTTTAAAAATATTTAAAGGATAATTTTATAAAATTAAGAAATTTTAAGATTTGAATAGCTATCATGAAATAAAAAATAAGTAAGTACCTATAATCGATATGTAATCTTTGTCTAAATTTATTATGATCTTCTTTAATGTTGCTTCACACAAAGTGTTTTTGCAACTTAAAAAATTTAAAAAAATTTATTAAATATAGTTCTATTTATCTATAAGTAGCTTTAATAAATTTAACAAAACAGAGCATGTTGAATATACAGTTTGTAGGTATATTTTATGAAATATGGATTGAATGCACAATATTTCTAAACATACGTATTAACCATAGATTAAGAATACACAAAGATGTTTTGCCTTTGTGTATTCTTAATCTATGGTATAACTAATGTTTATTGTATTATGAAATAAAATTGTTATGTATTATACATACATATATGAATTCAATGTTTAAGATAAATTTTATTAAAACTTAGGTGTTTTTTTTTTGTTTTTGCATTTCCAATAAGTATTCATATAATTTCATTTAATACACACAAAAAAAAAAGAAGAATTTTGTTAGCAATGAACATTCTCAAAAACAACAAAAATTGAATGAAATTAAAACCCAATGGTTTTTATATGTTTTCTCTGGCTTATAACGGCGTATCTGCATCATTTATTTTGTTGTTTACATGGTTTTAACTGCATTCAGAAAGAAATTTAATAACAATAATTACTTTTATGATTTGCAACACATATAATTTTATGAGATTGATGCAAAATTAATATTCATTAATGTAGTTGTTTAATTAAATATGTTAAAATATAATATTTTCATTATGAATTTATTGATAAACAATGTTTTTATTTATTTTTATACTTAGTGTAAACATACCTATACTTTAATTTCTTTTTGTATTAAAATGTATTTAATCCATAGAAGTGCATACATTTTATTTTTAATTATTAAAAGTGTACAATTATTGTAATTTTTTGACCATAAGGCAAATGTTATCACTACATTACAGTCAATTAGGAACATATAGTTTATAAGTAAGATAAGTTTCAGAATTTGCATAAACATTAAAATTTTAATGTTTATATAAAGTATAACAAATATTTCGTTGAAAAGTGTTGTTGCTTCTATTAACGCAATAAGCCTAAGTAGTATTTATTAGTTAAATACGTTCAGATCAATTTGTCTCGGGGAAATTAAGACTCATCTTACTTAGAAAGGAGAGAATCTCAACAAATCTCAAGTTGTGAATTTTAAGCAAAAGTTTTAGTTTAAAAAAATTTATCATTATATAAATATTTATTTTAATTAATTTGCATAAACATATTTCCGGATATTGAACATATTTAAATAATTTCAATTTAAATAATTTGTGGGAAAGTTTAATTTAAAAAATTACAAAACTTATAAAAATAATTTCGCATTTAATCGGTTTTTATTATTTTTTAAAGTCTAATGCATTGAAGTAATAAGTGAACATTTTTAAATAATTTTATTTCATTTATATAATATGTCTATTAAGGAGTTGATATTTCTGATATTATTCTATATAATTATATAAAAAAGGCAAGAAAAACTGGATTTGTTTTTTAACAGAAGCGTAAACATTTCTTTATTAAATTAAATAAATCTATTAAAAATGAAACACGTTGAAAATTAAAGTTTTTTTTTACAACTAGTCACAACACCTTTCACATTTTAATCTAAATCAAGTTAAACTTTAATAACATCCAAAGAAAATGGTTCAAAAATAACCAACAAAGAATTTTATATGAAATATCCTTTTATATTATAGAATAATCATCATGAAAACGATAAAGACAGATTTAATTTTTATTCAAAACATGAGCTGACGCGACATTTTTCAATTTTGAAAATTACATTTATATTAATCAAAAATATGTAGATAAATAAAAATGAATTACTACCAGTCGTACTTATAGTTTTCACATTAGAAATATGGATGCTTCAAATCTAGTAAGACATACTTTTATAATTTTAAAATCTGTAAAGTTATGGTTTGACATATAAATTTTGGGCTAGTTATAGTATGGTTTTGTGTTAAATAGTACTAGGACATATAGTGCGTAATAATAATGACTAATATTACTAAGAAAATCCGTATATTTCTGCTTTTAGTATAAAAGTACGTCAAAAAAATAGTTTTACTAACTAAAGTTACTAACCAGTTTCATTTTATTACAATTTTATTAATTAATTGTAGGAAAATTGTTTGTATCAGCCTACTTGAATGTATAATAGCAACAAGAGTGTAGACTACATCACATACCTGTGGTCAATGATCGTGAAAAAAAAAGTCTAAAAAGTATCATTCAACTTTATCATGTTCACAAATATCTTATTCATTTTAATATGCTGTTTGTGTGTAATTAAATTTTTAATTTAATGCAACACAAAATAATCAAAAAAAATTATCCTGCAAAGGCTTGAAAAACTAAAAATTAATTTTATACATACGAAATGCATTGATTTATTTTATGATTTGTGATTTTAATGTGTTATTTTATATTTAATTCAAAAGACTTAAAAAAAAAATGGAAAAAATAATATTGAAAACAAAAATTATTGGAAATTGTAAAAATTGAATGAACAGTTTATTATGGAAATCATAAAAAATATAATTTGTTATATACAAAGTATGTATACATAAAGTATTTATATACAAAGTCCGTATAAGTATATTTGAAAGAAGGTAATCGTACGAAAAATCTTAAATCTTGAAAAATGCAATTGTAATTCTAAATACGTCCATTTTACAGGTAAAAAGTTCGAAATTTGCTGTACGTATAAAGTGCATAAACTAGCGATTCTTTCGTCACTTGTGACAATTGTCGTCCGCATTATTATATGAATAAGTTAAAAAAAAGGGTATACAAATTATACTCACCAAATCATTTGTTTACTATGATCTATTTTATCCAAATTATCATAAAATAAAAAAATATATTGTTTATACTCCTATTATATACATACATTTTTATTATTGATATCTATTTATTATTTTTATGCTATTAATAATAATAATGTAAGTATAAAACTAAATAGACATCTACATTTTCACCATACATGAAATAAGTTCATAACAAAATTTCACTTTTTTTCTTTTCTTTCTCTTTTCTTTCTTTTTAATTTCTCATACTAACTTCCTAAGATATTCATACAAACATATCATACATATTAATAAAAAAAAAAATTTAGCACATTTTAATTTTTCATGATGTTTCGAATTTAGATTCTTTGATGATAATAATTTTTTTTTATCGTAGATTTATAACTTTGTGCAAAAAAAAAATAAGATTTCAAAATACTTGTTTACATTTCATTGTTTAATAAATTTTATTTTATTTTATTTTTTTTTAATATGAATTAAACAAATTAATGAAGTTTCCAATTTTCTTAATATTGTATTAAATTTACATAAAAATACATGTAAAAAAAACATTAAATTACTATTATGTTTTGTCTGGAAAAATTATGTCGAATGTCAATAAATAAAATTTGAATTAATGAGGCTCGCATTTATATGAAGTTATACCTAATTACATATTGTATATTTATTTCATATTAATTTCAAATATTAATCACAAGTTATGTGGGTTTTTTCTAACTTTCCTTAATATTATTTATTTGCAATATTTTTTATCTCATAAATTCAAAAATTTTGTTTTGACAAAATGCATATTAAAAGACATTAAATTGCTCTTATAATTTTTCTGTCGAATGTCAAATTTAAATTAATGAGGCTGGCTTTATTCTAAATTATACCTAATCACATATTGTCTATTTCATATTAATTTCAAATTTTAAATATTTCTTTTGTTTGATTTAACAAATCTATTTAATATTATTTTAAAATTATTTACTCTCGAATTAAAAGTAGACTTAATTGAGACTTATTCAATAAGACGTCTTTTTTTGATCTTAATTACGCCTTTTCCCATACAAAAAAAAATTCAAAAATTGTCGAAAATGTTCGACTAGTTTTTGAAAAGACTATATTAAGACTTAATTAGGTCTAAGCCTAATGGGTGTAAACTTAAATGTTATTCAATATCATAAAATTTATTTCTTCTACCTTTTTCTATAGTTTCTAATTTTTAGAAATTGAGAATCACGGGTACAAAGTTTACATATTTTGTTTTTGAAAAAGGAGCTCTTAATTTAGAAAAAACTCTACAAATGCGCTTTTTTGTTATACCTGAATATTTTGACGGTGGATTTCAAATATAAACAAATGTATAAACGTCATATAAAAAAAAAAGTTTTTTATTAAATTACAAAAAAAATTTGTTAACTACTATATGTATGTTTCGATTTGGCAAAAACAATTTTATTCGCTCACCAGTTGCACATTAATTATGAATCGTTTATATACAAATTGAATCTGTATATCTACTAAAACATCAGATGTAAGTTTAGTTTTTTTTATATTAAAATATTATTAAATTCATACAGTTGTTTTTTTTAAATTATTTACATTACAGACAAAAAAAAAACATAAAAGTATCGTAATAAAAAATGTTTTTAATAATAATATTGTTTTTAATATAGAACTTAATTAGTTAGCGTGCAATCTTAACTTTTATAACCATTAAATTGAAATTTAAATAATCTCGCAAATAAAATTATTATTATTTTTTTTTAATATTTCTTATTTATCGCGCCGATGATGTTAATATTTAAAGTCTTTGCAGAAGACTGTGGTATATTTAAAAAAAAAATAATAATATTTTTTTAGCCATGAACTTCAATATTGATAACCAGTTCTGTTCAGATCATAAAATATAATTTTAAAAGAAAATTAAAGAAAAGTTATTCAATATTTTCTCTATTCTCTTTTTCACTCTAATAAGGAATTGCATATTATAATATGGATATAAAGCAAAGTTTTAAGCATAAGTAATATAATAATATAATAATGGTATTAATATGAACAAACTAGAAAATTGAACATCAATTAAATACATAAAATTTTCAATATAATAAATGATAAGTTTTAAATAGGGAGCAGAGCAAAATAAGTTAAAGGTTGTTTCTTGGAAACACTGAATTGTTTTTTGATAATTAAATTTAATGCGTTGGGGATCGTTATGTTGTATTTAGTGCTATAGAATTTAGATCACTAAATGGAGTATTATATGCGTCAATACACATGCAATCATTTAGATGCATCTGCGTAAATAATGAAAAAATTTAGATGCATCAGCGTATATAATGAAAAAATTTAGATGCATCAGCGTAAATAATGAAATCATTTAGATGTTTCGTATTGAATATTACGTAATACCTAAACAAACATAATATCTCTCACAATATTTCAATACAGCCAAATACAAAAAAAAAATGAGAAAAAATGAGAAGAAAAAATACTCTCTTTGCAACTACCTCTCCCCTACGCATTAAAACAGTATATTGGATATGTAAACAAAATTTGTTATACAACTCGTTCTGTATTTACACAAAAATACATTGACACTTGTCAATTTATATCACGAGACCGAATGTCAATGTATTTTTGTCAATGTATTTTTGTGTATACAGAATTCTTAATTAATAACAAATTTAGTTTACATATACAATAATCTACTATTAATATGTTCGTTTGATTCGATTATTCTTATTATAAAAATAATACGCATAAAAACAAACAAATAAAGATGATTACGTTTAATTTATATGGATCTAAATAGCATTCTAATGTAGTTCATTTTTTCTTAAAGAATTTTTAGTACGATATGATTGTACTTAAAACATCACCATTAAAATAATTTTAATTTCTTCTAACTACAAAGTATAAAAAGATGAAACCAGTATATGGATATATGTGATACTTGGATAAGGTGCATATTATAAACACTCAATACAGGACATAAAATTTCAATTTATATTGAAATCACCATTGTACTCAGTTAGCATTTAATTATTTAAGAACTTTTAATTATCAATTTTTTTTTTATCTATATGGAAATATAATTGATTTCGACTGATATTCATGCCAGTGGAAAAATTTGGTTATTCGTTTACATTTTTTTGATGGCTTTGATCATTTGTCATATACCTGCATTATAAATTTAGTCAGATAAATTTCTTTTGAAAAGCTTAGAAAATCGCAATTTAATATATCAATATGGTTTTATCAGAATATTATTTTACTTGTAGTTTAATTCTGGTGAGCACAGTATAGACAATACTGTAGAAACAAATTACCTTTATCAAAATTAAAACTTAAGCCATAATTTTAATGAAAAGATTATCTTTTTTTATTTTTTATTTAAAAAAAAATAGTTTTGATAATCTCCTAATATTTAACTAATGCAATTTGCTAATTTTGAAATTTAACGATGTATTATATTTCTCCGAAGAATTAACGCTGTGTTAAATTCGATCTGCTCACTATCGTTTATATATGTCAATAAAAAAAGATTATTTTTAAACTATATTTCCTGTACGATTAAATGATTAATTGGAAAAACATGTGCTGCAAAACTTCTATGCAAAATGCTACTAATATTTCTTTTAGATTTTTTTTTTAAACTCTTTTTATTATTGCTCTGTGAAATACATAAGAATGTTCAAGTTTCTCTTTATAGGTTTCACTAGGTCAAATATTTCAAGTTTTCAATTGCAGAAAATGCAAGAAAAAAAAATCATTGATTAATAAAAGCATATAAAATGTAGAACAAGAATCAAGAATACCATAAACATTATTGAATATTCAAGTAGAATGCGTTTTGTTTTTTATCAATAATTGTCATAATAATTTATTTGAAAAATTTGTTATAAGATGTGTTATAAAATGTAATACAAATGTGTTAAGAATATTATTCAATGTCAATTCTGTCTGTTAGAATATTATTTTTCAAGAAAATAACACAAACAGAAATTAATAATTATTACCTTTTGAACTGTGTAACTCTCAGAAAAAATACGAAAAATTAGAGGTTGTAAAAATTTGTATTTTCATAATTTTTATTTACATATAATTATAAACTGTATGTTTGAGATTTTAATTTGATGCAATTGCAGTTCTGACGAAATCATGATAAAAAGATACTCTGGCATGGGCATCTGGATAACCAAGCGCACATGGTCGTCCCCAATTCACCAAAGCTACAACAGTGCCATTGTAAGTAAGAGGACCACCTGAATCTCCATGACATGCTCCTTGTCCTTCCTGGTTCAAAGTGCAAACGTGACCGTAATCAACCCATTGACTATTACCGTGAAGTTCTTTACATTTTTTATAAGCGACATATTTAACTTCTAAAATTTGAAGTTTATTTGGAACCTGTCCGCCAAGCTTCAATGTTCCCCATCCTGTTAACGTTAAAACAGCTCCGTTTGGTAAATCTTCGTATGCATAAGGTATTATTTGCGTATCTCGATTCAGTGAAATAGTACTATTTATCCTAATAAGTGCAACATCATTGTGATACGCAGGTTGATTATACTTTGGATGAGAAATTATCAAATCTGGATGATAGTATTTGCCACCAGATTTTAAATCTTGGGTTCCCGTAAGTATTAAAATATCTTGTGGGCGTCGATTAGCAACGCAATGAGCCGCTGTTAAAATCCACTTCGAATGAATAATTGAACCACCACAGCTATGGGATCTACCAGTACCCTGTAGAGAAACTTGAAATGGTGCTGAATTTTCTTTTGCCTCCGATCCTCCAATTATACGTCCATTATGATACTGAGGCGGATAAATTGGCTGATCAACTAAAAATATAGATTATAAAATATTGATTAAAAAATATAAATTTACAGTGTCTGGTATAATTAATAAGGAAACAATTCAATCAATTTTATTTAATTTAAATATTTACATAATTATGTACAGTAGCTCAGTAGCATATGTAATTGTAATTGCCAAATCGAAACAAGATTTCTTATTTTTAAATAAACAACAAATTGAAGCGTAACTTACATATGTTGTCGATGGCCAAGCTCGACCCTATTGCCAGTAATAATATGAAAAAATATTCCATCACTAAATCACAATATTAATTAAATGTTGAATTCAAACTAATTGTTATGAACATTGTATTTTCTATTTATATGTTATTTAATTTCAATTGTTTATTAAATTTTGTTTATAAATTTATTTTAATTTCTCACTGAATATAAATTCTTATCATAGTTTTAAAGTTATTTAACTGCACTGGATTAAAAGGCTTTAAGAATTTCGGTTTACCAAAAACATAAATTTTATTTTTAAGAAATTTATTTGTTTACGCGCGATCAAAGTCAATAAATTGGAAAATCTCTTGATCTTGATAGCGTTTTTATTTTGGTCAAAGTTATTGATAAATTTAATTTATTTGTTGTTGAACTATAGTGGTGCTTCGGAGAAAATAAAAAATTAATCGGGGTTGAATTCAATGAAATAGTTTATTCGTACAATGAATAATATAGAACAGTACATCATAAAAGAAGTATGGGCCCGTTTGGGTTTAGATTACTCTAATTTTAAGATACCTCGTTCACAACCAAGGGCTAAACATATTTTTCATTTTCCCTTTCATATATACATTATGCAAATAAAATTTTCATCAAAATCCAAACCCTAGATCGAGTCTTTTTTCACGCTTCTTTAATCGACATCTATCCCCCCAATACACTAATTTTTGGTGGAAATGGATCAAAACTATATTACATATACAAATCGTCCCCTCACATCAGAACTATTCTAAATCCATTTTTTTAAAAACGTTTTTATTTTCTTATTAGCTATAGTCAGTATGGTTTCTGATGTGTGTGCCAAAACACGTGTTTGTTTAAATTGTTTTTCGTGTTCAAAACAGGTAAGTACAAAATAATCCTATATGTCCAACATATTTTTTTTTTACCGGCAAAACCATTGTATGTCCACTTATTTGGAATTTAAAACATTGCCCCTCTCAAAATGATTGAAAAATGATATAATTGTAGAATAAACTTTTTGGCATACATCACTTTCGTAAACAAATAAACAGTTTTTAATCTTAAAATTGCTTCCTCCTGTAAAATTTTAAATTTTGGACTTAGAATAGTTCTGATCTCAGGGGACAAAATATAAAAATTATTTAGAACGTTGGCTGGTTGAGAACTTTGGAACGAGATGAAAAGGAACGATATTACGCTTATTTTGGTATAGTAAGTGGTTGAAATCTGTCAAGTAGTTTAAAAGTAATAAGAATTCAAGTGCGCGTCAGACGGATGGACAGACGAACAGAAAGTAAAATAATATATAGTCCGTTTTTTCATTTTTGATGGAAAACCGGGCTAAATATTATTTTTAACTTTGCAAGTATTTTATCACTTCAGTTTTACAATTAATAAACAAAATTTTATTTTTCAATTATTATACAATTATACCCTAATAAATTAATCGCGATAAAGATCAAGACATATCTCACTTATTTACTACTTTCATCGCGCTTAAGCAATTAAGTTAATTTTAAAAATAAAAGTAGGTTTTTGGATAACCAAAAATATTAAAGCCTTTTAATCCAGTTGCAGTTCAATAACTTAAGTAAGTTTAAAAATTGATAAGAATTTATATTTAGTCAGAATTTAAAATAAGTTAGAATAGAGTAGAATTTTAATGATACAGTAACACATAAATGATTTTTCATTCAACATTAAGTTAATTATGTTGTAATCTAGTGATGGAATACTTTTTCATATTATTACTGGCAATTGGATTCAGCTTGGCCATCGACCTCATAATAAAAATTGTGTTTTTTTTATGTAAATTAATATTTAAAATAAAAATTTCTCGATTACCCATGCTACGTGGATTTTAAGAGCGGTCCATTGCGTTTCTGGACAACGCCTACAAGATTATTCAATACTATAAAGTATTATGGTACTATATTTAAATATATTAAAATGACCAACGCCACTTCCTGGGTCTAAAGTTAAGAAAATACTTCATGCAGACCAAACTAGCATATGGTCCAAATACGGTTTCAATGGATCTAAAAGTTCTTGAGTTTTAGAAATATTACATCCAATTTTTTTTTGAGTAAAGTACACTGAGATGATTTTTCATTTTTCGATCAATATAAACTTCTCTAATTTAACGGCGCGACGATTACTAATTAGTGGCATTTAAAAATATATTTGAATGCAAATTTCGTCAAATTTCTTTTCTACAATATTGAATATTGTTATTAACCAATTAAAGTGAAATTTGAATATAAAAAACAAACAGAATTATGTAAAAATTTTAAATTACACACAGTGGAAATGCGCAAAGTTTTTCCTTGTATTACAACCTGTTCGAAATATAAGCTTTTGTGCTTTATAAATACAGTATGTATAATGAAATAATGAAAAAAGTTCAAAAATAATTTGTTAGGTGGCGTATGAAATAGATTTTCGGAAATTTTTATTTTTAAACGAAAGATACAAAGTACTTACTGCTGTTAAAAGTTAAATACAAAGTTGTTTTCATTTAGATTTTTTTAAAATACTTTTGTACTTTTGTTTTTTTATTTTCAAACGATCAAAATCAGCACAAGAGTTTAATAGTTATAAGATGTATTTTAGATAGACAGACATGAAGTGAAATGTACAGTCCGTATTTTTATTTCCACGGAAATTGAGTTAAAAACTTAAAATAGAATGTAGGATTCTTGAATTATAATTTTCTACAATAAATATACAATAATATTTATGTTAAGCAACTAAAATAATAATTTAGGTATTAGTACTATATTTAAACGCTAAACTGAATAAATCCAGTTTTCCTATTTTCAAATTTTTTTTATATAAAAGTAGGTAGGTACTTTACTTATTTTGTTTTATTTTTTTATTTTTATGGCTTTATGGAACTTTTTGTAGACTTAAAGTGAAATTATTAAATAATAAACAAAAAAAATAATTTTTATTACAAAAAAAAAAGAAGTCTTCAAAATTGTTTCCTTTTAAAACTGATTATACAAAATCATAAAAAAACATATATGGTATGATTTCTTTAACACCATATTCATTAATTTATGATTTTAGGAGCCCAGCTAGTTCTTGTATATATTCGATGGTCGACTATAATCAATAAATAAATAATGAAAAAAATATTAAAAATAAGGAATAAATTGCTCTACTATGTGATTCAAAGTTGGTATTACCCATTAATATACACTAACAATCTAAAAAAATACATAAAATCATATTGGAAATATTCTTTGAGTTATTTATTTCAAAAGAAAAATAAACTCATTATGTTATTGAAAAAATTAGCTACCTATATACAATATGTATAACATTATGTTTCAATAAAAGAAAAATGATAAACAAACAATAACATTTCAATAGAGCTAATAATCTTCAGTGTAGCTATAAATATAAATAGATATAATAAATAAATATATTTTAGAGATATATATATAATTTTATTTTTGCCTGTGTATTATTTCGACAAATTCCATCCAACAAGTTACAGAATCATCTGTTTTAGGTAAATCAATAATACTTGACCGCAATTATAATTTCAATCATCGTGACTTCGAAAGTTATGATGATATTACTATGAAAGTTAGTTGTTTTGTATTATTATATGTATATTAAGATTTCAATTGCCAATCAATTGTAATTAAAATTTTCAGTAAATTATAGCTTACTCAAGATCCACTTCAAATTATTTCGATTAAATTTGTGCTTATATGTATTTAAGGTGGATTAAATATAATCTTTCGTTTGAAGTATATAAATATAAATTTTTAAAACCCTTCGCAGACAACTTGAAAAGAATTAAAAATACTTTCAGTAAGATCAAAAACTGATTTTAAGCTTCAAATTGACATATAACTAATTTATAGGTATATTTTAACAAAAGTTTTATTTCACACTTCAGAAGAGAACGAATGAATTATCTTTCTTGAATTTTCTTAAGCTGTTTTAATTCTTGAAATAACGTAAAAGTTTGTACAAGACAAATTAAACAAACAAACTAACAATATGTGTCATTCAAAGGATGTACCTATCAAAAAAAAAAGAAGAAGAAGAAGCAACATACAACATTGCACACGTTTTTATAATGTTATTTAATTTAACAACATTATCTTTTTTTCTTTTGTTTTTTTGTCTTTCAGACAATTTTCTTCGGTCAGTTGCGCAAAACTTATATATAACTTTGTTTTTTTTTATAGTTTTAGAAAAGTTAATTTCATTAAACTTTTTCTTTACTACATATTTTTGATAGAAAAATTTCTTAATCTTTAAATGTCTTTCGATGTAATTTAAAGAAAAGTTTGTCATTTCTGGTTTACAGTTTTCATCAAAGTTCACAATATTTGCTTTGTAAATCTACTGTACTTATATTGTTTTTTGTAAGTTTGATTTTATTTTGAAATTGGATTTCCATCAAAATTATTATTAAATAATAATAAAAAAGAAAATGAAATAAAAAAAAAAGAAATAATGAATGAAATAAGAATGAAATAAGAATGAAATAAGAAAAATTAGTATGTTAAAAAAACATCTTTAGGTGAAAACACAATTGGGGCGACAGCGTAACGACAGCGATAGCGACTGTCAAAAACCATATATTTGTATGAGAATGAAACAATTGAGGCGACTTTTTTGTATGAAAAATCACTGTTGCCGTCGTTGTCGCCCCAATTGTGTTTTCACCTTTTCGCATAGAAAATTTAGAACCTTTGTGAAAACACGAAAAAATTTTTGATTATATGCTAATTCTTTCGAAAGCAATTAGCTTGTTTTCTATCAAATGTCAAAAAACGGACTATATATTTTGCATAAATTTCCGTCCACCTGTCATTCAAGCCATTTCAATTATTTAGACATTCACCTTGACTAAAGGATTTTGGGTTTGGGAGTAAAAGGCTCTTAACCATAGTCAAGGATCTGAATAATTCTCATAAAATTTATACACATATTTTCAATTTTAGAAGTTTTAATATAGATTGTTAAGAAACTATTGTTTTGGGTAGATATACATCGATTGTAGGAACACTAAAATATTGGCTAGACTTTAATTATTTTTTTATTTTAATTGATTAGGCCGTGTTCTACATTTCACATACTTCGTTAATGTGAACTACTCAATATTTTTGTATTCTTATTCGGTTTCAAATTTGGCTTAGTTAATTACTTTTATCAAAGACTACACATAAAAATTTTTATCTGTCAAATGGTACACTGTAGGAAAAAAATTTATTACTTTTCAAAAAAAAAATAAAATTTTATAATATGAAAAATATAAATAATTTTAAAAACAGAAATACCTGTCATTTACAAAAAAAAAGTAAGATGGTAAACTAATTAAACTTAAAACATAGATTGGCGGCTGTGTTATTTCGATAGTGAAAGTTCGACAGGCCTAAGTATCAAAAATAATAATAAAAAACTAAAAGCCTTCAAAATGACCAATTATGACTAAAACAACATTTAAACAATGAAAATAAAATTTTATTCGAATTCACAAAATTAATCAGAATTAAACACAAAATTAATCAGGTACAACTTATAGAATATCAACAATATTTAAAAAAAAAAAATTGGGGAGATTAATTGCCGTAACCCATTTTCTTTTCAAATCTTCATCACCTTTGGGAAGACCAAACGTTGGAACTGTTCGGTCATATTCTCTTTGGTACTGTGCGGAATTGGACCCACATCCAAGCACACAGCACACTCGTTTTCGAACATGCTTCTTTGCTGTAAAATTTAATATTTAGATTTAAAAATAAATCTTATTTAAATTTTACCTTTTGGGTGGTCCAAATTTAATTCATTTTTTTTCATTATTTCTTAATTTTCTACTGCTAGTCTTATTTTGTCCGTTACTGTAGAAAAAAAAAAATTTGAGCAGGGGTCCCCCCTATAAAACGGTTTTAAAACACTCTTCTTTTGTATTGCCAAAAATATTACGGATTTTATGCATATTCCGTAATATTTTTGGCAATTTTTTTTTTACTGAAAAATTATAAAAATATTAATAAAAATTTATACTTACATGTCAAATTGAAATTCCTTCTTTTTCTTATAAAAAAAAAAGATTTTTAAAAATAATAATAATAATAATAATAATAATAATAATAATAATGTTTATTCAGTTCATAATAAAAATTTTGACAAATTATAAATGTAATAAATCTTAAACATACTTAAGAGCTTGGTAAAAATAAATAAACCGTCAGCTCCGTTGGCAATCCATACTTAAAATAAATCATTATCAATAGTTATCAAAAAAGAATTTACATATTTGTTAATAGTTACCAAAAAAGAATTTACATATTTAACCAAATAAAGATAAAAATAATAGTAAAAGAAGCAACCTAACAGTTTTATTTAAGCAAATTCTGATATAAGAAGATCTCGATATCTTTTAGCAGTTTTTATGTAATTTGCCAAACTTAACCAGTCCTCACCATTTAAAATTTCTATAACCTCACTAAAAGACAAATTGCTTTTGCCAAAAAACATTATTCTATACTGTTTGAAAATAGGACAAACACCCATAAAATGGAAGCAATCTTCTTTTTGCTTTAAATTACATATGGTACAAAATTGATTAAAGCTACCATTATGAGGGGACCCATTCAAACCAAAAACTTCACATCTCATTTTAAAAATCAATGAGATCTTATAGCAATCAAAGTCGTCTCTAAAGTAGTTGTTGCTACTTAAATTGTAGCAGAGTTGAGAATAAATAATCCTGCCACTAGACTCATTAGCCTCCACTGTTAGCAAAAATCTCAAGTTTTCATCTGTTTTTCTAATGATGTTATACAAAGATTCCTTAAGACTTACCATGTCAGACGTATAGTCCACAAAAACCACACCACTATCTCTAGCAAGAGTTTCCCAATCCTTTATACACCAATCCTTATTTCTCATTTCGTATTCTAAAAGTTTTCTAGGAAGTCTGTTATCATGATCACACAAAATCTTTAGAAAGTAATCCGCTTGTAATTTAAGAGTATAAATGAATAGAGGAGGCAAACCAGTTTCCAAACATAAGGTATAATTGGGAGTATTTAACGGAAAGTTGAACATTTTTTTTAGAAAATTTCTTTGGAATTTCTCTACCTCTTTATATTGTTTACTTCCCCAAACCTGAGCAGCATAACATAAACTTGAACGTGCTACCGCTTCGTATACTTTAAACTTAATCGACTGAGAAACATTTTTATTTTTGAAAATATTTTTCCAATTAGCATTTAAAGCTTTTTGACTAGATTTAGCTTTATCTGTCAAATGTATGTTAAAATTACCCATTTTATTAAGCCTAACGCCCAAATATACATATTCTGAAACTTCCTCGAGAACGGCGGTATCAAATTTCCATCTTATTAACTGCTGATTTTGTCCATTAAAGATCATAACTTTAGTTTTTTCACAATTAATTACTAAGCCCCATTTTGCGCAGTAGTCAGACAGTCTATTTATCATTAGTTGCAGTGTTTCAGGGGTCTCGGCCAATAGCACTATATCATCAGCGTATAATAAGATATTAACAATTGTCGACGCTATTCTTATACCTCCCGGTATCTCGAAAACTATGTCATTTATGAACAGCGCGAACAGTAGAGCACTCAGTACACATCCTTGCTTAACTCCAGAGTTCGTAAAAAACCAGTCCGAATACCCTTTACTACCCCATACACAAGCCTGCGTATCTTTATATAGTTCTTTCAACACTGCTAGTACTTTTGACGATACGCCTAACAGAGATAGTTTATAGAAAAGTGCATTTCTGTTAACAGAGTCAAAAGCAGCTCTAAAATCTACAAAACAGGCATAAACCTTCTTTTTCCTATTTTGGAAAGCTTTAACAATTGATGTGAGAGAAAATAAATGATCGTTAGTGCCATATTTTTTTCTAAATCCTGCTTGAAACTCAGTCAAAATATCATTTCTCTTCACCCATAATTCAAGTCGATTTAGTATAATTCCACAAAAAATCTTTGCAATAACATCCGTAAAAGAAATACCCCTATAATTCGCCACCACATCTATGGACCCTTTTTTATGTATCGGAAAAATAACTGACCTCCTGAAGGAGTTCGGAATATCACCAGTTGAAAAAATTCTATTATATAACTGAGTCAAACAACAAATAAATTTATCTGAGGAACTTTTAAAGAATTCATACGGCACCCCATCGATTCCCGGGGCCTTACCATTTTTTGCAGCTTTTAAAATACTACTTACTTCGGCTTCACTAATGCTAGCATCAAGATTTTCATCAAGTACAAGAGGTTCTGCATAGTAGTACGAGATAGAGACATTCTCCAGATATAATAGTTTCTGAAAATATTCAGCCAGGTCATTTTCACTAATATCCGGCGCTATTCTAAACTTAACTCCGTTTATTTTTCTTGTTACTCTCCAAAATTCTGCAGTATTTTTAGTCGCAGTAAGTGCTTTAACCATTTTGACTTCTTTCTTCAATTTCTTTTCTCGACAAAGGCGTTTATATTTACGATTAACATCAAAGTACCAAGCTTTAAAATTGCAGTCAAGAGTACTTCGCCACATTGACAGCAAAGCAAAAGATTTCTTACGAAGTTTGTGGCATTCGAAATCAAACCAGTCATTTTCAAATTTGACAGGAGACTGACTCTGATTAGGTACACTATTTTTTATACATGTAACTAACTGATCAGATAATTCACTTGTATTATTACTATCCGAAACCCCAAAACCGTGCAAACAATCGTCTAGTTTTTGTTGATAATTCACTAAATTAATAACAGACCATCCTAGTTTTGGCATACAAGGAATTTCACACGAATAGTTCTGTTGGTAATTTTTAAAAGTAACAACAATTGGCATATGATCTGAAAAATGTTTTAAATCAACCTTAAATTCCGAAATTTTTTCTAGCCAAGCGCCTTTTACCACACAGTAATCAATCACAGATTCACCTTGATGACTCATAAAAGTATGTAAACCTCCTAGGTCTCCTAAAGTGCTACCATTTAATATAAATAAATCATGTAATTGGAAAAAATCCAATAATTGCCTACCTTTACTATTAACAATTTTATCTTCTGAGTTTCTGACTTCCAATAACATTTGATTTAATGGTTGTGTAGATATTTTTATCTGTTCACTTCCCAATCGTGCATTAAAGTCGCCTATTAGCATAATATTCTCATGCATAGTTTCAGCAACAAATGAATTTAACTGAGCAAAATCACTCTCCCATCCACTACAATTCAAGTACAGAGGAACTATTATTAGACTTTGATTGCTATTATCAATTTTTAAGTATGTATTTTCTAAAAAATTCATGCTGTGTCCATAAAGATTTTTAAATCCATAAACACACCCTCCACTAGCACGACCTTTCAGAAACATTTTTTTCGCCGAAATCCAAAACAGAGTAAATCCTTCAAAATATTTCTCATACTCGCTATAATTATCTGACAAAACATGAGTTTCAAACAGAAAAAATATATCGAAATCTTTTATATATTTAAAAAAATCTATTAAAATTAATTTACTTTTTAACCCAAAAATATTATATGCTAAAATTTTAAATTTTAAAAACAAAGTTTCAGAAACAGAGCTAACGGCGGCTAAATCCTATTTACGACTTTGATTTCTAGTATTGTCGCTGAACGACGCATTACTAGTTGACATTTTTGAACTACGGCTGGCTGACGCAATGTTGATTGACTTTGTTGACATTTCTAAATCAGCTGAATTTGTTTTGAATTTTAAACCTACATCATTATCGTAATTAGAATTTATTTCAATTTCACCAAACAAATTCTTTAAAACAACATTTCCATCAGTGCCATCACAAATCAACTCTAACTTATTATTCAAACTGAAGACTTTATTTTGAGCCACCAAAACATCACTTCTTACTTGAGCTCGAACATTTGGATACTTTTCAAGGATGGTTTTTTTAATTTGAAATAAAATTCGCCTTTTCTTCTGAGTAATCTTTGTAAAATCCTTCTGAATAAAAACTCCAGAATTTCTCAATTTGTTGGAATTCCGAAGCATTTTATGTACATTTCCTCTTGTGCCAGCATCAATTAAAAACTTAGTAATTTGACCATTTTCATAAATTTTATTTTCCAGTTTGGCCACATTTGAAGTTTCAAGCAACAGAGTGCAAATACTATTAATTTTTTCTGAAATGTGATTTTTGTATGAAAAGCTTATTCGACCTTAATACATAGACAAATTTGATGTTTCGTCTTTTAAATAGAGAAGTCAGTGCTTTTATATTAAAAAAAATTATTTATATACATATTAATTATGTAAGTACTTTTATACATATATATTTCAGTACATAAACTTTAATTCAAAATTAAAATAATTTTCATAATAAAAATATAATATTTTTTAATAATTTTTTTTATGTTCAGTTATTATTAATCATTTTGCATAATTTATTTTTTAATTTGGCAATCAAGTCCTAACAAAAAAAAAGAAAAAGTACTATGGTAACTTATCTAATAAAATATGAAAAATTGAAGAACATTGTGATTAAAATCTACAGAGCATATATGATTTTTGAAAACATTGAAAGAATTTAGATGATTTCAAGGTTTTAGGATAGAAATTAAAAAAAATAATAATAAAGTAATCATAAATTAAAACAATTTCTTGACTTCAAAACCTTTGGAAGCTGAAAAACATTTTGAATTTTCATATAATATGTGTATAATATATGCCATGCCTATATATACAAATTTTTGTGTTTTCAAAGTTTTAGGACCGAAATTAAAAAAAAAATTTAAGTATGTAATCATAAAAACTGTTGTAATTTGTAAATACTTCTGATAACAACCTCCAATACCATTAAAACACTACCTTGACTCAAAAAAAAGAAAACTTTGGAAATTAAAACCCATTTTGAAAATTTCATTTATATATTGTGTATAATATTATATTATCTTATTATATAAATTACTGTTTTTACATATTATGCATATATGTATGTACGTAATATCAAATAATAAACGAACGTTCGAGTTTTTAGAAAACTTTTTAATTCTGTTGAATAAAATATTAAGGGAATTTGTTTTTATGAATAAAAAAGTTATAATTAATGTAATCTTTCATTTTTAATCAAATTAATAGACTTTAACTATATGGTGATTTCAGGGTATATTTTATCTGAAATTTTATATATATTCATTCTCTTGTTAGAATAAAATTTTATTATGATCCCTTGAATAAAACGGCACATATTTTGTTTTTACCTGATAATAGCTCGTATTTTCTGCTTTTGTAAATATAATTTTCCTTTAGGGTGTTATTTTTCAAGTGTAAAAATGAATTTTGTATGATATATATTTGTTTGTATATTTATGTATGTTTTATTTTTACAAAAAAAAAAAAAAATTAATAAAATAAAAATCAAAACAAAAAATTATGAAGGATTGCATAAACTCGAATTAGTATATTTTTTAAAGATTGAGAAAATTTAAATTCTTGGCTTATTATTACAATTTTTCAAAAAAACTTCTTTTGTATTTATATTAAAATAAAAGTTTGATTTAGTAAAAACATTTTAGTATTAAATCATTGAATTTCTCAACATAGATAAATTATCAATCACCATTTGGAGTAAAAGCCAATTTTTGTTTTTTCCTTGTTGCAATATCAATTTCAAATATTACGCAATAAAGATGCAATTCAAACCCACATCCATGTAACCAAAGAAAGCTGGCGTTAAAACGTAAAAAAAAAAAAAAAATGTTAATAAAAATAAAAACTAAATAATATAATATTATCTCAGAATTAATTTTTCTTCAAAATTTGATAACCTGAATTTATATTTTAATGCATGCAAAAAATATAGTGTAACAGATTTCTACAGAACTCACGACGAGAAAAATTAAAACCAAAAAAAAATCCATTAAATTTTTTTTTTATCTTCAGAGAAAGGATATAACTACACATATTTTCCATATTAGAGTTGCCTTTATAATATTATGTATATGTGCATCATTTTCACAAACGCCCTGGAGGTCTTAGAACTACACAATGTGAAAATATATATACCAGCTACAAATATATATAAAGTACATGAAAAATGCAAATTATTATGATTTTTTTTTATTCCTTTTTTTGCTTTTTTCATTCATTTAAAATGTTACAGTTAATTAAAAGGAAATTTAATGCAAATATTTGTTATTTTAATAACTTAAAAAAAAAAAAAAAAAATGGAAAATAAAAAAAACAAAAAAAAAAGTTGAAGATATTGTACTCTGTTTTATCGAATTAATGAAGGTATTTAGAAGAATGTTTATTACACATTTTCCATTATATTTTTAATACAAAAAAAATTTGCATAATTAAATACAGATCTCATCTGTTCATGACTTACTCAATGATTCTTATCGTAATTATAAAATTAAAATTATATGTATATATAGATACAATAATAATATTTTTTATTATTATATGTATACGTAAATAGTGAAAAGAAAAGTTAGTTATACAATAATATAATATTTAAAGATGAAGAATAGTCAGCTTTTCGTCCTTAAAAAGAATAACTAATAGTTTTCGGTATTGAGTTTTATACGAATTTTCTACAAAGTTTATTATTATTATTTATTATTATTAATTTGAATTTATTATAATGAATTATATACAAATTCTTAAGTCTGGATCTTAGATGCCTTAGAACCTATCGGTAGCGCAGATTTTATTTTTCACAGTCAACAAACGGTAGATTCACAGAGTCCTATGAAATATTCTTTAAATATAAAATCAACGTAAATCAAATCAAGGACATTATAAATTTAATTCTAAGAGTAATTTAAATTGTTTCAAAAAAAAAAAAAAAATGAAGAAATTAACATCAAAAACTATTGCAACAGAATTGCAATTTTTACAAAAGATTTAATTTTTGCTGCAATCGAATTAGATTTTCTTTTTAAACATTCTATACTAACCGGTATAAATTAGAAGAGAATGTGTTTGAACATTTTGTAGATAATTAATTTTTTTTTTTTAATTTTCGATAGAATGTTATGTGTAATACTTTTATTGACAGTTTTGAAAATTAAAATCTTGTTTTTTCGATGAAATCAACAAAAACTTAAGTATAATTCCATTCTATGATTATTTTATATATATACAAAGTATTTATATTTAAACAAGAAGAAAAATAACATTTTAACAAGTTTAAAATTCCTTTGGTATTAAAAAAGAGGAAATATAACCTTTGTTTTATATTTTGTAAAGGGAATATCATATTATAATTACATAAATAATGAAAGGAAATAATTTTGTCAAACTAAGTACTTAAAAATTTTGTTATATTATAAAGTGGAATTTTTTATTTTTTTATGTGGTGTGTATTTTAAATGAAAGAGCGTCAGAAAGTTTTGCTTTTAAAAAACATTCCACATTTTAAAATGACTATAAAATATGACAGAATAACATAAAGTTTTTATCCCATAAACTTTGGGGTTTTTGAAAAATTAAATTATGTTCAAATTTTTTTGGATCCTTTTCAATTTTTTTCTTTCTAAGGACAACGATATTATATTATATAAATAGTAAATTGAGAAATTGTAAATAATATTGAAATTGATAATTTCATGACATGATCGACAAAATCGGCTATTAATATATTCACTTATATTATTTGGCCGAGGGCAATCGAAAATTTTAAATTACAATAAAAATTTTAAATTACAATAAATATTTATACATTTTATTAAATTATGTAGGAAATGAAATTTGTGATTTAAAAAACTGATCTAAAAAATTTAATATATGTATTTCAGCGTTAAAACTTGACTATCGATTATGTTTAAAAAAAAAAATCGAAAAGTTTGAATTCTATACGAAAAAATTGTTAATTTATAATTCTATAAGATATATGGTATTCGAAAAGTGTGTAGAAATTTATAGGACTAATAGGGTTGCAGTATACGGATATAAGTTATATCTTACACAAAAATGTATGTTGTTTCTCCAAAAAAGATTTTTATGGCATGTTATCAAAAAAAAGTATACATCATATAATTAAATATTCATTATGGATAGGATGACCTTCAAAATAGACTCTAAAAATAAAGATTAAAAATATTTTTTTCTTATAATGAAAATAATTTTATTTCATATTAATTGATCAATCCTTCAAGACAATCTCTTGAAGTTAAGTATTTTTATTCAAGATTTAGTGTCAATGTGGTTAATTTGCGTGAACTGCGGAGTAAAAAAATCAAAATCGAAATCGAAATAGTTTAATTGTTATTCTCAAAAGTCATTGGCATCAAAAGAAAAAAAAATTTCCTATAAATAAATTGTATTTTTATTTCAAATTTTCAATAAAAATGTCTTTCTAATATTTTATTTAAAATTAATCAATAATAATTAAATTTTTTATTTAAAAATAAAATTTATAAAGTTAAAATTATTTTAACTTTTACGACAGGTTGTTAAATTTCGTTTCAAGTCATTTAGTATAACACATTTCATAGAATTTAACTTTGTACGTCGCGGCGTAAAAGTAATAAAAATGTATGGACACTAACTCCTCTATATTGGTTAAAATAGCTTCATTTGATAATTTATTTAAATTTCATTCACAAATTTTGATATTAAAAATTTTATTTGTCTATCAATTTCCAAAAAATAATTTAAAGCTTTGTATTAAAGTAAAGTAAACTTAAAGAGTTGTGGATTTTTTGCTTCAAGGCATTGCACAGTGTAATTATATTCGATTACACATTATTGCATACCTAGTTTTGGAAAGTTAATCGCATACTACTTTCGGTACAAATATAATTATTAGTGTATAAGGATCTTTAATTAGGAAGATGAATGATGAAACTCTTATAAATTTATGATTTGGTTATAAATTGTTTTATATAGTATTCTATAATTTAGATTCAAATTCTTTGGAATTGTAAAACATTGTAAAATAGAAAATTTCATGTTTTTGAACACTCAAAATGACAGAAACAAAAATATTAGAGGTTTATTTAAGAAATATATAATATAAGTATATGATATGTAAATTCGGCTGAGCTATTCCATTTTTATACCTCCACGAATTTTTCTTGCAATTCTTATCACACATATCTAACGTATCATATACCGGAATTTTTATCACTTTTGGGTTTTAGGATATCATTAAGAATTACATCTTAATAATTTTTAAATTATTATTATTATTATTTTTTTGTTAACAATTTTTCATTCATTTTTTTTTTCCTTTTAAAAGCTTTATTAAAAATTTATCAAGAAATGGATATAAAATTTGTTGTAGAAGATATTCATCTAATGTAATACATTTAAAAAAATAAAAAAAATTCTGCTCTCCACTTTATATCCAAAAATATTTACTCACATTTTATTAGAAACACATTTGAAGTATAAAAATTTATAATTTCAAATAAACTGGTGAAAGCCTCCACTTAATTCCTAAGTATAATTTTTATTTACAATGAATTAAAAATATATACAATATATATATATATGTAATTTAATTCTCAGAGTTCGATTATGTTCATGCAAACATGCTATTTTTGTACTTAAAACGTGAATTTTTGTCATTCGCTTAACATACTAATAAATCGACATATTCTTGGTGCTATTTCCTGCTTAAGATATCTTTTACAATTTATGAGAGAGAAAATAGTCGTCCATAGATATTACGTGCCTGCAGTCCTATATTAAATAATAAGAATAATATCAGCTTTTCAAAAAATCGTGTATTTTAATTTAATAAATATATATTCTATTCCATGCCGGCATAGGTCACTACTAGAGTCTCTGTTTCTCGCCTGTGTCATTTCTCGTCGAGACAAGACTTCTCGACCAAATTCCTTCGAGATCTCGAGAAATCTCGAGAAATTTTTTTTACTTATAAAAATATAAAGTGAACCTGATTTCTTTAACCGTTGTCAAAATTAAATTAAAATATCCTGAAATTTAGAACAATTTAAATAATTATTTTATTTTTTATCACCAGAAAACCGTACTACGTACTAGATTTAAGATATTTTTATAAATAATTTTACAAAAATTCGTTAAAACTAAATTTTTTTGCATGCTTGTCTCGGCGAGAAGGAACATCATTTCTCGACGAGACGACATATTAAAAAAATGACATTCTCGCGAGAAATCTCGAGACAGAGACTCTAGTCCCTATGCTGATGAGCTATAGTCCTCATTTTACAACGAGTGCAATTTTAAACTTTCATACAAATTTCTATCTCAATTGGAAAGAAAATTTCGGAAAATTTTTTAATAATTTTTGTATTTAGAGAATTTTAGTCCTTTGTGTCTTGTATTCACCATTTTAATACTAGCTAATAATCAGATTAGGGCTGAAAGATCCATTTAAGTGCTCCCTTAAGTTCCAAATTAAAAAGCTTCCAAAGGATATTAGTTAATATAGTTATTCCTAAATCACATACGGTTTTTTTTTTTTAACAAATAGTATATTCCTAATTTTTTTAGAGGTGGAGTTGCTAAAAGAAATCCTTCAAAAAAAAAAACATATAAATTTTTATTTTTAAGTATTCTTACACGTTTTTACACGAAAAATTACAAAACCAAAAATTACTTTTCCATTAAAAATTGGAAATATTTGGGAATAAGAAAAATGGCATGTGTTTTTAAACACGTTTTTATCCGTTTTTCTTGGGAAACATAGAATAACTTTTTCGTTATTTAGTATTCGAAGTGCATAAGATTTTTTTTTTATTATTTTATTTGTTAAACATTTTCTTCCTTTTTACAATTATTTACAGTGAAAGAATTTTAATTTTTTATTTTCATCTTGATAAAAATGAAATTCAATTACTTAAAAAAAATAAAAAAAAGAATCAATAAAACAAACATTTCAAATTTTCGATATCATATAAATAAAAAAATAAAAAAAAAAATTTGTGTTACTTTTTTACGCAACAAAGGATCATTTAATAATTATGTAAATTCCATTTTATTATTTTTTGTCGATGCTGGTGATAAAAACTCTTCAATCTGACCTTATCTGTATTTTGGTTTTCAATTTTAATTTTTTTTTTTTAATTTTTTATTTAAACAAACTTTTTGAGCTGTTTTTTAGTTCGACACCGTGTTGAATTTAAATGATAACATTATAAAGTTCATCTGTACTCATCGATGAAAATAATTAACCACCAACTGTTTCGAATAAATTTTTGTGATTTTATTCATTTCATAAATTTTCTGAATATACACTGAAAATTAAAATTTTTGACCGCTAGGGAAAATCTGCAGGAAATTTATTGATGAATTATCTTTTATTTTAATGTTTAAAATTATTTTTGTTATAACCTGAAAATTGGACAGTATGTGGAAAAGAGTTTTCAGAAAGTGTAAAAACTGTCAGCAGTTACGAATGTGTTGAAATTTCAAGCTGAAATAGAAATAAAGCATAAATTTTTGAAAAATTTTCATAAAATTACTGGAAAATGAGATTGTCGTATTTTTGTTTTGTTTCAGTGTGCATTGAAAATATTTTTCATGGGGAAAAACCAATATCGATTGGATACTTTTTTTATGCTAATTTGTTTTTTTTTTCACAAAGGTAAAAAAATGGTGAAGTTAGTCAGTGAAAAATTAAGGTTTATCAAAGGTTGTGTTACCAGAGTTAACCATTTGTATGTTAATGTCTTAAAAATATGTTACAAAAGTTAATTTTCCAACCAAGTACCTTTTACCTTAATAATAATAATAATTATTCTATACCAAAGTTATTAAAACTTCTAAATTTTAATAAGGAAGCCAAATTCAACATTTTGTGTATTGAATCAATAAAGTTCGATTTGAAATATATATATAAAATTATGGTATTTTTATTTAGATTTTTCTTTTATGGTCATAAAAAAAGTATGCTACTATTGATAACTGAAACAATAGTTTTTCTTATTAACTTTATTTAATGTTATATATAGGCTTGTCGTTGTTTCAAAACTTAGCCTTATTAAAAATATTTATAAACTACTTAATTATTCTTATTAAAATATAAAGAAACTTTGAACTATAAAAATTCAATAAATTTATTATTAAATTTTCAATTAAATCTAGTGTTTTTTAAGTTTTAACTATATACTTGTACCTATTTTACATGAACGAAAATATTTTTTTTTTGATCAACTGAAATAAAATAAATGTATATTTCAAAGTCTGAGGTTTTGTAACGTTACTTGTTAATGATATAAGAAGAGTATATGAATTTTTCAACATATACTTCTACTCAATATTTAAAGATTTTTATCATCATCAATAATGTATCTTGATGGTTTTTTTTTTTTCGCAATAGAAAAAAAAAATTGTATATGTATAAGAAAATTTTTGGAAGAAAATAATAAATGTTTTCATGTCTAATCAAAAATATCTACAAAAATGTACACATAAATATACAACATGCATATATAATTTTCACATTTATAACCCTATCAGTTTTTTTTTTTTTTCCACAACTCCATATTTAAGTTGTTTGTAAGTTTCTCCCCTTATCTCGAAATTTTCATTTCAAGTTTTCCTTTAACGAAATTGAATAAATTATTATATCTACTTAATTTTTTGTGTATATACACATAAAATATTTATATTGTAAAATTTAATTTTTATGTTTATAGTTTTTTAATGAAAATATTTTTCTTTAATGGGAAAAAATCAAAGAAAAAAAAAAATTTTTTTTTTTATTTAAATGTTTATTGATAAATAAATATTATTTTTTGCATTTTTTTTTTTGATATAATATTTGAGTAATAAAAAGAAAATTTCGTCTTCCAAAGTAAAGGAAAATTTTTGTATGTCTTCAATTTGTTAAAATTGTTGTTTAACTATACTCGTATCATTTGAATATTTTAATATATTTTAAGGTTTAAATAGTTTATAAGATAGGATCTAGTACAAATCTGTACATTTTTTGAGTATATGTACAGTTAAATTTGGGAAAAATAGAAACGAAAAGTGTCAAAATTAACGTTAATGAGATAAGATTCCGTAGTTCTCTTCCGATTCGAAACAATTGATTTACTAAATAAAAATAATAATATAATGGTTATTGATACTGATATCCTTTTTATTATTTAATAAAAAATTATATAAAATAATTCCATTATTTCGAGAACATTTTAATGTTTTTATTTTATTTTTATAGATTGGACTTTTTTTTTCATTGTTAAACTATAAAAAATTTTTTTTATAGCAATAATAAATTTTAAACCAAAATGTAATTGTATCTTATTTTTTTTATTATTATTTTCAAATAAAATTTTTCCAATAAAAAAAAAAGGCAAGAATGATTTTAAATTAAAAATTAATTAAAAAAAAAGGTAAAAAATCGAACCCAGAACTGGCTCCATCGAGTTATAAAATTAAATAATCCGTATAGTGCAGTGAGAATGTTTAAGACCTGCTTTTTAAGACCTTAAAAAATGATTAAACTCATTTCTGGATAAGGATAAGGATGGTCCTTAGTCTTTTATAAATAAATATATAATAAAATCGTAAAAATATTTATATACCACCTATGTATTTAAAAAAAGGAATGAATTTGGAAAAACCCTTAAGTTTTTTCCTCAGAAAGTAATTTATTTATTTTAGGTAAAGGAAATTAATGAAAATAAGAAGTTTTTTCTCTGGAAAATTTTCTAATAAAAAATAATGATGTCCAAATATTTTCATTTTTCAATTTATTTAATGATATCATTATCAAGATGAAGTTGTTTTTTTTTTTTATTTTTTTTTTGAAAATTTTCAAGCTGTGAATTTTAAAAGAGGGAGTTTGAAAAGGATTCGAAATAACAAGGAAATTGGTTTTTTTTTTTTCAATAATAATGACCAACATAATGGTTATATTGAGGGTTTTTCATAGATTTCAAACGCAAATTATATTTGTGTATTGATTTAAAAGATATAAGATGTTGCGTACATTATTTTTAATTAAAAAAAAAAAATTAAAATGAATGTGGTCAAAAATTTCAAAGATCAAATCAAATTTATCGATAGTTTATTATAATGATATTTCTATATAAATTAATTATGGTAAATGTTTGTTTTCATTTTATGATTTAAATATGCTAGTAATAATTAGATGTGAAATAAACATTCAAATAAATATATTTCTAATTGTATTGCGACCTTAATATCAACCTAAAATAAATAATTTTCCGGTCATACAAAATTAGACCGTAAATGATCGTAAATGTCATTTATTCCACAATTTTAACAGAAATTCCAGATACTTGCTCTTAAAAGTATATCTACGATTTTCTACAGATGAATATTTAAATATTAACCTGCAAAAATAGTTATATGAAAAAAATTTGCAATTGAAAAATATGGAAAATGTTCCAAAGCTTAAGTAATTCCATGTCTAACATAATTGTTATACAAAAAAAAAATTTAGGGGTTTGATAAGTTCAAAGATAAGAAAAAATAATAAAACATGATACATGGTAGATGAATTTTATTCTTCAATTTTTCATTTCAAAATGATTTGTATGAAAATTTTTTTTGTGAATAAAAATATCATATCATGTTACTTTAAAAAATATGTCATTGAGCTTTGAGAAAATTAAATTTTCAAAAAAAAAAAAAGAAATAAAATCTTGTTATCGCTTTGACAGTGAAATATTGTGTTGAAAAAATTATTATTTTAAAGTTAAAAAGTCTTGGTCCCATCTAAACCTTTCCAATAAAAAGATACTTTTTTTTTTTTTGTAAAAGTAGAAAAATCAAAAAAAAAAAAAAAAACATGAAACTTATCATAAACATTTTTTTTAAATTTAAAATGTAAATTTATCAAAAAGTATATGTTATTGCTATTTTCACTAAAACTTCATCATTTTACAATTTCTTATCTCAAAGAATTATTTTCATTTTTGCGACATCCACATAATTGGAAAATATGAAATATTTATTATGTTAGGAGAAATTTGCGCAAACCGTGTTGCGAATGACGTAGTGTGCATGTGTAATGAAGTAATCTCACTAAAAAAGTAGTAATTTAAAAAGTTTCGACGAGAAGAAGTTGTGGATTTAGGAATTTATATGTGGAAGATCCAAAATAATTTGCTACTGCTATCGACTCGTAAATCTGAGTTTTTTTTATGTTAATTGTACCAAAAGAGAGTTTTTATCCATTCAAACCATGGCGTATTGATTTTAGGGTTTTATTGTCCTTTTTATTCTACAAAATAAATAATACCTTAAAATATTTCGATTTTATTGTACAATTTTATTTTTGTGTTAATAATAGCGTAATAAAATATACGCCAGCCCACAATATTCCAATGCTTAGTTATTTAGATATTTAATGGAAATGAATGAAAACAATTATTTTATTATCCACATTCGGAATTTTGAGAATATAGATCTTTCAAATATCTTTATCGACGACAACGTAAAATCAATAAAAGTTTGGGCGCATATGTTTTTATGTCTCTTTTATTTATTTTTATTTTTTTTTTATGTTTGACGTTGATGTTTTTATGAAGATTCTAAAATATCTACCTGAATTTTTTTTTATTTATTTATTTTTTTGATATACGTGAATAAATGTCACCCCATATCTTGTAAATAAATTTCGCTGCAGAGGCGTCAAATTAATTTATATTGTATACTTTTATTGTACTTGATTTGATATGAGCATAGAATTAAGCAATAAAGAAAAATTTAAATTAATATCGTCATAAACAAGGAAACTTAGAAAATTTTCATAAGGATAAAAATAGAAAATTTTGAAAATTTTACGGATGTTGATAAAAGCATAAATTAATTTGATTTGAATTTCTAATCAATTCAGTTTCATTTAAATTGTTTGCTTTTTCTAGTAATTTTTTTATTCGATGATTATTAGCTCTTCAAAGCTTTGAATACTTGAGATTATTTTAAAAGCTTACGTTTTATAACGAATGGTTAAAAAGTGTACCCACGAAAAAAAAACAGAACGGGTGAAGAAAATGAAAAAATGAAAACTTGATTTAATCTTGGGCAAAAAACTTATGACGAATGGGATTAAAAAATTAAAATTTAAATTATATTTTACAAAAAACTTTCCTGACACAATTATATATTTCTGTCATATATTTTTATATTCAATGTACATACATTTACCAATATTAAGTAGGTTTTGTATGGATAATGGCGGCTGTGTGATAATAAATTTTATTTTTAATTTTTAGATTAGGACAGAAAAAAAATTAAATTTGAACATTAAGAGAAAATATAATTATTAAAAAAGTTTAATTAAATTTAAAAATAAATTGGGTTTTTGTTCAAAATAAGACTTTTATTTATGTTCATTTAAATTTATTATATTGAACTACAAACAATGAGTAGTAGGCTCTTGTTTAGTTGCCAATAATTCGGTTTCTTATTCGGTAATCTTGATAAATGTCTCTGTTAACCAAAATTCTTACATCCAATTTTTTTTAATTTATGACTGATCGTTTTGCTTTGATACATAAATTTCTAGTGCTAAGAAAAACTAAAACATTAATTGTCTGCCTGAATATCCATTCACCCCATCTTCAGTTTATCATCAAAATTACAATTTCCCAAAGGTTCGCTTTTTGCATAAATGGTTTTAGAGGACATAGAAACGTTTTTAAGATAATTTATAGTAGCCAAGCCAAGCCAAGCCCTATCTATTAGAAAATTTTGGTTAATAAATAATGTTTGAATAAAATCTTAAATATTTAATAAATAATTTTTTTTTTGAAATTATCGAATTTTTTTTGTTCAGTTAAAATTTGAAAATATAAAAATTCCAAAAATTCTGTATTATTTTAGATTCAACCTTCAACATAAATATATATTACAAATATTTCACTATGATGATGTTTACATATATCCATATATGTACTTAAAGTATGAGAAATCGATATTGGAAACAAGATACCCATCTTCTGGTTATGTAAGTCATATTATTTCGTAAAAAGAAAAAAAAAATTATGAAGTTAAAAATAGGGAAACAAAATATGTGTGAAATTTGATGTGATAAAAAAGTTGATTTAAAAAAGTTTATTTTTAAATTTGTTTTTTACTTTATTTTGTATGTAGGTAAGTATATGTATAAATTTTATTGTATATTCATAATATTTATTAACGTTTTTATTATCGGAGAAAATTCTCCCCCAAAAAAAAAAACAAAATAATGTTGAAGCTGATATATGTATACACATATAAATATAAAGTATGAAACTCTTCGAATTCAACCCTATCTGTCGAAAATTCTTTTAAGAAAAAAAATAAAAATAAATTATTATATTCAATAATATGATTCACAATGATAGTGAACTTTTCATATTATAAAGATGTCATAATCAGAATTACAATTTTTTTTCTTTTTCTTTTTTTTTTTGGTTTAAAAAATATTTATGAAAATTTTTTGGGGTTTCCCAAAATAGTCTGCAAAAGGAATTTTCAACATGAAAAAATTTCTATAAATATAATTTTTTCGCTTTTGCATGCAAAAAAAAACTTAGTTTATCAGTTTTTAAATGAAAAAAAGATAATATTTTTCTATATAATATATAATAGATAAAAAAAAAAGTTTTATATTTAACAAAGTTGTATTATAAAACATTTTATTTTTATTTTTCATAATATGGTTCGTTAATATTTAAATAAACACCTAGACCGTAAAATAATTTTTTTTTTAAGCGAAACTTTTTATAGCTGGCTAGAGAGCTTTGAAGGATTTGAAGCAAAACTATATATATTATTATTATCATTATTATTATTTGTAAATTTTTCTCTGAACAATATTATTATTTTTTTTTAACTATAAGGGAATTTTACTTGTTATTACCATGAAAATGACAAATTTTTGAAAGTTTTAAATTTTTTATACTTTTCTACAAAACAAATTATTTCTGAATAATAATAGTTACAAGTTACAATATTATATAGCAGGAGTGGCCAGACTTTATCCCGACAGGAGCCGAAATTTCAAAAATCAGAATTGTCGAGAGCCGCATTTAGAAATTGTTTTAAATATGTAAACTGTCTTAATTGTCATTTTCTCTTTATTTTCATTCATAATTTATTTAAAAAATACATTAATATACATTAAAAATACTTATAGAAAATTTTTATTCTTTACTAGTAGATGCTGTTGTTTTATGTGTTTGTATTTTGGTCGCGAATCGTTGAAAATATGTCTCATAACTTGTTAGTGCCGTACGAATAAGATCAGTTAAATGTTCATTTGTTAGCTGGGAACGGTGCTTCGATTTAATAAATTTCATTGTTGAATATAAAGATTCACAGCAGTATGTTGTACCAAATATCGAAATCAATTTACACGCTGCATTCTTTAAAAGAAGATATTTTGACGCGTAAAATATTGCAATTGGTATGCATGTTTATTTATTAAGAAAAATTATATGACAACGAATACATTACGTCACCCGAACTCTTAAGTGTTACATAAGCAAAATATTAGTTTGGAGAAAAACGAGTTTAAAGCTTGATAGTTGAAAAAAACCGATTTTTGAAATTTATATCAAAATTACATAAGAAAACGGTTTTTTTTGTAAATTGTATATTTTAAAATCAATTTTTAACAATATTTCTTCGAACGTGGCACGAGAGCCGCAGTTTGGCCAAGTATGTTATATAGTATTGTTTTAGATTTGGTTTTTGTAATTTGATAACTATATACTTACAATTTCCATATTATAATATGCATTTTATACATTTCTTTTTGTATTTTGAGTATTTAAGCCAAATGTAATTTATAAAGTCCTGGGTTTTCTGTATTCGCTTTAATATAAGTCAAAATGTATGTCAAAACAAATTAATAGAAACAAAAATTTGGAAAACAAAATTATTTTAGTTTATTTTAGTTTTTTTTTTTTTTGTAAAGAAAACGGTCTACAAAAAAGATATTGAAAATGGTGACAACAACATGTAATTGGAATGTAAAATAGATTTAGGTACTCTATGTGTTTTTGGAAATATGTTTTTAAATATTTTATTTACCTACGTAGATCCTTAACAAAAAAATTTTATAAATTGGAAAACATTTTTCCAAAAATTGCTGTCTATACAAAAATACAATTACCCAAATTTTATTATGAATGATTTGTATTTTTTAACCTGTCCAATCAAGTCAAAGTTTTCAGAACTAGTTGTTACAATAAAAGTAACTATCTATAATCCCTATATTGTATTCTGAGAGACAGATATATATATTATTGTCTGCATGTATCTACCATAATTTTGACTTTTGACATTTTACTGTGTAATTAATTTAGAATATTAATGGTAAACTTTGGATTTAGGTTAATGAAAATACATATAGTTTTGAGTATCTTTAATTAATAGCATTGAATTAATTGTGCGGTAGGGACTTACATAATTTCAAAAGTTTTAATTTAATCACGTTTACCATTAATAATATTTTAAAGTAAAATCCAAAAAAAGAAAGAAAGATAAATTTGTTATTATAGTTCTTTTTGAAAATTAAATTTAAAATAAAAGGAAAATGGAAAATAAATTATGTGTGCTACGAGTACATTATTGTAAGAAGACTAGCATTGTTGCAGGAATTGCAATTGCAACATATTTCCAGCATTCTGAATCTTTTAATGTTACAATTTATATACATAGAAATAAAACTTCGAACAGAGGAATAAAGTATTATAATAATTTTCCAATAATTTTCTATTCTGCTACATTAAATAAGTTTGATAAAAAATCGCCTTTAATTGATAGTCTAAGTTTTTACAACTAAAAGAAAAGGGCCACCCCTTCTTCAAGTATAGATATAACTATAGATATAAACAACAAACAAGACTATGATGGAAATCTAACATACAATTACAAGGATTAGATATATTACATAAATTAGACAACATCAGCGATATAATGATAAGATATAATATTATCGTCTAAGGAAAAATGTAATGGAAAATTATTATATTTTTTAATAACAATATTAGCAGATATAAAAAAAAAACATAATAATTTGATATTATCGAAACTTAAGACTGTTAAATTAAAATAATAGTTATAATGAAGCAAAGATTGAAAATAAATGATGTTGATATTTTATTATTTAACTTCGAAACAAAAAGGAATTATGAAAAATGAATTGGAAAAGTTTTTTAATCTTTTATTAATAAAGTTTTTCTTTTATCAATTGAATTGTTGACTTATTTGTTTTTAAACAGGAAATTAAGGAAAATTGCTTATCAAATTAGCGGTAATGATTTTCTTTTAAAAGTAAACATTAGATGATTTTTTTTAGCGATAATATTGAATAAAAAAATGTTTTTATATTTATTTAAAAAAAAAAAAAATCATAGAATAAAGATTGTTGAAGAAATTTTTAGCAAAATAAGTATACTTGAGAAATAACCAAGCGGTGCAATATAAAACTTTTTTAGAAAAACTTTATGTGTTCTAGCCTGAAGTATTATGTATAGAATATATATACAAGCAAACAGTGATAAAACTTTTCCGAATTTTTGTTAGTTATTTTATCTATATAAACTAGTTTAATAAGAATATTTTCTTATGACTTTTAATGTTTTTGATCAAAAAATTTGATCAAATAAATTAAAACAAAAATTTTTTGTTTGTAAATGAAAAAAAAAAGATTAAATTAACTTGAGCTCATATTGGGCCAGATCTTTTACATGTTTCTTCTGGAAACATAGGTTTCATGAATTTTTTTAATTATTTAAATTTGCGTTAAAATTGAAAATAAAAAGAAATATAAACTTACATTTTCGGTGTTCACATTATACTTTCGTACATTCACATTTCAATTCAAAACTTAAACTTCTCAAATCTTTTTCAATATTATAAAAAAAAATATTAAATTTAGACATTGTAACAAAATTTCATTACATTATGTATTACTATTTTTAAAATGACATTTTATACAAAATTTAAGTGCCTCCTAAATGAACGCGAATTTTTGAAATAAAAAAACTCTTTATATAAATAAAAAAAAAGTTTTAAGTACTTTTTATTGGAATAGGAAAAAACATAAAATTTAATCATAAATATTTGCTTTTACCTGTTTAACTATTATGTCTGAAGACAACTTTCTTTTTTAACAAACATAAAAGTTTTGAAAAGTAAAAAAAAATTAAATTTCAATTAGAAAGGAAAAAGTTTAAATTTTGATACATTGACCATACAAGTACTATTATATATATGTACATTGAACGAGTTCGTACACATTTTATACTACCCTTATATTTTCTATTCACTTCAAAAACATATGTATGTCTTCTACTCTACAGACATAGGAACATTTTTGTTTGTATATACAAATGATTGTACACGATGCCATAATAGTTATAAAGAAAAGTACAATGTTATTAATGGAAATAATAACTCTTTAATTTCAACTGTGATCTATTCTCGTTACTTTGCCGAAAAGAAAAACATGATTAAAACTAGTTCAATAATAGGGCCCTAGGAACTAGGATATAATGAACTAGGATATAATAGCCCAAAATGAGCTAGAAAAAAAAAATGTTGTTATATCCTAGTTCATTTTCATTATATCCTAGTTCATTTTAATTATATCCTAGTTCATTTTCATTATATACTAGTTCATTTAGTTTTATATCCTAGTTCATTTGGTTTTATATTATTATATTCTAGTTCATTTTGGCTATTATATCCTAGTTCATAGGGCTCAATAATAGATATATAGAAATAATAAATAATTTTTAAATATTTCTTTATTCATTCTACCAAAGAGTTAAGAAAATATGTTGTTTCTTGTAATTGCTCATGTGTATAAAGTACTAAACCAAGAGAATCCAATTACGCATTATATTTCGTTTTATGAAGCCTCCGATATTTGCTATTCTGCAGGCATATAAAAGTAGTTGTGTACATCTTTAGTATTAAAATCGAATAATCTTTTGCCATAACTGTTGACACAATAGAAAATTTCTATCTTTTGTAACTTGATTTTTTTCTTAGCTCTTCCCAGACTCTATGAACTCGAAATCCATTTGAGCGTCTTTCTTTCTCTCTCGCTTATTTTATGCAAACTCTAACTCTACAAAATTCTAATATTTCAAGCTAAACTAATGGCATAAATACTTAATTTTTTGGCCATTTAAAGGAAATTTTAGATTTTGTGAACAATAATCGTTTCAAAGATTGGTAAAAAAAAGAATTTATTTCTATGAATCAGAGTTCAATTTTTAATGTATTCCGTTTTTAAATAGAAAGCATACAAAAAAAAATTATCATGTATGCAATACAATTCAATCATACAGGCAAAGGATAACTTAATAAAATTGTTCAAATAAAAAATATTATGTTAGGAGGGTCAATAAAATAATCAAATTAGGTAAAATTAACGGTAAGTGGATATCGAAAAATTTGCAACAGGTTTCCATACGATTTATTTTGGTAAATAATATATAAAAATGTACATATGTAGATATCTTAAGTTTCTGAGAAATATTATCCCAAAATTTTTTGTGCAGGTAGTGTGCAATTTTTAACAAGGACTTGGTCTTTAATCCTGAATCAGAAAAAAGGGTTTACATTAAAAAAAAACTGCTTGTACACATTGAGTTAAGTTTTTACGATGATAGCCTGCGAAAATAAAAAAGTCATTGATAACAGGTTTTTCGTACCATTTAGGCCTCTGATAGGCAAGTTAGTAAGACCAATTATCAATTTAGTTCTAATATTAACTTAATAAACTTCAGTCGCACATTTATCGCTCATTGATCCAAATTTGTTTTAAAAACCCCAGATTTTAAGGTAAAACTACATTATAAAGCTAGAATCTGAATATCATATATAAATGTACTCTATACTACCCATAACACACTATTAACAAGAATTTGAAATAATCGCGACGATAATCGGTTGCCATAGTGTTCAAGTAAGAACTGTTTTGCCATAAAGTTCTAACATCAGTGATTTTAATGTGCTTAATTACACAATTTCCATATAACACATTTATAAACGATCGGCTTAAATCAAAAATTAAAAAAAAAAAAAAAATAAATAAATAGAAAGTTTTCTAAAAACTGAGGGACATAATACCGCTAACGTATTTTGTTCATTCATTAAATTAAAATTAAAACTAAGGGTAATTAAATGTTTTTCTCATGAACAATTTATTTTATACATTTTTTGATGTGTATATTTTTTTTATTTTGGCTTTGTTTTTGGCTTTATACTCATCAGATTGCTAACATTGTTACATTTGCTTTGTGACGATAGATACATATGTCTTTCTGTTGTTAGTGTTACACTTTTTGTCAGTAAATTATTGCTTGTCTAGTGAACACTTTGAAAAGGATTCCACTTCTGCATCAAAAACTTATACAATTTTAATATTATGTAGTATTAAAAAGACATATTTTATAACAAACAAAAAAAAAACAGAAATAATAATGTTTCAATTTTAAAATGATGATAATATAATAATACAGGTACCTTAAGCTAATAACATGTTACTTACATTATATTTATATGCATATTATTTAATTTTATTATTATTATTCTATTATTTTACAAACAACAAATTAAAATTTTGAAGATTATTATAATTGGTATAGGAATAGTATTTTTGTGTGTTGAGAATTTTAAAATTGGAATGCTCTATTATTATAACAAGCACATATTTTAATATAGTTTATTGACATTATTTTTATAATATGTATAAAATATAATAGAACCAATTCGTTTCGCCTTATCAGTTGTTTGAAAGCCATCGCCATCATCACGTAGAAATACGCTTTAATTTTAAATTGTGATCCTTCGTGGTTCGATTCCCACCATTTTGACGATCAACACAAAGTTTTTATACAAAACTGAAATTTAATTGAGAGTTTTGTAAATATTGGAAGAGACTAACTACTGTTTTAAATGTGAACATTTTGACAGAATTTCACATAGGGATAATAATTTGAATGCTACCTATTAACGTAACAGTAAGTAAGGATTTATGTTCATATAGCTAGCTATTAATATTATATTATAGTTGTATGTCTTTTAAATCGATAGTGAATGTTCTATTTAAGATTTTAATAAAAATCGTATTATTTCCCATCCAGTTTAATATTAAAAATTTTGAAAAGTATCAAATGGATTTTACACTAATTTTTAATTAAAAGAATAGTAATGAAAAATAATGATGATAAAGGAATTTAAAAATTATCTCATTATTTTTTGGGTAATTTTTTCGCAGTGCGTGAAATTTAAAACAATTGAATTTTAATTCGATTCATCTTTTCAGCTTGCATTGCGTAAGTACTCACTACATTCACTGAATGCATCAAATAATAATTACAAAATGGAATATTTAATTATGTGTTTAAAAAAGTATATCTTTGAATAAAAATTATTGTCAAGACTACTTCTTCAAATGCAAATATTTCTGGAATATTTAATTTAAAAAGAATAAGTAATTTAAAATGTATAACAATATAATTAAAAATGTACTTAATATTACTTATAAAGATCCTATGAGCACGTATCAATATGTTGCGTCTTCAACTTTAAGTCACCCACTAGCTTTATTTTGACTCCTGTGCAATAAAACGATGATAGATTAACGAAAACAGGTCCGAAATAGGTTGAGATATTCAGATCTGTTTATTTAGTACAATTTTTGAAGATTGACAAACGTATCTTAGTTTGAAGCGATCATATAACAACTATATGGTATCATTATTGAATTTTCTTTTAATATAAAATATCTTAAAAGAAATTAAATATTTAATGCGTCTTATTCCCAGAATTTTTCAATTTATTTTTTTATTTTATTTTTTCATACATATAATTTTATTAGATCCAATATTTTCTCTCTCTAGACATAATTAGCAGTAACCGGCTTTACATATTTTTTTAAGGTTTTCTAAATTTAAATTAAATGATTTTGTTTAATGTTCTGAAAAATTCAATTTTTTAAACCAAAAACTATACTCATCTCTAAAAACTATATAATATAAAGTTGGAAAAGAAAATAATAAAAAAAAACAATTTTTTTTTTTACTAGAAATAAAATTTTTAAATTCCAACAAAAATTCATTGAACTTTTTGTCACTTCATTAAATTTGTAAATGTGTTAAATTCTATGTACTAAAACTTAAATTTTGTGGAAAAAAAAGGACACCCCTTAAAAATAATGGTATTTTATACTTTTACATTTTATAAAAATTTATAATAAAAATTTAATACATATATGTAGAGCGTATATATAATAATATAAAATTTTATTGTTTGTTTAAATGAAAAAGTTTTTCCTTTTTGCAACCCTAGGGGCTTAAAAAGGAAGTTTATTCAATAGTACCTCAATATATGAGCTTTCATGGATAAAATTTGTTAAAGGCGTACTAAAATAATAATAAAACAAATTTACTAATGTGATATTTGTTAACATTGTTTCCTTAAGGTTTATTTTTCTTTTATTTTTTTGTTTTTTTTTTTTTTTTCTTACATCCTCTTAAAAAATATATACATACGTTATAAAGATGATACTCATTCCCTGAAACCTTCCATGAAAAAAAAGGGATATAAAATTGTCTTTATATATACATACTTATATAGCTTAAGCTTTTCCCAAAGAATATACAAATATAATAATATAAAAAAACAAAAAAAAAAAAAGATTGAAAATGAATTTATGTTCCCACAAATCGGATAATGTAATCTCATTTGTTATAATTAAGTTGGAAATTTTTTTTTTTTTTATAACTTTTACTATACATTAGCGCTAAGGGGTAAAATTATAATAATATAAAAATATCTATATATATAATTCGTATGTACACATATGTATACTTAATAATTTTTCTATCCCAAACGCACTCTTGCATGTGATAAGCAGTGACGAGATTAATTTGGAATGAAATTTAAATTCTTAATTTCAATTTTTAGAAATTTATTATATTATTTTTTATTTACCATTAATTTTTATAGAGTTTTTCTTTTTTTTTAGATTTTGAACCCAAATTGCTCATCCTTGTCTTATTTAACTCTTATGTACGCTTAAAGTTCAAAATACTCAGTAATGTTTTTTTTATTTTGTTCATTTTAATAATTAAGATATTTTCGTAATTGAAGTCAAATTAAATAAAATGGAATGGAATTGAAATAAAAATAAATATAAGTTTTATTAGTTTAGAATCAGGTTTAGTTTTTGATTATTGATGAAACTTAAATCAGCAAAAATAATTTCTTATGCTTTAATGTACAAAATACGTTGTCTTTAGAAAAAATAAATTTTATGTTAAGAAACAACAGAAATATGCAAATGAATTACACAAAGGGTTTATATAATTATATACCAGCTTAAGTAGAGTCTTTAAACTATATACCACTCAGATCGATTTTATCTTTATTCTGTTTTAAGCGTAATTTCAAAAATTTTCACTTAAGGTTTCCCAAAATCGCACCCTACTTTTTATTTTACAGTTTCTTTATATTGATAACTTATTTGATAAATTAAAGTTCTAAATATAAATAGTATCACCGAAATAGCACTTTGTGTATATTTATTTATTTAAAAAATTGTAAAAAACTTACAATCTTATGAACCATATTCAAAATAACAATATCAAATATAAACAAAAAATTATAGTTCAATTACTTACTTTCGTTTTTAACATTGAATTTTTTTAAAAAAAGACATATTTTATTGACTTTATCTTTTGGGGATGCTATCAACCGACATGAATTCCAATGGATTTTCAATTAAAAACGAAATTACATCAAAAAAGAATATGCGTTTGAATGAAATAAATTAATAAACAAATACAAAATGTAAATGAATGAAAAATGTACAAAGAAAAAAAAATTAGAAGATAAAATTATTTTAGTGAAACTGTGTGGGTACCATGTATATACATTTTCATTCAAACTCAAAGTGAAGTCAAAATAAACTTGGCAATTTACATTCATTTTTATTTTTTTGAAATTTTAATTGGGAAAGATAACAAAATAATTAGTATATATTATTGGAATTATATTAAAATATATATATAGCATTAGAAGCAGCATAGTTTTTGCATCACCAACCAATTTAATGTTTATGCGAGTGGAAACAAATATTCAACTGATAAGCATAATTTGAAATTAAGTTCTGTATATTTTTTTTTATCCCAGATTTAAATTATCCATAGGCATAACGAAAAAGCATTTTTTTTTTAAAGTAACTTAGTAGAAGTTTTAAGTTTAATTGTTTCCTGATAGACGATAGTATCAGTTTACTTATATTAGCATTATTTCCACAATTTTTATTTCAGCCCTTATATTCTAATATTGCTTCGTAGTTAGATATATTAAATGAAGTATGTTAATATACTTTTGGTTGGATTTCAATTGACTTTATCTTTCAAAAATTGAGTCAAAAAGATAAAGGAACATAAAGTCACAATTTAAAAGGACTTAACTGAATTAATAATATATTTGCTCAATGCAAGCCCAATATTTTCCGGAATTACAATTGCCGAATAAATTTGATATTATGACTGTATATACAATGCACCATATAATGAAAAAAAAAATTGAGAAAAAGAATAATTTATTGTAAAATTATTAAAAAAGTGGCAAATAAATTAAATTAAATTAAATTTAGAAAAAATTGAATTTTTATGAGATTTTTATTCACTTTGTTTTATTATTGTTTTAAATTTGACTTCAATTTGGAAAAAAAAAAAAAAATTACTACCAACTATAACATAAATTATAAAAGTATAAGTAAAAGTAACTATTTAGAATTCACACCATTATAAAGTCGATTATTTATTATTCGAAAATATGTTGAAATGGACTTCATTTGCCTGAAATATTTGGAAAATTACTAATTCGAGCTAGATATAACTATCATTATACTTATGCCATTTAGTCATATACAAATATGAGAATTTTCATTAAAATCCAGTTCGAATCCTTGGATTGTAACAATTTTTTTAAGTTCCTCTAATCAACATCTATCTATTCACATACTAATTTTTATTAGAATCCATTTAAATTTTTATTAAATTTGAAATTTATAAAAATAATTTAGATCCTTGACCGGAAGAGAGCTTTTCATTCCGAAATCCGTAATCAGAGAATCTTACTCTTTAGCTTGGCAGAATGTGAACAAGAAAATGGAAATCAAACTAAAAACAAATTTGTCACGACAATTGTCTTTTATGTCCCTTTTATAAACTGTCAAAAAAACGTCGATTGAATTTATCAACCATAAAAACAATTGACGTTATGCCCTGTTGACGTTTTGACATCAAACATATTTTTTTAGGCATTTTTAAAAAATAAATTGGGTAAGTATCCAATTCCGTTTAATTGTCAAAATTATTTCTGAAAATTGTTTTCTCATCTTCTCAAGTCTTATATATTATTGAAGTAAATACATTATGTATAAATGTTTACTTTGCTACGGAGGAAATAGAATGTATGTATATCCAAAAATTTTTTTTCAATTGCCTTGGAAACATATTAAGGAAAAAAATTTATAAACATTTATATATAATTTATATTGAGTTAGGTATATAATATTATTTAACATTTACTTTTTTTTTCGCAACTATATAAAATGAAGAAACAAAAAAAAAAGAAAAATTCTCTTTTTATTATGAAAAAAAAAAAATGAAAACATAGGCTAAAAATTATATGAATGAAAAGTAACATTACGAAGTAAGAAAAAAAAAAATTAAAAGAAAGCAGATACAAACTATAGAAATAAAAAATTCCATTTTGTGGTCCCTAAAAAAAAAAAATATGAAAATAAAAAAAAAAATTTATTAATTCTGAATGCACTAAATTCAATTCATAAATTCATAAAAATTTTATTAAAAAAATTTTTTTTATTTTTTTTTTTATTTTTGTTTTTTAATAAAATTATTTTTCTTGTAATTTCGTTTATTTATATTTTTTTTTTTTTTTTTTTTTTAAAGAATTCCTCTTCATTGAATTTTTTATTCTTTCATGAAATTAAAAAAAAAAAAATAAATAAATAAATATTAGATATATTTTTTTTTTTTCATTTAGGGATAAAAATTTGTTCATTATCCTTTTCACTTTTAATAAAAAAAATAAAAATAATAATAATAAGCAAAAAAAATCTGAACTTTGTAAAAATATGCAATGAATAAAAAAAAAAAAAATTTTTTTTCATTATTGAAAATTATAAAAACAAAAAAAAAAGGAAAAAAAATATTCTTTATGAAAAATAAAAAAAATTCCATTTCAGGGCTCGTTATATAAACAAAAAAAAAAAAAATATAATTAGCCTTAGGGAAATAATAAAGGGATAGAAATAATTATATTAAAAAAAAAAAAAATATTGTGGCAAATAAAAACAGATTGAAAAAAAAAAAAATTTTTTTTTACTTCACAAAAAAAAAAAAACTAAGCAGAAATTACTCATAAAACACAAAATTAAAAATAATTTGATTAAATTTCTATAATATATATTTTCTCTGAAGCAAAGTGGTTATTGGAAATCATCTTTATTTTTAGATTTTTTTTGTTTTTTTTTTCTCATAACAAAAATAATAATAAATAATGTGATAAGAATTTATTTAGCCGTAAATGTTGATGGTATGATATTGTGATGTGGTGGTGAAAGATTGAATTTAAAAAAAACTCCTTGAAAAAGTAGATATATTCACTGAATTCTTTCTTGTTTGTCGATTTTATTTTTGCAAATAATTCTAGTGTTTACCCTTCAAATACTTCATATTTTTTATTGTACATATGTACAATTATCTTTGGTTAACTATCATTATTGAATTATCTTGAATTATTCTGATAATATCATACCAGATTTCTTTGTTTTTTTTTTTTAAATATAATTTATCTTAATTAGTGTTCTAATATGATCACTCTGAATCTCATTCGACAGCTTCTTCTTGGATATTTTAGATATGGCAACATAAATATATCATTATTGTTATAATTTTTAGTTGTCTTTCTTTTATTTATTTTCTTTTTATTTATTTCGGAAATGCAAACTTTTGAGCGCAATATTTTACTTACGAAGTTTGAACATATGCCTCAGAATTACAACGAATTTAATTAAATAAATAAATTTATTTTAAACTAAAGTCTAAAAATCAGGCTAAATATAATTTATCACGGTGATCATGATATTTCGTATGCAATCAAAAATTATTTTTCTACTCCGTTCAATAATTAACAAATTTTGTTCTCAATATAAAAATCTTTTAGACTTTCAAGATATCGGTCATCATCATATTTTGAAAACAAACTTCTATCTTCAATAATTTATAGTATTTTGTTTGAGTTATATAATATTAAATTTATTGGTATTTTTTGCACACATTGTATATTACTTAATACAGAGATATATATTATTTCTTTTTGTGTGACCTAAAATTTCTTATTTTGTTTCACCTTTTTTTCACGAAAATACAATGTCCTTTAAGGATATCGATTGTGGATATTTTTAAATTTATAGATTCATTTGCATAAATTTATAAATACTGTGTTTAAAATAAAAAGTTCATATAACTAAAGTAACATATTATTCTAAATAACTAAATTTCAGAGAGTATTTTTAGCTATTAGTCCTGGTCAGCGACAACCTGAAGTTTTATTGCTTATTAACATTATTAATATAATATATAACTATATAATTATAATATATAACTATAATGTTGAAAATGTTCTTTAGTGTTAATGTTGTAAAGTAAGAAATAATAATAAGAATAATCGAAATTCGTTAGACAAGTACTGACGTACATTTACCAAGCTTTAATAATAATAAAAAAAGAAAATAAATAAAAATTTAATATTTTTTATGTATATATACATAAACTTCATTTTATGAAAATCTTATTCAAAAGTTAAAAAAAAATTGTTTTAAATCAATACATTTTTTCCTCCATAAGGTTCCTTTTTTTCACAAATCTGTCAATCTACCAGGAATTAAGAAAATCGTAGATTTTATTTTTTTTATTAAATTTTACAAAATATTACTTTGTCACATCAAAAAAGTTTAATCTCGAAAACATTTGAACAATTGATTTTTATTTTTTAATAATATTATATAGAAGTAAAAAATTTCATTTTTTAAGGGAAAGAAATTATGAAGAAAATAATATTTAATCAGATTGTGGAAAATAAAATGAGATAAATAATATTGTCAGTATATTTAAATTTCTACTTAAATTTTAAGTCTATTTTGGTTGATACTCAAATAAGAATTTCGATAAAGAAGAAATTATTAGTTGAAAAGTTTTTATTTTTATGATGTAATTTAATTACATTTTATTTTTGACGATAAAATATTGAGTTAATTTTATAAAATTAACTTAATATTTATAAAGTGAATTCAAAATTTCTGTTCAAATTCTGATAACAAATTTTTTTTTTTTTGAAATTTTAATAATAGTGTTGATAATAGAATATGAGGTAAAACAGAGATTATAATATTAATTCGCGTTCGTAAAATTTTGAAATTGTTAAATTGTTAATAAAAATGTTAAGTTAAAACAAAATTTTCATCTGCTTTTTTTTTTAATTTTGTTTGATAAAAGTATAATCCAAAAAATTCTTGTATTTTTTGTAGATTTAAAGGTTTCTTTAATTATGCTAAAATTTTTATCTCGATCGAAGAAAAATTTATCCTGATATAATTGATATAATTGATAAAAATAAACAAACCGCACAATAAAGCACTTTTCAAGATTAAATTATCTCACGCCTTATATGAATATATGATTATCATATTCGATGAGGAAGTCTGAATTATTCTAAGAATCCTACATTCTTTTCGCAGCAGTTCCTTACGGTCGGATATTAAACCCAATATAAGGTTTAATTAAAAAAATTGTTTTGAAAACTGATTGAGTATGAGCTCTTAAGTCTAATATTTATTTTTATTTTACTATTATATAGCCGACTTGATTACAGTTGACAGCTGGGCTGTGTTCCACACAACAACTAGCTGCAACGTGAGTTTAGGCCTTCTATAATACTAATCATTTTTTAACTTTATAAAAGTTCTAAATGCTCTGAAACGAAATTATTCACATTTTTCTATATTAGAATTATTGTTTATTATAATTGTAGTTTAAGTTTATTTTATAAAACCTTTAAAGAATAATTTCTGGTCGGTTTATATGAAATCAATAAATAAATAAACGCAATCTTCAATTTTAGAAAATATCGTATGAGATCGCAAATTAGAATATTGCTAAAAACTTTTTCTGAATCCGAGCAACTAAAATTTAAAATCAAAACCATATTTTAATCTCTTTGAATCAAATCATGCCTCTTCGACAACATTGTTCTTAAATTACTTTTGTGAATTTCCCAAAAAAAAATTGAATCAAAAGTCACAAAAAAAATCATAAGTCAAAATGATTTAATAATAATTGCGTTTTAATTTTCTAAAGATGATTATTAACAACTTTTTTCCCATAAATATTTTTACTCGATTATAGGTACGTCTTTTCTTCAAAATAAATTAAAATTTTAAACTCTGGAAAAAATGTTCAAAAGAAAAACTTCATAGGAAAAAAAAAACCTAAAATTATAACAACAAGAAAATTATAAACATTAATAAATATAAATAAACTTGAAAAAATATGTGTACTTTAAAAGCACGTGTGTCTTTTTCCTCCTCCTTGAACTTTATATATATAATTTAATGTTTTTTTTGCATAACAATTTAAGAAATATTAAACATAAATTAAACAACAACCATTTTATCATTACAGTTTACAGTAGAAAAAAAAGAAACATTTTTTTTTCTTTTTTTTTTTATCTTTTAACTTTAGCCCCAAAAGTAGATAATTATTTTCCATTGATGAAAACACAATTTTCCTGATGAAACTTATTGTTCCTTTTATATATATATAGTAAGTATACACACATAAATACCGTAACATATATGGAATGCCGAATGCTAGGGTAGTAAATATTATATTATATTATATATATATATATAAAAGTGGAAAAATATAATTTTAGTCATCTACCATAAGATCTAAAAAAAGTAAAGTTAAAATACAAATCCTTCGAGGATAAGGATAAAACAATTTTCTTAGAAATTTCATTTGTGAACAATTGATTTGTATATCTGTACAATGATTTTAATTAGGATAATATGGTTTCAAAATCTAAATAAGTGAAATACTAAGCAAATGTATAAAAAATTATGGAATTTTAAAATTTGGTATTAGATAATATTAAAAGAAGAGTGATTAATACCACAAAAGCTTAAAAGTAGAAGTATGAAAAATTGAATGTACAACCAAAAATCATCTTAGAAATATATTTCAAGATATATTATTGTTTCGAACAAATGACGTAACACGATAAATATGTCACCCACTCTTCAAAATAACGTTCAATAAAATTATATCTCCCTTTAAACAAAAAAAAAAAAATATCTTAAAACTTTTTTATTAACAAAAAGTATAAAAATTATGATTTTTTTCTTTTTTTTTATAAATCAACTTTATTTTGCAACAATAATGCTTTTTTTTATTCTCTTGAGATACAAAAGTTTTGTATATAAATAATCATCATAAAATTTTTGTATTCTTATCTTTTAGATGTAGAAAAAAGAAATCACTTTTTATTAAATTTATAAAAGTTGTTGTTTTGTGCGCTTTTGGATCATCAACCCTAAAAATATATAAACATATATATAATGTATATATATATAAATTTTTTTTAACCTTTATGGTGGAGCGTAAAAAAAATCAGAGCGCCATCAGAGGCAAAATAATAATAATAATAATAATAATAAAAAGAAAAGAAAATTGCTAAATGTCGCGCCATTTGAAACTTGAGGAAATTCACGGATTCAAAGCAAAAAATAATAATTTTCAAAGAATATGATTTACTTCATATTCTTTTTGAAGTTTATACTTCTTTAGCGACGATGGAAGAAATTTGGTAGAGGGTAAAAATTTATTTTCATATAAAATTTTTCTGAGAATCGTCATCATTTTTCTGAGAATCGACCGTCATCATTTTTCAAAAATTAAAAAAAAAAACAAACCATAATTGGGTTCGAACCTGGCACCTTCAGACTTATTAGTATGGTGTTCTATCCACTAAGCCATACGGCCATATAATTTTTGCTTTCTAAAATATAATAAAAAAAAAATTCTAATAAACCATTCATTTTTTTGTTTTTATTTTATTGTAGGGGAATAAAAAATAATACTCAAAAAAAAAAATAAGAAAAGAATTAGAATACTCAAAAAACGAGTTTGAAAAATTAACTAACCAATCAAAAAATTAATCTCATTGCCATATAATGAGATTTAATATTATTTAGGAAAATAAATCAAAAATATTTTTTGTATTTGTTTAGAAAGCTAAACTCATATAGGCAATATGGCTTAGTATTATAGTAGAACATCACACTGTAAGTCTGAAGGTGCCTGGTTCGATTCCCAATGAGGATTTTTTTTTTTTTAATAAAGAAACAAATCCTTTTAGTATTTTTGGAAAACGTTAAATATTCATATGATATATGATAAAAATTAAATTTTTACACCACTTAACAATTCTTGAATTAAAATAAAAATATGATTTATAGTTTTTCATTAAAAAAAAGAAATTAAATAATCCTTTTCTTTGTGGGTCGCCAAAAAAAAATTCTCATGTGACAACGGAATTTATTGTCGATTTATTTATATATGTATAATAAAATAAGGGACTATGAAATAATTAAAAAGTAATAGTTAGCAATAGAAATATACATTTATTTTTTGATCCTATATTTTTTAATTTATAGCTTAAATATTATTTGCCAAATTCGATTCTAATTTCAATTTGATATTTTCGTCTATTTTTTATTTTGACATGCAGATTGTGAAAACTTCGGAATTTCACGCAGTTACGAATGATTAAATATAAAAATATAAAATATTGTTAACTTCATATTATTTAACGTCTCAAATTAATTATAGATTTAGCTAGACAAATAATATTATTTCCAGTCGATGATGAACTTTTGCAGATAAGACTTATATAAACAAAATACAATAAAATAGATTTAAATGCCAAAATTTAATAAAATTATTTAACAATTGATTAATATGAACAAAAATTTAGTAAAATGTCTTAAAATTCGATTTATATGAACAAAATTTCGATTTATAATTCATAATGTTTAATTTAAATTAGTTATTCGAGCTGATTTTCCATCAAATAAAATAATTTTCGAAACATCTGGGAAATGTTTTTACACACTCTAGATTATTTTTTACAGAGATCATGTAACCACTAAAGTTATAAACATTATATCCTATAAAACAAATTTATAATATTGGACGCACTAAACTCGTTACAAACAACATAGGTATATTTTGGCATTGATAGTATAGATATCGATCAAGTAATTTATCATTATAGGTTTTCCCGGCTCAAAATATGCAAAAAAAAAAAATATTTTCAAAATAGGTAGCTCTGGTGAAATAAAGATTACCAGACCAAAAATTTTGGGTAGGAATTCATAATTATCGTACACTTTTTTAATTTCAAATATATGTCCAATATTACAAGCAAAAAAATTACATATTGTAACAATAAAAAAATTATGTTCCAAAAATTTTAAAAATTATTATGTTCAAAAAAATTTTAAAAAAAATGTATTCATTGGGGAATCGAACCTGACACCTTCACTCTTATAGTCCGATGTTCTAGCCACTAAGCCATACGGCCATATAATTTTTGCTTTCTAAAATATAATAAAAAAATTCTAATAAACCATTCATTTTTTTGTTTTTATTTTATTGTAGGGGAATAAAAAATAATACTCAAAAAAAAAAATAAGAAAAGAATTAGAATACTCAAAAAACGAGTTTGAAAAATTAACTAACCAATCAAAAAATTAATCTCATTGCCATATAATGAGATTTAATATTATTTAGGAAAATAAATCAAAAATATTTTTTGTATTTGTTTAGAAAGCTAAACTCATATAGGCAATATGGCTTAGTATTATAGTAGAACATCACACTGTAAGTCTGAAGGTGCCTGGTTCGATTCCCAATGAGGATTTTTTTTTTTTTTAATAAAGAAACAAATCCTTTTAGTATTTTTGGAAAACGTTAAATATTCATATGATATATGATAAAAATTAAATTTTTGCACCACTTAACAATTCTTGAATTAAAATAAAAATATGATTTATAGTTTTTCATTAAAAAAAAGAAATTAAATAATCCTTTTCTTTGTGGGTCCCCAAAAAAAAATTCTCATGTGACAACGGAATTTATTGTCGATTTATTTATATATGTATAATAAAATAAGGGACTATGAAATAATTAAAAAGTAATAGTTAGCAATAGAAATATACATTTATTTTTTGATCCTATATTTTTTAATTTATAGCTTAAATATTATTTGCCAAATTCGATTCTAATTTCAATTTGATATTTTCGTCTATTTTTTATTTTGACATGCAGATTGTGAAAACTTCGGAATTTCACGCAGTTACGAATGATTAAATATAAAAATATAAAATATTGTTAACTTCATATTATTTAACGTCTCAAATTAATTATAGATTTAGCTAGACAAATAATATTATTTCCAGTCGATGATGAACTTTTACAGATAAGACTTATATAAACAAAATACAATAAAATAGATTTAAATGCCAAAATTTAATAAAATTATTTAACAATTGATTAATATGAACAAAAATTTAGTAAAATGTCTTAAAATTCGATTTATATGAACAAAATTTCGATTTATAATTCATAATGTTTAATTTAAATTAGTTATTCGAGCTGATTTTCCATCAAATAAAATAATTTTCGAAACATCTGGGAAATGTTTTTACACACTCTAGATTATTTTTTACAGAGATCATGTAACCACTAAAGTTATAAACATTATATCCTATAAAACAAATTTATAATATTGGACGCACTAAACTCGTTACAAACAACATAGGTATATTTTGGCATTGATAGTATAGATATCGATCAAGAAATTTATCATTATAGGTTTTCCCGGCTCAAAATATGCAAAAAAAAAAAATTTCAAAATAGGTAGCTCTGGTGAAATAAAGATTACCAGACCAAAAATTTTGGGTAGGAATTCATAATTATCGTACACTTTTTTAATTTCAAATATATGTATATATAGGGCCCAATATTACAAGCAAAAAAATTACATATTCTACCAATAAAAAAATTATGTTCAAAAAAAAAAAAATTATTATGTTCAAAAAAATGAAAAAAAAATGTATTCATTGGGGAATCGAACCTGACACCTTCACTCTTATAGTCCGATGTTCTAGCCACTAAGCCATACAACCCATATGATTTTGCATTTCTAAAATATAATAAAAAAACACATGAATCATAATTTTTGGGTAATAGCATTCTTAATCTATGGTAATAGTAAACAGTATTTTGATATTTTTTTGTGTTGTTTTTTATTTTTTTATTTATTTAATCAAGAAAAATATACGATATAAGATATTACATTTTTTAGTTATTTATGTATATATAAATAAAAAAGAAAAGAAAAAAAGCCATAGAAAAATTTTTTGTTTTGGGTTATGGTAAATAGTATTTTGATATTTTTTTGTGTTTGTTTAATTATTTATTTAAACAATAAAAATATACAATAGAAGATATTACATCTTTCAGTATGCATGCATATAAAAAAAACGAAAAACGAATAAAAAAAAACACGAAGCAGTCATAGAACTGCCTACAGAAGTTTATACTTAAAGATTTAAAAACTATGAAAAAAACTATGAATAACAGTGGCTACAAATGATGGGCTGCTCAGTAAAAAATGTAAATTAAAATAAAAATCAGTCCATCAGTCCAAAAGCAGTCCATTATTTGTAGCCACTGTTATTTCATAGTTTAAATCTTAAGTATAAACTTCTGTAGGCAGTTCTATGACTGCTTCGTGTTTTTTTTTTTTTAACATTTTCATAATATTTTTATGGAGTGTTAAGGTGAATAGAGTTTAAAATTTTCTTTTTTTGCTCAGAAAACTTTTATCAATTTCATTTTTTTGTTTAAATCACAATAGTTATATTTTAAAACATTTTTATATTTAGTTTTTTAGTTGAAGAAGGAAAAGGAAATCGCATAGCAAATAATATTAATGCTAAGCGTAGGTACATAGTTTAATCTTTTATAAGTTTCTGTTACAGGAGTTCAGAAGTTGCAAAGCAATTACTTTTATGAAATTAATTTTGAAATCAAGTTCAAAATATGTCTTTTTAATGTGTTATTTGCATTTAACTTTATTAATATTACTTATAATACGAATATTTCTATTTAATTTAATTCTATTCAATTAATTAATTGTAAAATATTAGAATTGTTAAAAAATGTTTTCTTTTAAATTAAGTTCCAATCAAATTTGAAATTGGCTTATTTGTATATATAACTAAGATTTTGGTATATTATATGTAATCTCATTATTGATAATTAATTAGAATCTTAATATTCATATAGTCAATTTAGGATTATTAAGTTCCAAGACATATAATAAATAAAATTACTTTAATTAAAGATAAAAACTTTTTGTTAATCCTTTTTGGTACATTTAAAAGCAATATTTATTTATAATTTATGTAAATGCTGTATTTATAGTTATGCATGAACAGAATGAAAATAGCTAAAATTAAAAAAGAGGACTTCTAATGCCAAAAAATAAGTTTTTAACATTTTTAATCCTGTGCTATTATTTTGATATTTGGCAGGGGTAGGAAATGTATTTAAATGCTTTTTTATGTATAAGATCAGAAATTAACTAAGTGCGGTGCATTTTGACGTTCAAGAAAATGAAGTTAGTTTGATATAAGGCAAACATATTTAAAAATAATTTTTGCGCTGGAATTTAAGTCGGTTTAATCTGTGATTTTGTAATACTGTTTAATTTTCTAATACCTACTCTTATTATATTTGTTAACTAAAATAAATCTCTGGTTTTGTCATTCATAAATTAATCTGAATAAACATAAAAGTTAGAATCATAAATTTCATAGGAGATTCTTGAAAAAATAAATTTAACATTAATTTACATTTATTATAAGCATTCTTAGAGGAATTTTAGATTATTCAAAAATTTAATAATTTTATTGAAAAATTATTTATATTAATTTTTAATGTATTTTTAAAATAGTATGTTGTGTATAATATTAAATCAATATAAAAAAGTGTTAATTATGTTCTATTCCTATCGTAATTCCATTCATTTTGTAATTAAAATTATAAATTACCTAACTTGTTATAAATTACATTATTTTTTTATTATTATTCAATCAAATAATAGACAAGATCTTGTATTTAGAATTTCTTTGATATAAATTTGTATACAATAAAACATTTCATTATTTCAGATAAATAATGTTTTCAATAAAAGCTCTATTAAAATAATGTAAGCATGTATTTGGCAGTATAACATATTTATGATAGTTTTTTTTTTTATCTCAGAGAAACTTAACTATATAACAAAATATGTAATACTATAAATAAAAATAAAATAATATTAAAACAATAAAAAAGAAAGAAAATATTCAAATTTTGAACAGTAAAAAAAAAATTATTTGAATTTATTTCATGGTGATCATATAAGTTTACTGAAGTTTTATTTTATACGTTTATGTGGTTTATTTATTTGTTCTATTTTCCTTATTTATATAAACCTGGAAAAAAAAACGAGAATCTGCAATGACTACTGCATGAAGTGACTACGAAGATAAAAATGAGAAAAAGTTTTAAGAATCTTTTTTGTTTATTTTTCGTAAAAACAACAACTACTTACAGATAGAGATAAACTAGAAAGTATAATTTTCATATGTACTTAAGGTTAAAAATTTTAAGTACATCATAAAATTATGAGAAACTTTTTAATGATACAACCAAAAAATTCCAAGAATATTATACTTGATAGTGCATACAGTTTGTAGTTTTTTTTTTTTTTAAGTTAAAACATAGTTTGTAAACTATGTTATATGTATGTAGGTATAAACAAAAAACTTAAAAAAAAAGTAAATAAACTATAATTAAATTTATTATAGCTAAAAATTTAATTTTTTTCGTATATATGAGGAAAAGTTTTAATTTAACAATAAATAAATCTTGAGTTTTTTTCCAGTTTTTTTTTTTACTTGCCAGTGAACTTTACCTTAGTGACCTAGGTTTAATATTAATTTTTGTGTGTAAAATAATTAGCAAATATATTAGTTGTAAGCCTTGATAATTAACTATTATTATAGTCAGTGACGTAACTACTGGTAGGCGAACGCAGCAAATGCTGCGGGCGCACGAAGTTAAAGGGCGCACCGTTTGTCAACATTTTACCAACAAAATTCATGATTTTTCCCAAAAAAAGTTTTTATTCAATTCAAAATCACACTAAGAATATTACTTCGAAAATGAATTTAAGCATGCAGGGATATCAATATCTGCTATCTGGTCGATGACAGCTGAAACTTGACACCCTATAAAGATGGTGAGTCGTTTCTGACTTAAAAAATAAGTTAAATGTTCATGCAAAACGACGTTGACGAGTCGCCAGTTATATGATAATTAGAATAATGGGCGAAAACTGAAGAGTTATTTTTTCATAAAAAATTAAAAAATAAATTTTTAAAAATAAAACAAAAATTATTGGTTTCTTTTTTTAAATTGTGGGGTGGGTGGGCGCAAATTTATTTTCGCCTAGGGGCGCAATATTTGCAGTTACGTCACTGATTATAATCAGTTCCATAATATACATATCTCAAATCATCGATTTAATGTCCTGAAAAACCAGAACAAGTCTGAACACCACTGTTAATTTGCAAAACTTTGCAATGAAGATAAAACGTAAGTATTAATAATTTTATTTTCATAATATAAATACAATTTAAATTTATATATCAATAGGTACATGAATCATATCCAAATCCTTGATGATTCAAAATGCTTTATGGAAAGTATCATTAAATCACTTAGTTGCAACCTTTAAATTTCTTATATTTATATTGTGCATTAAAAATATAAAAACTTTAAGTACTACTACCATTACTAAAAAAAAAATTAAATTCAAAATATGCAATTGAATTTTTATCAATATTGAATATTTTCGAATTTTACGATGATAGTGGTTTTTTAGTATTTTTAAATTTTTTTTTATCTACAACAGTTCTGTAAAATGGTTTTGGTTATCTTGTAAATTTAATTTGTTCAAGTAAATGAATATTCACATCACACTTAAAAAAACAGCTTTTCTGACTAAAATATTACATTTAATAGTAGATTACAATACATGTTAAGAAAATTTGTTATTCTTGCGAGTTTTGTATACACACAAACACATAGACACGAGTCATAATATAATAACATAGACACGAGTCATGATATAATATTGACGAGTGTCTATATGTTTGTGTGTATACAAAACGAGCTGTATAACAAATTTGATTAACATGTATTGTATACTGCTTTAATGTGCATGTGAGAGGGAGTTGAAAACAATACATTTATAATGAAAAAAATAAACAAAAAAGTTCAAAATGAAGCAAGGAAATAAAATTTAATAAGGAAGTTTATTTATTTATCGAAATGATTTCAAACCGGAAGATTCCTAAAATATTAAAAAAAAAATTAGTAATTTTTCCAAAAAAAAATTATTCATTTTCTTTTTTGCAAAAAAAAAAATCGAATAATTTTTTTTAGAAAAATTACTAATTTTTTTTTTATTATTTTAGGAACTAATGGTCTTCTTAAATTTTATTTAATTTTATTTTTAATTATTAAAAAAAATAATAATAATTTTATAATTATTTTTTTTATAATTAAAAATAAAATCAAATAATAATTATATAATTATAATTTATATTTAGAATAAATAATCTCCTTGTTGCTGCCATTTTCCTCGTTTGTTGATAAAAGAAAAAAAATTCTTACTTGACATTTGACAATCACAGCAAACTTTATAATGACAACAAAGATATTTTTAGGGTTACCATTGTTCTATTTTTATTCATTTTGTTTTTTTGAATAAAAATAAGTGTAATTTTTGAAGTGTGGTTTAAATTTTTGTACTAAAATCCAACCACACTCGTTTAAAAATTTAGTAGTAGAGGTTCGAAGATCCTTTAAAAATAGTAGATTGAAACACATGTTAAGAAAATTCATCGACTGATCGACTGGCCGCTTTTTAGAAAAAAAAAAATAGCCACGTATTTTTTTATTGGTTCTTTTTTTTTTTTTTTGTTTGCTCAGAGGGAAAATATAGATTAGCTCAGAGGGAAAATTTAGATTTTAGCATTATAAACTAAGCTTTGTTTGACATTGATATGATGCATGTTAGAGGTATACATTTGCAATTTTTTTTTTTTTGTTATTTGTCTGTATTGAAATATTGTGAGTGTGAGTGATATTATTTTTGTTTATAGTATTACGCAGTTCAAAATGAAGAATGTAAATACAATATAGAGCAATGTAAATACAATTTACATCACAGGGAAATGTAAATACAATTTACATTCCTCTATAATTGCATGTGTATTGATGCATGTAATGGACCATTTACCGAGCTAAATTTGCGAATGTAAATACAACTTACCTAAGACATGCGCATTAAAATACATTACATTTGTAAATATCAAAAAATCAGATGTATCGGTTATTGCGGTAATTTTTTCCATAGAAATAATATTAGTTTTAAGATTTATAGACATGATATTGATTGAATTTAGAATCGAATTTGAAAAAAATTTTAATCAAAAACGAAAAAGGAAATTTCATTTAAGTACAAAATAATTTTGAACAACGAAATTTAAAGAAATCTTTAAGTTAGGTATAGAAGCAAAAAACTTGAAATAAAAAAAGAAGAATTTTATACCGAAAATTAATTTTTCAGTCAAAGACGTCTGGATTTGTTATGTATTTTTTTTTTTCTTTATAATACTCAAAGATTTTTCCTCTAAAAAAATGTCATATTCTTGCAGTGTGCCAGATGTTGACAAAAAATAATATAATTCTGTTAATAGCATAATAAGAAAAATAAAAACCTCAGAACAATATAAAACTAATAATTGCATTAGTAAGTACAAAGGAAAACTAGTTTGGATCAATATAACATTCCTTTATTGTATCCATATATGAAATTTATATTGCAAATTACTTTTCATTGTAGAATTCCTTTATAGATCCAAATTAAAAGAAAAAAAAAATTAAATTACTCCCATTGCGATTAATTAAATTGAAAGAATTCAGAATTAATTTCTATACGAGAAAATTTTTGAGTTTCCAAAAATAAGATTAGCTTCGAGCTCAGTACAGATATTCATACATAATGTAGACTTATGTTAATCTTAAATTTTCAATTTATGAAATAAATAGACTTTGTTTTATAAAAATGTTTATATGTTTTCCTATTTTACTTATTTTTATATACATACTTCAATCATAAGCCAACATCATGTCTTATCCGAAAAAGGTAAAGATTTTTTTCTTAATTATTCTATGTATATACTCAATATTGTTGAAAGGAAAATTTATTCAAAATGACTTAAGAATTTATAATTAGCTATTATGATCCAAAATGAAGCTAAATTTACTTACAAATTATATGAAAATAAAAATAAATCTTTTTCTATAGAAAAAAAAAAAAATATCTTCATTAAGATAAGAAAAATATTTATTTTTAATTTACAAAGGAAAATTTCTTTATAGAATATAAAAATAATTTCACATGCTGTACATATACCAATACCTATGTTAGTACATACATATATAGTTACTTTATATACTTATATCTTTTTTCGTTTAATTGGGTTTAAGGATGATACAATTTATGATTTTCCAAATTTGGTATTTGTTAATATACAAACATACATAAGTATATGTTTTATGCTCTTATTATGTAAAAGAAAGGATTAATTTCAACATCTTTTGTAAAATTTTTTCATGAATCAGAAGCAAAAAAAAAAAATTATTATTCATTTCTTCTTTTTATTGGTCATAGATTTTAATTTAATTATCTTTCGGTTGTTATCGATATTACAAATTTTTTTATTATTTTAATTAACCAAGATAAAGAATAATTTTAATTATAGTATCAGCAATAATAATAATTAATTTTTTATTATTTTCATGCAAAAAAATATGTTTTTTGTTAAAGTTGAGATAAAACTTAAAAAATGAAATATGTAAAAATTTGCAGCTAAAGTCATTTGTGCTAAAAATTAGAGCTTACATCAAAAATTTTTTTGAAGTATCAGAAATAATACATATTTTAATTTTAAAAAATCTCATTTTATGGAGCTTTGAAGGAGGTTGCACCTTTTTACATATTATACATATAGATATAAATTTTTGGTCAAAAAAAAGAAAAGGATACAAAGGTAAACACTGTTTGTGTATTTCATTTCTTTTTTTTTTTTTAAATATTATTATCTTTTTTAGATATTTTCCTTCCAAGAATTTCCCTATAAATACATTTTCACAAAAAAAAACGAAAAGTTTTAAACAATTTAAAAATAATAATTTTGTAAAAACGAAAAAATTAACACAAACAGTTTTTTGCCACATTTTGCCCCTTCGTTCTGGTAAAAACTTTTTTTGTGGTATAAAAGTATAGAATTAAAAAAAATAATAATAATAATAATAATTTTTACAATAATACCTAATTGTGGAAAAAAAAAATGGAAAACTTACCCATAAGAAAATCTTTAACAGTTAATTTTAAGTTTATATAAAAAGAATAAATTAACAAACTCAAGACATTTTCCATTATATATATTTCAATTAAAAAGTCTCTGTCATGAGCGTGAACAAATTTATTCATAATTTTTCCAACACTCACAATTTATTCGTTCTAAATACTTACTGCTTTTATCGAGTTTTCAATTTGACTATTCCATACAAGTAACATCAAAATTGAAGCAATTTCGTTTTCAAGAAATAAAAATAACCAGAAAAGTGTAAGAATTTTTTAAGGATTTTGGTTTTTTTTTTCAAAATTTCAAAATTCAAAATTTAAACCACAAATGTCTATTTCATAAAAAATGACCTAATTATCATTGCCTTTTTCTCAACCAACTAATTTTTTTACGCCTCGGTGGGTGAAATACATTATATGTTTAAGTTAAATCTCATAGTCATCAAATTTCAGATATTTTGAAAATATCGACAATATTATTCTCTACTGTCAGGAAAAGAAGTAAATTTCTTTTTGATATAAATTATTTAAGTAATTATTTTTAAAAATATGAGCTTGATTTTTTGCTACTTTCTTTTGAACATCTTTGTATCGACAATATTATACATTCATTTTAACTAGCAAGAATTATGCTTGTCATTAGGATGTATCATGAATTAAAATAGCTACATTATAGTTATGTAAATTTAATATGTATCTTACAGAAATTTTTAGACATCAAACATACAAGAACACATAATAAATTTTTATATAAATGAACCAAAAATTTTAATGAGTGTCCACGTCGAAAGTTTTTGATTTTAAGGGTTCTTAATTTTTATTTTTTTTTCCTAACAAAATGATTAAAAGTTTTTATACTTGGAAAAGTTTTTCTTCTTAGCAATAATTTTCTTCTTGATAAATTTTCTTTGTAAAAATTTTAAGCACGTAAAAGTTATGCTTATCTTAATTAATGAAAAAATAAATAAATAAAAATTCTCTAAAACCTAATTTTTGAAAAAAAAAATAAATAAATAAAAATAAAAAAAAAAGGAAGAAAAAAATTATTATAAAAAAATATTGTCAAGTATATTTTTTATTAAAGTTTTATTTGTAAAGAAATTTATCCTCTAATTAAGCGTCCAATTAAAATGCAATATAATTATATTTAAAAGCAAAAATGTTGGCAATAATTTTTTTTTTCACTCGACTTTAGGGGCTCTAATTGTGTTCAGAACTTTTATATCTCTTGCGAACAGTAAAGTAAAGACGCTAAACAAATTTTCATTATTGATGGATTTTGAAGAAAATAATTATTTGATAATTTCATTCCAATTTTATTAATTTTTCGCGTAGATAGTTATTATCCTGAATTGGTTTTTCTAGTAGATAGTTTATTTAGGATAGTTTATTTATTCATAAAGAAAATAGAAATACTTTATTTTTCAATCTAAATTTAAAAATAAAACGAAAACCGTATATAATGATCATATAATGTCACATAAAACCATATAATATGACTTTCGTAATAATATAGAAAAGAAAATTCTTTGCTAATACAAGTCTTTAATAACTTTAAGCATTTTTGTAATAAGAAATGTTCAATTACTGAAACATTATGATGATATCCAGCATAGTTGTTCCAATTCACAAAATCACTTATTTTTTAAAATTAAAAAACTATGATATGTTATTTATGATCAATATATATAATAAAGGGGTTAACTTATAAATTATATTCTACAAACAATTTAGTTTGCTTTAAAAGTTCATAATTTTATATTATTAGTATTAAAATATTGTACGTAAATATTATTTTCATAATTTAATTCTAAACTTTTTTAATATACAATATTTTTAATTACCACAATTGTCTTAATTGTTTTATTATAATTTTTAAGAATGATTTTAATTAAAATCAAAAAAAAAAATAAGTTGTCATTATTGATAATTTTTAGATTTATAAATTAGAATTTTGATATTATTAAAATACAAAAAAATAATACAAAAAAAAAAGGCAAAGGGTCCATAATCTGTAATTAGATAAACTCTCCTCCAATAATTTGCATTAACATTATATACAACGTTTTTTTTTATCTTACCCTTAGAAATAATATTATTTCTATTAATTAGTAAAAATTATTTGATAATGTGGCGATAGCTCTTCAATTTTGGTCATATTTTTCACTTTTAAAATTCAATATTTAGGAAGTCCTTTTGTAAAGTTTTTTTTTCATCTAGCGCAGTCATGAAGGATCAGTCGAAATATATCATAAGTATAACATTAATAAAGAGAATTTCCCAGATTCATTCCATGAATTCAATGAATACGTTAAAAATTCTTCATTACGAATCATAAACATATTAGATTATACAGATTATTATCAGTAAGATAATGAAAAAAAATTGGTAAGACGAAATTCAATTTCGACCACATAAAAAAAAAATTCTTCGACATGGGTTTATTAAAACAAATTTTCTGAATTAATATACAAGTAATTTTCAAGTGTACCTTAACATTATTGTTATTTTCTTGTGTTGCATTGTAACGTATTATAAAGTTTAACGCCGTCTGGGTACAAGAAAATTGCGTTTTAACTTGAGTAAACAAATCCCGACATATTGTATATACTAATAACTAAATCACATTTGATATATACGTATATATAATATTTTATAATATACTATAATATTTATAAAACTTCTACTGAATATTTTATTATTATTAAATCTGTTTTTATTTTTTTCTTTAATAAAAATCAGCAGAAAAAAACTGAAAACTTAATTTATTTATTGATTTGAAACATAAACATAATAACATGTCTATTTTTTACACAAATTATACCTATATTGACTAAAAATATTCTTTTTTTAGATTCTTTCAATATTATTAATATGCAAAATGAATAAAAAATAACATTAACAAAATTATTTATTCAAATAAATTTTATTATTGCTATACTAATATTCATTAAATTAATGAATATAAAAAAAATAAAATCAAAATCAAATTTACTTCACTTTAATAATAATTCGATAAATTAATAGAAAAAAGAAGAACATTTTCTTTTATGTTTTTTAGTTAACTTTTTGTCCTTTATAAAATAAGAATGAATTTTATTTTCATAATTTTAAGTCTATTTTGCTTACGGGCCAGCTTTTCCGTAAATTTCAATGATTTATTAAGAGTTCTGTTAGAAAATAAAAATAATAATAGGATTCTTGATTTTGATTATGTTGTGACTTTTCGTAATGTGGAAAATTTTCTAGTTTTATCAAATTATGAAATTTTAATTAAACAATTTTATTTAAATTATCGAATACCTTTAATACAAATAACTAGCGAGCCGAAATTCAAAATTTCTGCACATTTCAGTCAAAGTGCACTTTTTTTAATATTCGCATCAAATGACAAAGATAAAATTTTTAATGTAGTTTCAAAAAGTTTAGAACAAATGTATTATTCAAAAATTATAATTATTTCTGAATGTCATAATAATATCACGATACAAGAATTATTTCGTTGGATTTGGAATCAAAGATTTGTTAATTCACTTATTTTCTCAAATAATCAAATCTATGGTTATAAATTTAATTCATTTTTAGAAAATGGTATACAAAATTTAAGCTTGAATGAAATTTTTTCCACGGAAATATTAAAAAATATACATGGATTTGTCGTAAAATCTCCGCTGGTACGTGATCGACTAGAATCTTATTATTATCAAAATTCAAAAAACTCTACAACTATAAGTGGACTATACGGTAGAATATTAAAATATTTTATTGAAAAAGTGAATGGCAAATTTGAAATTGAGAAAATCCCATCAGATACGGTTTTATCAGAGAATTTTCTAATTAAACTTATTGAGGAAAAGAAAGCTGAAATTGGAATTAATGGTGCTTTTACTGAGTTTCGAAACAACGTTCGGTACTCTTATCCTATTCATTATTTAAAAACATGTTTACTTGTACCCAATAGCAATGAAATACCATTACATCTATATTTTGGGAAACCATTTAAATTTAATGTGTGGATATTTATACTTGGAACTTTAATCTATAGTATTATAATTGAATTGATTCTCGTAAAAACAAATTATATTGACTTAAATTTTGGACAAATATTTACAAAATGTTTTTGTATATTTTTTAATATGTCATCAATGACAAGGAAAATGCTTCGTCCTAATTTGAAGTCCTTATCAACAAGTGGAATATTATTTGTTGGTGGTTTCATATTAACCAATTTATACACAAGCTTTCTAACTACAATTCTATCAACTACATTGTATGAAAAACAAATTGATACGGTTAATGATTTGCAAAAAGCACGTTTCAAAGTATTAATTTACAAGGCGGAACCAAAACAATTTTTAGAAATGGTAGAATTTTTTTCACACTATAAAGTTGAAGTTCATGAAACTGATGAATTTACAGTAGCACATTCTCGAGATTCGTTAAATACTTCATTTGGATTTATTACTAGCTCAGAAACTGCAACGTATATTCTATCGCAGCAACAATATTCTGTGAAACCTCTTATGAGATTTTCTAAAATATGTTTTAGCAATAGTGTACGAACATTTATAATGTCTTTAAGATTTCCGTTGGCAATTCAGTTAGATTTATTTATGCTACGAACATTTGAAGTTGGATTACATAAAATTTGGTTTCTGCAAAGTCTAAACGATCTATATGTATCTGGAAAATTTAAACACATTAAACAATATTCAATTAATACTCATATAATTACTGCTGATCATTTTACAGTGGCTTATTATATTTTATGGAAAGGTTATGCATTGTCTGGAATTGTTTTTATTTTTGAGAAATGTTTGAAGAAGAAAGGCGAACGAAAATAGCTTGAGTTTTTAATATTCAAGTACAATTAACGCTATAAATTAAATTTAATTAATTTCATTATCTCATAGTATATGCAATGAAGAATACGTGTTGAAATGTCTGCAAAAAATAAAAGACTTGATTTATTTATTAGATTTAAGTTTAGAAAAAATTCTGTGAAAATTGAAAAAGAAGGAATTTTGGTTAGAAGATATTCAATGAAAAATATTTATTAGTATTAAAACCATAAAATAATTTATTATTCCAATATATTGCCGTCTTAAAATTTCTTCTTTGCTTAGAAGTGCGAAAGCGAGCAGTAACAGTCTGTCGATAAAATTAAAAAACAACGATACAATTAAAAAACAATAAAATTAAAAAACTACGATAATAAAACAAATAATTTCAAAACTTTTCCTGGCTGAAAAATAATTTTTTTTTTAATTAAAATAAATAAATAGATATAAATTACTTTGTATAATTATATAAACTAAATTATTTTTTTTTTTTACATAATAACAAAACGAGCCCCTTTTTATTAAAGATATTTAATTATAAATTTAATTAATTAAAAATATTGATAAAAATAATAATTAATTTTTATATTTTAATGTTCATTTTTGTATTTTTTTCTTTCAATATGATTAAACTTTGTAAGAAATTGTATAAAATTGTGGAATTGGATTCAATTGAATTTTTAGACAAGAAAATATCTAAATTTTTAAATATAAACATTATAAATGTAAAATATATAATTATGTTTTTATACATATGGATTAGTAACTTATCTATAGGTATTGTACTTCTAGCTTTTCTGCACCAATATCTTTTGTCTTTGTTTTTATGTCAACTCAATAAAAAACCAACAATAATAATTAATTTTCCAATCGTAATAAAATCTTAAAATTTATTTGATTGCAAAAGTACTGATTTCCATTTTGCTCGATCATACTATCCGTATCCGCACTGTCACAGCATATAATAAGGTTAGTTGTTTAAAATTTAACAAGTTTATTAATTGTTATTATGAATTTTAATCAAAATTGAATCAGTTTGTAATTTCTACATTACTTTTCATATATGTATAATGAAAAAAAGCTATTATAAATGGTTACAATGGATATCAATTGGAAATTTAATTATGAAATTTCAAAAAAAAAAAAAACCTTATATCGTTTTGACATGAAAGGAAATTTTTTTTCCAAAATAAAACTACTCAAATCGTATTGTAAAGCATATTGCAGCAAAAAAAAAAGCTATTAACGGAATACAATAGCATAAAAGATAATAATAGAAAATTGATTCAAAATTTGCATTTTGGATGTTGTTCATTTTTCGTTGTATTTATCTAAAAAAAATCAACTTTATATTTTCATCCATATTTTGGTTAAATTATAAATTGGAAAACGACCGTGTTTTTCTTTAATTCTTTTTCTATCGAAAATTAGTTTTTTCTTTGGTTCAGCGAGCCCTTTTAAAAAAAATTATTTTGCTGATAAAATTAATTATTTTTCTAAAGAAAACCTAAACTTTTTTATTATACCACCAGTATAGGAAAACTTTTTCCTTTTTATTATTATTATTATTGTAATAATTATGTATATGATCTGAGATAAATAGATGATGAATTAATTTAATAAATTCAGTTAAAATCTTTTTATACAATGTTTGTGTTTATCATTGATTTTCAGGATTTTTTTTTTCGAAGATATAAGAATAATAATAAGTTAATAAATTTTAGACTTAAAGGATTTTGAATCACGAAAATAAATTACAATTTTATTTTTCATTTCAACAAAGATTTTTTTACTGAGATTGGAAATTTTTTTATAAGATATCCGAGAATGATCACTGGAAGTTTAAAATTCCAATTATATCTCTTAAAGCTAAAGCCCTATATTAAATAAGTATTAGTCATAAGATGATCATCCCTGGTATTATACAAAATCTAACATGTAAAAATGTTTTTTTTAACATAAGATAACATTTTACTGCATTTCATTGAAAATTTTCCTTTTAAGAAAATGAAGTAAGTATATTAAAATAATATATTCACATGCGAAAATATTCGTCATAATATTATTATAATAAATAATAATAGTAATAATTATTCAAAACTTAATTTAGTAGTATGTACATAAAAACTTATATATAAGGTAAATATCGCAAAAAAGTTTTCTCAAAATTGTGGCACATCATAATATATAGTTTTGATTTGAAACTAAAGTTCGAAAAAAAAAATGTAATGAAGTAAGCATCAGATGCCAACACCCAACACACTTTATTGCGAGAGTTTCTAATACCATCATTTTATACTTGAAATATTTTTCTTTAATATTGCCATAAAGAGTTTTATTCTTGTTGTTTTTTTTTTTTTTTTTTGCAATTAAACTTTGTAATTAATTTTAATTTTATCTCCCACAATTACTTTATCTTCATTCACTGAAATTAAAAAAAAAAAAAAAAAGTTTTTCTTTCATATGGCGGAAAATAATTTCAATTTGCAATAAAGTATATAAGTAAAAAAAAAAAAAAAAATGGAAAAAATCGTTGCTGTAGAAAAAAAAAAGAAACATTATTAATGAAAAAAAAAAAGAAAACCGAAAATTTAAAGGAACAAAAATTACAATTTAATTTTTCCGAACCATTTAACTGTATTCCTGCTATAAAACATTCATACAAGGACGAAAATAGGAAAATTTAGTATTACAAAATTAAATAAAGGATTTGAAAAGCTTTTCGTTAAGCATTTTTTTTTTAAGAATAAGTATTAAATAGTTAAAAAATAATCAATAAAATAAAAAATTATTTTTTTTTTTTTTTCAAATATTTTCAAGATTAAATAAAGAATTTTATCTTTGAGTTGAGTCGGATAATGACTTTATTTGTATATAAAAGAGTTTTATAATATTATTAAAGAATTTTCAATTTTCTTTTAATACATACATTTCGGTAAAGTTAAATTTTGTTATTTTGATTGAGAATAACAATTACAAAATAAAATAAAATCAAATTATTATTGGTATAATAATAATTTTGATACTTAAATTTATATTAATTTCGGAGCCAAAAGAGTTGATTAGCTGATGGCTTTGAATTAAGTTCGACGTTAGTTCAAGGTTTCTGAAATAAAAATCCTAGTTTTGAATTATCAAATTTAAATCATTTTATTTAACATAAACACATGCATTCAATTATTTGTAAATCGGTGAAATTTTAGTTTGTATAGAAATTCAAATTGTTTATTACTTAGCTATTAAGTTTATGTAGTATGCATAACACAGAATTATTTTTATTTTATTATTTTTTGCCATGCTTAACAATAAATTTTATTGATATTATTTTATTTTAATATAATGTTGACAATAAGAAAAAAAACCCTGAAAGTTTTTGTGGAATGAATCGCTTCAACAATTTCTTATAAATTACATACACCACTGTCATATAATATTGATGATACTTGATACTTAAGTGGATAATAACTATATGTATGTTATATAGAACAATTTTTTCTTACAATTACATCAACTACTCTACATAGTATGGTGAACTGACATAACCGCGAATGTCATAACCGCGAAAAATTTTTGTCATAACCGCGAAACTAGAATTTGTATGAGTTTCGCGGTTATAACAAAAATTTTTGTTATAACCGCGAAACTAATTTTATTTTTGTCATAACCGCGAATTCGCGGTTATGACAAAAAAAATGTTAAGTTTTTCGCGGTTATAACAAAAATTTTTGTTATAACCGCGAAACACAAAAACTCGATCATTTTGAAAAATGAAATAAGACCTCGATAAAAAAATGTTGTGTGGTAAGCACACAGGAGGGGGGGCAGCAGGGCGGCGCGCGAAATGATAAAAATTGATTTTTTGTGTTTCGCGGTTATAACAAAAATTTTTGTTATAACCGCGAAACACAAAAATTCGATTTTTGTCATTTCGCGGTTATAACAAACATTTTTGTTATAACCGCGAAATGATAAAAATCGAAATTTTGTGTTTCGCGGTTATAACTAAAATTTTTGTTATAACCGCGAAACGAAATTTTTTCAATTTTTTGCCATATTTTTTCGCGGTTATGACAAAAAAAAATATAAGACATTTTTCGCGGTTATGACACTTTTATTTTTTATTTCGCGGTTATGACAAAAAAGTTTCGCGGTTATGACATTCGCGGTTATGTCATGTAGCCCATAGTATCTGTATATAGAAATCTGTATACACATCTACACATTATATACTTGGAAATTTCCATATTTAAAATTAGTTATTATAATAACTAATAAAAATTTATATCTGTGGGTATATATCAAGTTACAAATATTTTTATGTATAAAATATGGTGCATATTTGCAATTATTAATTATTATAAAACTAAATTATATTACAATTTATAATATTTACTATTTCCCTAAGGTAGGTAAAACTTTACTAAATTTTATAATTCAAATTTGAGCTCTGGAGACTTATTATTAAGAGAATACGAGAAAACATATATTACACATCTGAACAAAGAAAACGCACGGCCAGTTGGCTCCTGCCAAAAATTGAAAACGTAATTTCAACAATGTTTTTACTTCAGGAATGCTATATTAAATTTAGATCTTAAATTCATCCACATGCATTTTTTTTAACATTCGTGTAATGAACAACTGTATGTTCAAACATATGTTTTCCAAAATTATAATTGTAAATTATTATTAACTATTTTATTGGAGATTATCGCAAAAACTATATATATATATATAGTTTACTTAAAAATTAACTTTTTATCTTAATTGCTTATGTAAGTATGTTATTTATAATTTAATAATAATTATTTATTACATTATAAGTAACCGCAACAAACATAATTAATATAAACAAATAAAAATACATAAGTAATACTATATATATACAATTATACGTAGACTATAACTTTTCATTTAAATTTTTTACAATTATTATCGGTCGCTGTGGTGTCTTTAGCATATGTGGTTTTAAATGAAATGAAAAGCAAATGAAAAATTGAAAATAAAATAATTTATATATGAACATGTATGTACCCACCAACGAGTTGAAGATAATATGTACTCATTTGCGTTAGTTATTCTGTATGAGGTCGAATCAATGGTATGATATTTTTTAAACTTATGATGTTCTTCAAGACTTGTTAAAAAAAATTTCAAATTTTAACAACTTTAGGAAAGCTTATTTCATCGGCTTTCTGGTTTATTGTTATAATGTAAATGAGTATGTATTGTGTTCGTACATGTATATATACAGATTTAATTTAATATTCTTCTTTTTAATTCCATCATAAATACATTCTACAGTTTGAAATGTTAAACAGTAAAACATTGTCAGTGTTATTTCTCTAACTAAGTTTTCTTTTTTGAATTATTACGTTACATATTTTCGCATTAATTAATTTTCACGCAATTAATTAATTTTAAATATGTTTATTCAAGGTTTTTTTTTTTAAATGTTTCCATACAAAATCATTATCTATCCTTTATTTATAAAAAAAATCTTTTCCGATTGCATGGGTAGTAAACAGAATTCTCAAGGTTTACTAATAAGATTTATAAAGATTACAGAAAACTATTGTAACTTATATTTTTATTGTGAATAAATTTATATTAACTTGAGATAACTACAAGGCAAGATTGTTAACTATTTTCTAACGTATAGCTGGTACTTTATTTCGTGAAGAACATTTCTTGAATTTTATATTAAATTTAATAAACTTAATAAGGATATATCGGAAGTGGATCTCACAAAAACATTTTGCTAGCTATAAAACTACTTTGCGATTGTTATTTTTATCATGCCAATCGTAGAATCTCTGCTAATAGGTTTATATTTCGTTTCGATATAAAATACTAATCATTGCTTAGAGAAATAACTTAAAAAACAAACTATTATCAATAAACTTCAAATATCCATCATCATATCTAATGAAAATTTTGGTTTATTTGGTAAATTTATTTTATTGGTATCATATTAGCATAAGAACGAAGGATCTACATAAAAAAAAAATTAACCGCAATATACATAGAACAAATATTTATTTTTATGGAAATAAAAAAAAAAAAATGAGAAATAAAATTTTACCCTTTTTTTGTTAGTGTGTTAATGAAGAGAATTTTAATTACACATGAATAAATATTAAACAAATCTAAACCTTTTGGGAATTAAATACCAGCTTTTTAATAAAACCCATGATAGCGTAAGTTTTTATTATTTACATTAAGTAAGTTTTATTACATAAATAATTTTTTACCTCATCTTGTATGGTGTGAATAACTTTTGAGTGGAGTAAAATTGAAACCCTCCTGTTAGATATAAAATTTCCAAAATTTAATACCAATTTATTGATTAAAAAATATAGAGAACACTTCTTTTAGAAGATATAATTCCATTAAAGGATTTTTAAAGCTGTAGTATAGTTAATTAAAAAATTTCATGATTAATTAGTGATAGAAATGAAACTATTAAAACATTTTACTTATGTATAATTATTAAGTAAGTATAAATAGTAGTACCTAAAACAAATAAAGCTGAATTTGCGTAGTTTACTTTTGATTTATATCATTTTAACACTCTAGAGAGACTCAAGGAGTGGTTTCTATTATTATCAAGTTATTATTTAACTTGTCTTTAATAGTGATATGGCTATTAAAGAAAGCTGAGTCTGAGAAGATCAGTGAGGAAGCACTTTTGAATACAAAATATAAATGAAAGCTTTTCTTCATTGCGCTATTTATGTTTCGAATAAAACAGAGAAGATCAGAGAGTTAAGCCTCCATATTTACTCGGTTATCGTTTAATACGATTACATTCACATTGTTATGATATAATCAACTTAGCATGAAACCACATAGTTGATATATCTTACATTTTTTTAAAAATATAGCTCATAAATATTTGCTAATATATTAGATATTTACATAGAAGTTTGCTTTGAACATATTCTTTTCGTATATATAAGAACATATGTGTATGTAGAAATTATTGTATATTTTAATGTTAAAAATATTTTATCTTTCTATATATTTTTGTTGTTTATTTTAACCTCTAATGCATATCTATTTTCAAAGTTTCATCATAAGTATTTCAAAAGATAAAAATTCAAAATTTTTTGTTAAAAAATATCATTTCGCTTCTGGGAAAATTAAAAGTTTTTCTTCTAAAATTAAAAAAAAAAAAAATTCTTATCTTTATTTGAAAATTCGAAATATTCTATCATTCTTCGTATATCATGTGTCATTCTTTATGATATATAATCGTAAAACTTTTAAGTGATCTGAAGAATAAAAAACAGCATGATTTAATGTCACAAACTATTAACTATGTGTATAAACAACTGTTCTTTCTTTCAGGAAGCATAAAAATTGGTAAAAATATATACTGAAAGAAAATATTTTTATGACTTTATTGAATCTGAATATTATTATTAAGGTCACTTCTTTATTTTCATCTTAGAATAATGTCAATAGGTCATTATCAACAAGAAATAAACCAATCTTGTTATAATAAATACATATAGTATAGAGACATCATAGTTCGATTATTCAAATAAATGTTAAGTATAGAAACCTTAATTCTTCATTAATTGTTTTAATAATCTTTAGGTACCTGGAAATACAATATAGAGCAATAGAATTCTGATCTTAATTTCGTTTTTACTTTTTGATTCTTGAATAGTAGTATTCAATGGCATCGATAAGCTCAGGCGAACGTGAAAATTAAAACCTTACATCAAATTCAAAGGAAAAGCAGGAAGCAGAATAATATATTTTAAATATAAAAAATAATCCTGTAATCATTATAAATTGCGTTTAAAGTTGCCTCTTCAATCGTCAGCTCAATATAAGACCTGCAGCTAATATTTTACATTAAATAAAAATTTTTTTTTTTATTTTATGAGAATTGGGAATATTTGTTATAATTATTTTTATTCTTAAAAAGCTATAAAGATATTAGAAAAGCAATAAAATTTACTTAATATTTTTACATACATACATCCGTGTGTGTATACAAAAATAATAAAAGCACCATCAATAACGAAATATTAAATAATTTTTTATGTTACAAATTTTTTTATTGCGTAGATTTTTTAATTGCCGAACAAAAAAGCGAGGGGACTTCTTTTTTTTTTTTGTTTTATGACCAGCAACGAAATATGTTTTATTAGGATATTTTTTTTGGAAATTGTTTTAATCTCGTTTTCCTTAACATACATTGGTATATAATATAGAGGAACAATAAAATCTACTGAAAATAATAAATATTTAGCTATTTTGAATAATTTATTACTATGAAATAATTTTAATCATGCTTCGTTTGTCTGACTTTCGTTTACTATGTAAAATACAGTTCCAATCGATTAAAAGGAAGAAATTTATCAAGAAAAGAACGTTTTCATAAATTCGATATTAGTGTAAAAGAGGATATTGCCAGAACCGCCAAATTCCTATATAGCAATAAAAAATTCATAATAACCGCTTTTACAAGAAGGGAAGAACCAAAGTCATTTGTTAAGAATAAATTATTTTAATGCGTTGGGGATCGTTATGTTGTATTTAGTGCTATAGAATTTAGATCACTAAATGGAGTATTATATGCGTCAATACACATGCAATCATTTAGATGCATCTGCGTAAATAATGAAAAAATTTAGATGCATCAGCGTATATAATGAAAAAATTTAGATGCATCAGCGTAAATAATGAAATCATTTAGATGTTTCGTATTGAATATAACGTAATACCTAAACAAACATAATATCTCTCACAATATTTCAATACAGCCAAATACAAAAAAAAAAAATGAGAAAAAATGAGACGAAAAAATATTCTCTCTTTGCAACTACCTCTCCCCTACGCATTAAAACAGTATATTGGATATGTAAACAAAATTTGTTATAGAACTCGTTCTGTATTTACACAAAAATACATTGACACTTGTCAATGTATTTTTGTGTATACAGAACTCTTAATTAATAACAAATTTAGTTTACATATACAATAATCTACTATAATATATATAGCCCAAGTGCCTAAGTTTTAATTTTTATATTTTAATGTGATGGATTTTTCAAAAAGAAAAAAAAAAATTAAAAATTAAAACCCATTTACTCTAGTCTTAAAATAAGTCAAATTCAACAAACGATTTCAATTGGAATAATTTCATATTTTAAGAGTTTATAAAAACTATTTTAGTTAATTAATATAATTTAGTTTGCTTGGCTCTCTAAAGTATTTTTAAGCTATATTTCCTATAAATGTTAAGTTATTGTGATTGTGCGAAAAACGAAAGTAATAAAATAACAAATTATGTGACATTTTATTTACAGTTTTTTGGGTAATAATTTTATAATTTTTTTATTGTTTTTATTTACACATTATTATTTTGATTATTTTTATATACATACGAGTATAATAAATGTACAAGTAATTTATTTTTATACCAAATCAACATTCATTTACGTTAAATTTTATATAATATTTGACATTGAGTTGTTGTATAGATTTCAATTTATTTTTGAAACTGGAAAAAGAAGTGTTTGTTTTCAGCCCAAAATTTGTTCTAGCATAGGTTCAAGTATTGTTTTCTGATTGATTTCAGATTCACATTATTTTGTTATAAAATTTACTTAATATAATTTTTAAATATGTAGTATATAATTATTAAAAAAAATTGAAATTTGTTGGCATACCTTTACCTTATCAAAGAGAAAGAATTATTTAATATTTCTAAATATTGATGTTGAATCTAACAAATATTATGCAATGAAATATACCATCCTTTGATTCAATTGTAATGTCTAACATATGTGCATCTGTTATAGAAATACTAAAATACTGATTCTATTCAGTGAGAGATATGTAAAAACATTTCAATTAAAGTCCCGAGGAAACAAAGCTATGTGTACATACAGTTTAAAAAAAACAAAAGTAAGAAAAAAATAATATTCCAAAAAAAAAGTTATTCTTTCAAAGTGATCTGTTAGGAACATTAAAATTATAAACAGTTTTTGTATGGGAACTTTGTTAGTTTAAAATTTTTTAACGAATTCCATTTAATAAATTAGCAATAAACAATAATATTGGAAATTTGAATTTTTTCTACGCTCTCCGGTAAGAGTTTAAATTAAATATTAAAGATTCAGATCATGACAATAAGAAGAGTTGAAAATATTTAATAATATCGTATTTTTTGATAATTATATACGATTCACTTTTTCAGGAAACAATTCACGCGGTACAGAACAGCTCTCATCTGTAAATATGTTGCTTTTGAATAGAAATGAATGGAATTCCAATGAAGTTTTTTTTTCTAATTTATTTATCACGTTAAATGCATATTTTATATAAACTTAAATTAAATTAAGAAGTTTTCATCAAAAGTAGCCTAAACGAAAATCAAATATTCACTTCCAAGATTATCCTGCCAAACCTGTTAATTAATTGTTACATATAGTTGAGCTCTTGAACTACATATTTCGTTTTCCTCAATAGTATCTCAATATTTAACTTATACATATATATAAGATATTATACTTTGAAAAGGGACTAAATAATTAGCCAGTAAATAATTTTTTTATTATAAATAATTTACTTTTAGTACATAAAACAAACATGACTCTGCTAATAATAAACGAAGAAATCTAAAGAAGAACAAAAAAAAATTAACTTTTACAAGTTTCTTCAATATTATTCCCTTAAATACATAAAAAAAAAAAAATTTATTATAGTGTATAAATTTGTATCATGTAATATTATGTATGGATGTTTTTAAAAAATAAAATTTTTATGCAAATAAAATTAAAATTAATTTCCCTTGTTTGATAAGCCCCCAAAAGCTCAAACATTATGTTATATATCAACCATAAATGATCAAATTATTATTGCCAGATTTCACATTGAATTCCACCAATATGAATTTCTCCCTTATTTGTAGTGTAGTAAATTTATAAAAATAAAGCCTATTTTTATAAAGTGGAAAATTCAAATTTACCTTAAGTGTATTTTTTTTTATGTTTTTATATATGCTTTTTTTCTCATTAGTCGTACATACATCTTCCAATATTTTTTATTTATATTCCTGAATTTAACAGAATTCGACTATAAAATAAAACCTCCCCCATTCCAAAAAAAAAAAATTTTTTGTATATATTTATTCCGTACTTATATTATATATTCAATATTTATACATTGAGGGAAATATGCAAAATTTTGTATGTTTTGTTTAACGGTAACAAGTAATTTGCATAAAAAATTTACATCAATTCAATCATTGTTATCAAAAAATATTGTAACAATATTGAAATGTTTCAATATTTTTTTTTTCGAAATATTCTCCACTTGATGTTAGAGGAATGATATTATTGTAATGAGTACTAAAAAACCTATACACATCATTTAACAATATTGCGTACATGCTTGGTTATATTCAGGCAGAAGTGTATAATGTAATGTAATGTATGCATAAAATAGAGTGTTTCAAAATAAAAATTTTACTTACTATTAGTTGTGGTAAATTCATGCTTTTAAGTATTAATGTTCTCAACACTATTTCCGGAAGATTAATCACAGATTATAAATACATATAATGGAAGAAATTTATTTTTATATTGTATTCTGTATTGACATTATATCATGCAATTAAACTATATATTATACCTTGTTCGCATTATAATTTAAATTCCCTTTATATTCTGGAAAACAAATTGCCGTTCGCATTACAAAATTTGATGAGAACTGGAATTTGATGATGTAAAAAAAAAATTGAGAAAGAGAAAAAGTTTTTGTTGTTGAAAATTTTGACTTTTTATCTCGCTTTTTATAAATTTTTTTTGTTTTTTTTTTTCATTTTTTTTTTTTTTTAAATTATATGTTTTCTTTATTTTGACTCGAATTTGACAAGAAAATTGTTGCCAACTATAACAAAATTTCAAAAAATGAGTGAAAATAACTATAAATGTAGAATTCTAACCCTGATAAACTAGAATATGAAAGTGGAATATACATATTCCGGAATATTTTTTTATATGAAAAATCCAGTTCAAATTCCTGAACTATTCCGGATAACAGCATATTCCACTAATATTCTCCTAATGCGAACACCATATTAGCTGTATTTGTTTAATCTTTAATCTTAATTTTTACTCAACCTTGCACTTTTTTTGGTTAGTCAACTTATCTTTTATTCTTGTTTCTCATATATAAAACATTTCGAATTCGATCTTACTTTTTGGTCATGACTTTGAATTATTACAATAACTGAGATAAAAAGTAAGAACTTTCTTATTTCAATAAATTATACGTAACACTTAATTCAAAGGGAAAAATTGAAAAATTGACACAAATAACAGTTCGAGGTGAGATACACTTTACTTCTGTTTGGCTTGCCCTTGATTTATCTTTTATTGATGTCGTAATTCTTTTAAATTAAATTTAAAAAAAATTGTAATGAATTGATTACAGTTTTTAATGCAAACCGTCAAAAACTGAAAAATATTTTTCGACGCACTCTAATATATATCTGTATCAGAATTTTTCCAATATTGACTCAGGTGAATAAATGTCAAATGTATGTTTGTTTATGCAAAATGGGAATTGAATCGTTTTCATCAGTGTTGTATACAATATTTTAGCTGAACTATTGTCTTAGATATCGTAATTTACAAGTTTTCATTATAATTAAAAATTAAAATGTGAAATTTTACAAAGTTTATTTTTTTTTCTGGCTTATTCAATTTTTCTTCTTTTTTTTGCAATTCTCAGCAAGTTTCAAAAGTTGAATAGTTTCAAACAAATGAAATAAAGTAAGTAAATGTTCAGTGACATTGGTTTGATATGCATAGTAGTTTTTTTTCATATTTTTTTCAATTTGCTTCACATGAAACCCGTACCAAGTTTCATGTGAAAATTGTAATCTTTTGTTTTTTTCGTGACTCACACTTCTTGGAATGTTAATTATGCCCTCAATGATTTCTCGTGAAATGGAAAAAATATTTACAATTATTATAGTTTTCTTAGACATAGGTAGGAAAGGTTTTTTTTTTTGCAAATAGTAGTTTGTCTGAATTTAAAAAGCGTAATAAATTTTATTGAATCTTATAATTGAACGATTTTCTTTAGTGGCATTAAATACTATTATCGCTAATATCTCCTTTTTGTTGGATTCACACAGTAGTATACTTTAAAATTGAAAAAATTAATTGTAAATTTTGAAAATACGCATCTACAAATTATGTTGATATAAATTACATATTACTTACATAGAAAAGTAAATAGAAAAAGAACATTGAAAACTTAGTATGAAATTATATAGTCGATTAACTGACGTATATTATTCGACCACAAATGCCTACTACTAAATTTGAATATAAACATTTATTATTATAGATAGTTTTCTTTACTTTTATATAATTTAGTAATATTTCAGAAAAATTTGAAAATCATTCAATATTATTTTTGGATTTCCATAAGTTCAAAAATCTTTATTAGTATATTAAACTTCAAGATTTTAATAAAACCTTTCGATTTGTTTCCAATTTATATAATTTAATTCATTAAAAGTAAGTATTAAAATATCGTTTCAAATGATAATTTAATTTAAATCAAAATAAATGCATCTTCTGGTAAATAAAATAACATAATAAAATAATTAGTTATTACTTTCATTTTTAAGAAAATCGTAAATTACAGAAAAATCTTTATTTCCCAACCCTTTGGTTTTTAATGTTCTGTAAATTTGATGTGCCATTGCACCTAGTGGAATTGGGGTATCTGAGGCTGTTGCCACTCCTGCAGCCAATCCCAAATCCTAAAATTATATAATTCAAATTAATTTAAATTAATTTTAATTGTAATATATATATATATATATTTATATGTATATAGGTACAATAAGATTTTTGGTGCAGTAAATAATTTGTAAACGTTATACGCAGAACAAATAAATTTTTATCTTTTAGATACATTAAACTGTATTTTTTGTAATAATTTTTGATGATTAAATTATTGTTGCACAAATTGTTGATGTAATATAAGCCAATATTATTTTAAATGAACTATTTACTTCTTATATTATTTCCACAAATTCGCATACTTTATTTTCGATCTTACTTAAAGCAAGTATAGGGTATAATACTCAAAGATAACACCACACAGATGTTTCCTCCTTTTCATTTATAAATAGAAATTCTTACCTTAGTAATCAATTCAGTCGAAAATCCACCGTTGTATCCATTGTTAGCTGGCGCCGTAGGCACAATACCGGGTACTGGGTTATAAACTTCTGAGCTCCAGCATCTGCCGGTCGAATTATTCACAATATCTGCAAATGTTTTACTGTCTAAGCCTAAACGAATAGCCAAATTCATTGATTCCGAAATTCCAATCATTGAAATACCCAACATCATATTATTACACAATTTGGCAGCTTGTCCCATTCCATAATTTCCGCAATGAGTAATTCTTTGTCCCATGCATTCCAATATAGCTTTAGCTTTATTGTATTCATCTTGTGATCCACCTACCATAAAAGTTAAGGTTGCTTGTTCAGCTCCAGGCACCCCACCAGATACTGGTGCATCAATAAATCTAGCACCTTTTGCTGTTACCAGTTTTTGAATTGCTTTAACAACATTTGGATCAATAGTGCTGGAGTCAATGAATAGGGTACTTTCATTTACTCCGTTTTTAATCATTTCAGTATAGGTGTTGTGCACTATATCATTATTTGGTAACATTGTAATTACAAAATCTGATTTCTTTGCTAATTCTTGGGTATTGGAATAAACAGTGGCACCTTTTGATTTTAAGGCATCACATGCTGGTTTCGATATATCATAAACATGCAATTTATGACCCTAAAAATACACAAAAAAAGCATTTAAGATTCATATTCAAAATTCAAACAACATAATAATAGCACTATAACTAGATAATTATAATATGTTTATTCGATTTTCATTATTTTAATTTTAAATTATATGTATATTTATGTTTTTTTTTTAATAATGCTGTTAACAATAATATTTAGTAACTATCTCCAAAATTAGTATAATACATAATATAATGTGGTATAATTATAATAATCTACAAAAGTTGACTTATTCATGTTATCAAATTGAGAATAATATTTTTGTACACAAGAATATCGTATCGAAAAACAATTTGGTGGATCAGATGTTTGTGACGAATGTACTGAGTAATTTTGAAGTGTTATTGCCAGCGGACGTCATAAGAAAACATAAGAAATTAAAATTTTTCTAATTAAAGATATTTTATCTCAGGAAATGATTGGACAAAAAATTAGATTTTTTCACCCTCTTTATATTTACGTATATTTAAATGATTTTAAAAACAAAAATTATGATTTCTAACTAGAATATTTTAGAAAATATTCTCATATGTTGAACATTTAGTTCATTTTTCTTTTAATTAGAACCACATCACGAAGGTTACAGAAATAAATCGTAATAATATTATATTTATATTTAGAAGTAATTTCGTTTAAATATGCATTCAAATTAGGTGCGCACTTTGCACTTATGTACACTTACTTTAAACTACACTTATACTTTGCATAACAACAAAAAAATTAAATTTTTTGAGAGTGAAAAATGAATAAATTTTTTATTTCCCTAATAGGTATATTATTATTTTTTTCATTGCATAACAACAATCAACAATAATAAAATTTGATCTTTTTTTTTTTTATCTCTGAAGTATTTTAATTAATATTCTCTGTATATCTAAAAAAAAAAATTTAATAAAATTGTTTTAAATTAAATTTTAAGGTCACTCACTCTCTTTTTAAAATTTTGAATAAAAAAATTAAAATAAATTTGCGAACCTTTTTCATTAAATTATTAGCCATATGACCACCCATGTTGCCAAGTCCAATGAAACCAATATTTTTACCCCCCGAAGCTGTAGCCAAGCATCGCACTAAATTCTTATTTTCGAAAGCAATATTCTTAAGAGTGTTTGAAAAACAAATTACACGTAAAGCCATTGTAACTAAACCAAATTTTGACTTATTATCGAATTGAATATTCTTAATTGATTGTTCACTAAAAGAAAGAAGAAAAAAATTAAAGAATATTTTTTATTTCTTGTTACTTTCTTCACAAATAAATTGCAGCGAACTAAATTTTAAAATATAATGTGAATAAATGAAATTATAATTATATGAATCTAAAAATACTCAAACTCATTTCTCAATAAAAGTATTATCACAGAATATTATGTATAAATATTTTAGTAATATTATTTCTGTGTGCGCTATTCTGATATATTCATTCACGTAAATCGTTAATGAGAAACTTTTTCACAAGCATGTGTTCTATACTATAAAACTACTCAAGCTCAAGGTTATTTTTATTTTATATAAATTCTTGTCATAATAATATAACAAAAAATAAGATACGAAAGCTATATACATTTTTAAGCGAAAGATTGAATAATATCATGAACGAGTGTCAACTAAAAATCAATTTGTGAAAATTCGGTGGCGAAAAGAATTTATTATTTATTTAAAAATGAATACATTATTCAATATTATGTATTATATTCAAGTACCTACACAATAAATAGTATTTTTAAAATGTACAGATACATGAAAAACAGTGACATGTCTTAGACCTCTTTCACATTTTTAGATCGATTTTCATTTTACATTCGTATATGTAGTTTCTAATATTAAGCAAGACTTCAATCACTTCGCAAAAACACTTAATTTCAACACAGTTTCCTTTGAAATGTATTTTAAAATTTTAAAATTATTTAAATAGGTATAGAAGTCTGAAAAAATTTAAAATATTCAATATAAACAATAAACAATATATTTTTGTATAATTTGTGTATAATATTCTAGATAAGAATCTTCACCATATAAGATTTTGAATCAAGTCAATCAGTATTTACTATAAATAAGTGCAGTAAATTTATTATTAAAAGATAACACGAAGAAAAACATATATAATAAAGTGTCTTGATAATTAAAACTAATCTGGCGCCGTGCCGTCTACGATTTAAGCTTTAAAATTCTACTACATATAGTTTATTTAAAAGAAAACATAATTTAATATAATTTGATTTTTATTCAAGCATAATATTTTTATTATAAAAACTTGAAATCAAGAGAGAAATATTAAATTTCACTCAATAACTTTTATTTCCAGAAATAAATTTTTTTAAATAAAAACGTTCTCATTTATAATGTCAGAACTGTTAACAGAAATTTCTGTTAAATAAATCTCAAAAACTGATCATTAAATTGAAAGAATTTTCAGGTTTTCAAAAATATTGAGCTTTCTTATATTGCTAAAAAAAAGTCTTTTTTATTTTAGTGATATTAAAAAAAGAGTAAAACAAAAATAATTCATTCATCACATAGCATAACATAATATTCATACTGTACATAATAAATTCTTCCATTTTAAAATAACGAAAAATCACAAACCTGTTTTGTAAATTTTAGTTAAATAGTTACGTAAATTAGTACCGAACCAAAAATATGTCTATTACAGAATCAGAAGAGTGAATATGTTACGGGAAATGTGCGAATTCCGGTAAATGTGAGTTTACTTTTGGTAAATGTCAATATTACAGTACATTTACCCGCCCGATTGACCCCATTTTTGCGGAGGGCGTAGAGGGGGTACCCCTTATCCAAATAGGGGAGTGCGGGGTGGCGGGCGGGCGAACTGGTGGTCGGTCAGTGGGATTTGCGGCGCGCGCACTCCCCTATTTGGATAAGGGGTACCCCCTCTACGCCCTCCGCAAAAATGGAGCCAATCGGGCCGGTAAATGTAATGTAATTTTAAAATTAATGGTTTTTAAACTCACATTTACCGGAATTCGCACATTTCCCGTAACAAATACATGTAATGTACGTTTTTAGTAACATAAAACATATATTATGGAATCGAAAATAAAATTTTTATTATAAAAGCAGAAGTTTCTCGCTTAAAATTTTCGAGAAATTATAACACATTGATAGATAATATGTATAGGTATTTTATATATATATATATCCATTTTCGAATTTCTATGGGTTTTTTTGCATAAGAATAATAATACAAATGTACTGAAATTTTAAAAATTGTATTAGAAATTTAATTTACATAGATAAGTACATATAAATATATATATTATAGTAAAACTATTTTAAATATGTACATATTAGGTATTTGAAATAAAAAGAAATAATAATATTATATAAATGAATTCGAACAAAGCTTTACGTGCTGTCAATACACAATTTTCTATCATGTTCTCGATTTATATTAAATTATATTTTCCACTTAAACAAAATAAATAAAATTTACCTCTTTAAAAATAATTTTTACAAAATTTAACATTAATTAATTGTTTTGAATTAAAAACAATGAATTTTAGAATAAAAAAAAAACCACAAAATAACCTTTCCTAAAACATTTAATCATAATAAATATTAATTTTATTATTATCATAAAAATTGAAAACATAATTGAAAGCTATTTACTTTTAAATATAATAATAATAAAGTAATAAAATTTTGTCGAATAAACAAAAATTAATAATAATGTAATAATTTGAAAGGAAATTTCCAGTTAATTTCAAGGTATAGTTATACCGTATATATCAATTATTTTCTTCCTAGAAAGACGAAAATATATATTATATTATTACTATCAATTTGCAAGATTTCATTTATACGTACTTTACTTTTTTAATTTAATAAAAAAAAACAACATTTTATAAGGTTTTTCTTTTCTTGCTTTCTTGTCTGAGGCGATGACGGCCAAAATTTGAATATGTCTTTCGGACCACTTTCCTTTATCCAATTGATTTGAAATTTTACACTCAGACTAATTTTACCCCACCAAACAATTTCCAATAATTTTGAATCATAACTTTAGTTTAAAAACTAGTACATTCCTCTCTTCTGAATCACATGTAGTTTTGATACCAAAATTTTATTAGCCCATCGTTCAAAGTTGCAAAGACTCTACCAATATCTCGAAGTTCAAAAATATTTTTAGATAGAAGATATTGTTAATTTGAATATTTTGTAATGTGATTTTTTTTTGTATCTAAATACTAACAAACGTTTTTGGTAAATTATGTTTATATCATAGAAATAAAGGGAAATATGGAAATTAATGAAAATTGAGTTGAGCTTGAATGGAAATAATAATATGTAATGCATATATATATATAGTTATTTACTTTAATATCATTGTACAATATATTTTACTTTTGGTATACTCTTTTAATTAAAAATGTATTTTATTTATATATTAATTTTAGGTTTTTATATTGAATAATAAAACTATTTTATATATTCATAAAAAAAAAACCCCTACACGTACAGTGTTAAATTCATAAATTTATTTTAACTTTATCCAACTTATTATTAATATAATAAACATGGTACTTTACAGACATATTGAAATAGTCAGTATTCAGAAATTTAGAAGTTTTATTCCGAAATTTTGATATTCTTAACTGACTACGCTTTGCAACTTACGAGGAGGAATATTCTTGTTTTTTTTTTTTTATTGAAGTATCACTGTTTAACAATGACGAATTTAAAGGTTTATGAAGCTACTTATAGGTCTTGTTTAAAGTATATTTAAATCAAATTTGGCTATTCCATACACTATTTCTTCGTTTTTGATTATTTTATAGAACATACTTTCACATGTTGGAACACTGAATAAGTATATAATTTTTACGTATAATATTTTTCGTATTATGTAGTTAAATAAATATTTTTTAATTAACTTCACAATTAAAAATAAATAAATTGCTATAAAAATCAAATCTTATTCTGAAAGCAATGTTGGGCCGTTTTTATTCTAATCTCGGTATAAAATAAAATCTTAGAAAATTGTTTGTACGTACTTGAAAAAATTCGGTTCTGAAACTCGGTTTTCGCGTAATTGGAATTTCTTGTTCAAACTTCCGAGCAGGTACACCAAACATTAGAGAAAGTGTGTATTGTTTTACATTAATTATTAAAATTATATTGAATATTGAATATTCTTATAATGGTTTTGAATTTTCTTTCTATTGTGTTGTTAGAATTGTTTTTTTATTGGAATTCGGAAACCTCTTTATCATATTTTTATTAATTTATTGTGGTAATAATTAATGGTTGTAATTTCTATAAGTCTTGACATCTACCCACTTGAGATTTTTAATTTCTGTGATTGCTACCGTAAATTTCGAGACTAGAGACTAGGCCATATAACATCACAAATTCATGCAATTTCAGTTATTGTAGTTTTGGCACATAAATCTCTGGTCTGGGGAGCCGAAATGACTCAAACTTCTATTTTTTATTTACTATCAATTTGAATTGAAATAGCTTTTCTATGCTAATATATCACATGACATGTAATTCAAATAAAAACTGTTTTTACAAAATAATATTGTAACTAAAAAGATTGAGAATCTTTTTCTTAATAAATTGAAAGTAAATAAAATATTTTATTAAAACAGAACTTTTTTGATAAAAATAAAAGTTTTCCTTAACTTATTTTTACAAAGTACATTATGTGAATAATTTTAATTGAAATGCATCAGAAAAACTAACATCTTCATGCACATTAAAATTTTGTTTGCATTTAATTGACTTACTTAATGTGTACGAATGCACACACATACAAAAACAACAAACGGCTTGGAACGGGTTTGATGAAAATTCTTAAAACTTAAATGAATTTGAAAAATAGATCTATCGCGCAATTTCTAAAAGAAATATGTTAAAAAACCGAGATATTTAAAATCTGCATTATTTTTTATGTTGTGACTTATTAAACCCATTTTAAAGTGTCAAACTTGTCCAACAATATTATAATAATGACAATCCACTGAGCAGAGGCGGACTGGGGCGAAAAATCGGCCCGGGAATTTTGTATTCCTTAGGCCCATTAGACAAAAATCAATAAAAAAGAATAATTTTCTAATAAAAAAATAAATTTTTGACAAAAACATATAAACTTTAACATATAAACTGTCTTTAACATATTTATTGATTATTTAATGAGAAAAAAGCAAAAAAAAAAAAAAATGAGATCACTTGTTTCAGAATACTCCAGCGGCGGCTCGTACATAGGTGCTACGACACTGCAGCACCCTCAAGAAATTTCAAAAAATTGAACTCATAAAAAAAATTTTTGTTAGCTCTGAATTTTTTTTAGTTTAAAATTATTTTTAAATGAAATTGCTATGCTATGCAATTGTCTCTAAGATCTAAGAATAAACAACAGTAGCCTACTTTCAGGCTTTTGAAATTTTTAGAAAATACTTTTCAAAAATAGGTGCAGAAATCAATTTAACAGAATTTTAGGAACTGCGAATTTCGCAGTGCAGGAATTTTTATTTTCATGAATAATTTAATACATTTTTATTGTTGTTAAGTTTTTTCTATGACTTGAATATAAGGAAAAATGCACTGCCACAGAAGGTGCGGCTGTATTATACTTTCTGAAAAATTTAAAAACAAATATGGGAAATTTTTTTTGTTATGGGATTTTTGAATGTATAGAAAAATGCACTGCTTCAGAAGCAGCACAATTTTCATATGGGATGTTTTTTGTTTGTTTTGAATTTTCAAAACAGATTTTCATATACATAATGTGTATGGGTATATATCATAAAACTTTTATAATTAAAAAAAATGAGGTTTTTATGTTTTGCAGCACCCTTTTTCAAAACTTCCACGAGCGGCCACTGGAATACTCATTAATTATTGTTTCCGGATCTAGTTGCATTAAGATGCAATTTACTTCATTAAGATAAGAAACTTATGAATAACATCAAGAAGTACAAAGGAATAATTCTACAATATTTGCGTTGCGTTAAAAATAGTTAAAGACCTACTAGAGAGGGCCTAATTTCATATAAGAAATTATAAAGTCAACCATGCACTTATTATCGCATTTTGGATAAGTTCACAAAAAGCACAAAAATATACATTTTCGCGTAATTCATTTTTAAGACCAATAATAAAAAAAAATATAGATACCTCTACGAGTCTAGAGTTTCTGAACCGGAAAAACCAAATCCGAAAATCCGCGGTTTTCTTCTCATATATTCGAATCCGATATCCGCTATAAGTATTCGTTAACTAATTTTTAAATTTTTTTTAAAATTAGTTGCCTATAAAATTTCTTCATTGTCGAGGGATCGTGCCAGCCCACCGGCCCAATTATGTACCGGCCCAACGGGAATTCTCCCATTGCTCCCTGAGGCCAGTCCGCCTCTGCCACTGAGTGATTTTTATACAATTATTTTTGATGTTATAATATTGAACTTTTGTACAATATTAGACTATAGGTATTGGGACTTGTTATTCTTGTATTTTTTTGCTATTATAGTCCTTATCCTATATGATAAGAATTATTTTACTTGCTGTATTGTGTAGATAGTAAGTAATGAAAACTTGAAAACTGAAAATATATTTAGAACAATTTTTTTCTTATTATAAATATTTTATTCCTTCATGATATGTTCCAAAATATTTTACTACTACAGCTTTGATTATTTATATATGAAACTAGGCTAATTCATCGCCTAGCAATTCATCGCCAAGCAATTCATCGCCAGCAATTCATCGCCAGCAATTCATCGTCAAGCAATTCATCGTCAAAAAGTTCATCGCCAAGCAATTCATCGCCAAGCAATTCATCGCCAAGCAATTCATCGCCAGTAATTCATCGCCAGTATATCATCGCCAGCAATTCATCGCCAGTAATTCATCGCCAGTAATTCATCGCCAACAATTCATCGCCAGCAATTCATCGCCAAGCAATCCATCACCAGCAATTCATCGCCGCCGGCGGCGATGAATTGCTGGTGATGGATTGCTTGGCGATGAATTGCTGGCGATTCATATTTTATGTTTTTTTTTTGGTTTCTTTTTTATATTTCGGCGAAAAAAAAATTTTGCCGTCGAAAAATGTATGAAAATTTTGAGTGGCCATATCTCCAAAACGGGGCATTTCCGAGAAAAAAACTTTTGAATTTGTTGATTTGGGAACCGCCTCTACTTCCTCACCAAGTTTCAGCCACATCGGGCTAATTTTTTTTTATTTTTTTTTTATATATTTCGAAAGAAAAAAAAATTTTTCCATAGAAAAATGTATGAAAATTTTGAGGGACCAAATCTCCGAAACGGAGCATTTCCAAGAAAAAAGCTTCTGTATTTAATGGTTTGGGCACCGCCTCTACCCAATCACCAATTGGCAATGAATTGCTGGCGATGAATTGCTGGCGATGAATTGCTGGCGATGAATTGCTGGCGATGAATTGCTGGCGATGAATTGCTGGCGATGAATTGCTGGCGATGAATTGCTGACGATGAATTGCTGGCGATGAATTGCTGGCGATGAATTACTGGCGATGAATTACTGGCGATGAATTACTGGCGATGAATTGCTGGCGATGAATTACTTGCGAAGAATTACTGGCGATGAATTGCTTGACGATGAATTGCTTGGCGATGAACTTTTTGACGATGAATTGCTTGACGATGAATTGCTGGCGATGAATTGCTGGCGATGAATTGATTCGCGATGAATTGCTAGGCGATGAATCAGCCGCTTACCTTTATATATGTATTATAAAATCACCTTATTTTTGTTTCTTTTTATTTTATTTTATTCATTGTGTTTACTTTTTAGTTAAATAAAAAAAAAATAAACCTTTCATTTTAAATTTTATTTTAAACTTTTTTTTTTCTTTTAAACATGCATTCAACATACGTGATAAAAACATGTGACAACAGTGTTAAGGAAACGTGATTTATCCGAGTACCTTCATACACTATACTATGCCATTATTTCCGTTTACTTTCTCTAACATTTAACTTCTTTTTTGATGTAATCTTCATCGCGCAGATGGAATGAAAAGTATTCAAAAATTGAACTTAATTTATATTGTTATGTAACATATAATCTAAACGTAAGACTAGTTAACCTTATGTCAAAAATACAATTTTTTATTAGGTTTAATTAATAATAATATCATTAAAATCAAATAAGACAACATCAAGGCATAGAAATAGAAAATAATAATTATAATGTTATTGTACATATTCACAATAGGAAAATAAATTATTTATTATTTTATATAAAAGCTTATAGTAATTTTCATTCGTATGTGAAATTGATATTTGGAGCTATATATTGAGGGTAAAAAAATATAAATATTTAAATGTCAGAAGCCTTGAAGATTAATTCGTATAATTGTAAATAATGTGTATAGTGCAACAAGTTGTGATAAGTACATTAATCTATGGAATAAATGAAGCCTTGTAACTGCACTGCACACAAAAACTGCATACAACGTCATTTAATGTAAAATGGAGAAGTCTTTATTCAATTCTTTTTTTTTTTGAAAAATATTCATTTTTCTTATACAATTTTGAAATAGAAAGAAAAACAAAAAAACAATTTTTCTTTTCGTTTTTTTTTTTTTTTTGTTGTAAACTGAAAATCTTTATTTTTTTTTTGAATTAAAAAGTGCTTTAAAGTTCTTTTTATTGCAAAAATGAAGAACTTTTTTTTTTTTTTTAACATGTTCTTAAGAAAATAATTCTATATGAAAATAAAACTTATGCGAAGTTTTATTTTATTGTTTTTAAGAGGTTTCTGTCTTTTTGGCACTAATGGAAATCACATAAAAAAAAAAAAAAAGAACGTGCAAAAAACTTAATCCATCATAAAAAAGAATTATCTTCTTATTTAAAGAAAAATAGAAAGAAAAGAGCTTCATTCAAAGAGGATTTTATTTTACTTTTTTTTTTAAGTATAATACATTCTTTCTTTCTTTCTTTTTTTTAAACCAAATATAAAGAAAATTCAAATTCCAAATTTTTACCTGTTGATTATAGGTTGGATTTTTTTTTGTTTCTTTTTTGTTTCTTTAAAGAAGTTGGGTTTTGTACATTTGTTAGGATTAAGATTGTCATCAAAGTAAGAAATTAGGTATTAATTTTAATTTTTCTTAAGTAGGTATTTTTATATTTTATTTTATTTTTTTTAACGACAAAAGAGAAAATTAAAAACACGCTTCTAGGAAATTATTTAATGAGTTTTTTTTTTTTTTTTAATGAAAAGAAGTAAAATAAAATTAAAAAAGAAAAAGGATAGGTAGGTGTATATATGGGAAAAACTTTCTTATAAAAATGTGTAAAGTTAAAGATGCATGGTTTGTTTGTTATGTCATGATGTTGGTGTGTCATCTGTGCAAAAAAAAAATAATTTGTTTGTAAATGTTCACTATAGGTAATTTGACTTTTGCAATACAGATGTGAAAATTTAGATAAAATAATTTAAAACAATAATATTTCGTGTTTTTAAAAGTATGAATATTTTTTTCTTGTCAATTTATATTAGGATAAAAAATTATTTAATATTCAATTCACAAAAAAAATTAAAGGACTTAAATAGGTACTACCAATTTAATATATTAAATACGTGTGTTCAAAAATAATAAAGAAGTTATAGTGTTATATTACTTCACACATTTTTTAATTTTACTATATATTCTGTATTTACAACGATGTTCATTCTGATAGTTTCTAAGTTCTTTAACTGACGTCTGCAGAATTGACTGTATTAAAAAATAGAAAATAAAACTTTAAGTCTGATATTACTTCATACATTATATATATTCTATATTCTATATTCTATTCGACGATATTTTCTATGTTTTTCAATTGACCTTATAATTGGCCTTAAAAATTTACAAAAAAATAAAAAAAATGTTCTCAAAGCCATTAATTTGGGAAATATTTTCTATTTTTACATTAATTTAAAAATAAAAAAAAAAAATGGAATAATTTTACTTTAAATGTCAAAACTTTTAAAAATTTTACAATTTTTTTTTTACTGTTTTGTCATAATATTTTCTTTTTAACTATAAGAAATCTATTGCATAATTCATACAACTCTGTGGGGCTTATTTCGTTGCATTGTCGGATAATTTTTGCCTATTTATTTTTATGTATAGTTTTTTTTTTCATTGCTGATGTTCATTTCGATTCTACAATTTTCATGAAAATAAAAATTTTATCATGGCAATTATTCAAATGCATTATATATGTACAGCACAAAAGCATATTGTTCCTTTAGTTTAGTTTATTTTATTTATTTAACTTAAAAAAATATCCTTAAATATTTAAGTGCAACAAAAGCCATATTATATATAGTAAACTGAATAATTTCTAAAAAGGCACACGAGAAAATTTAAACTTATAAATTACCCATTATTTCTATTAAGATAATGTTTAAACAGTTTCATAGATTTACATTATTTCGCGAATTATATCAATGGATTTTCTTTGTAGAAATTTCCTTTTTTTAATGTAAAATGTTTTAAATTTCATTTAATTGATTGAGTACAATAAATTGGAATTTCATATTTCATTATTAATAAGACCAATTTTACCAGATTTTCTTCAGCGACAGATGAATTAATAATGGAAAAAATTTCTGCAATTAATTATTAATCAATCGTTAATCAATTTTTCGGAATAAAATCTCCAAAATCCAAATGTTCCTAAATCAGGGAATTTATATCAAATTTATATTAAAGAAAAGCAAAAAGATGCAGGATGCTATTGAACTATGAATAAAATGTGTGCTAGGACATCTGATCCTTATAAATATATTTTATAGTTCCTTTGCTAAAGGAAAAAAAAAAAATTGAAAATATGATAATTTACGAAAAAAAAAAAAATTTTTAATATCATATTTTTGGCACACTTTTGAAATTTAAAAACAAAAAACATTTCAAATGCATTTAAAGTATCTTCAGTAGGCTTATATCTGAAACTAAAATGCAATTTTTATTAAAACTTTGTCTTTTCGAATAAATAAAATGATCTGAATCTAAATTTGAATAAATGAACTATTAGTCCCTTAGAAATATAGGTATGATGTAGGTGATATTAAATTCTAGAATAGGATAATTTTAAACTTATAAAAGACACTGAAGATTATAAATTAAAACAGATTTGCCTTAATATAAATTTTTTTTAGGAGGTCTTATTTGATTCTTTTGTTAACTGAGGTAAATACTTATATTTTAACATACTTTTTTTTTTGTCTAAGAATTTTGAAGATGACTACTACATCCGGCGATATAGTTTTGAAAAAAATTTTCGATTCCCCGAAATGCACATCTGCCCAATATATAGTCTTCAACCTCAAAATCTCATATTTATATAATTAAAACTTTAATTCAGTAGGTACTACATATCAAATTGTATTGTTTTACAATATACTTATAGAATTACTCTAGTACATTATTGATCACATTAAAATGATCAACAGAACTATGTGTATTTTACTTACTAAGTGCAGTTTTAACGTAGCTAATATAAAGATTGATTTTATTTTTCTTTAGATGTTTTTAGCATACTTTTCAATTGCAAAATCTTAGTTTAATTCGATCCAAACTATTTTTTTGATGCTATTAAATTTTGGAAGATAAAATAAAATAAACTTATTATTTTGAGAACTTTTTATATATTTAATTTTTTTTTTTTATTCAGCAGAAATTATATTCATGTATATAGACCGTAATAATATTATAAATTCATATACAATTTTATTTTATTTATATATATACTTACTATGTGTAATATTAAAATAACATTATTTTGAAAATGCAGTGAACTGCAAACGTTCAACGAAGAAAATATTTATTTTATAAATAACTATAATGTTTGTATATATACATAGTATATGCAAAATGCATAGTATATTAAATTAAATTCTTTAAAATATCCAAATGGAAACTTATTGAATTTTTTTTTTTTTTTTCAATCTAAACGAAGGGCATAAAAAAAGTTTTGGTAGGTTTTAAAAAGACAATTTTTTGAATTTTAAAATAAAAATACATTCGATTTTATTATTTCTAAATTCGTCTTTACAAAATAAAATTAATTTGAAAGCATTTCAATAAAATGTATAAAAGATATCATCTACCTACCTACAGCATTTACGATTTAGCCGGCTATTTTATAAACCGTTAATTATATACATACTTAATAAAAGTTTTGCTTTTAAAATTCAAAGAAAACAAAACAAGATGCACAATGAAAATATTAGAACAAGTATGTAATTGTTTCTATAACTATGCAGCTTTTAAATATACACAAATATCAACGAAATAATTTTCATTATAATTTATTCTCAAAATTCTCGCAGGGCACTAGTACCTATAGATCCTTAATATAAATAATATAATGTATATATATATTGTATTTTTTTTTGAAATAGTTTATAGATAATATTTCTTGAATTTTTTGGACAGATAATTATTCTTCAATAATTTTCAGAGAAATATACAAACTTTTTTTATAATAATTTTCGATACAGATTTGCCCTTCCATTAATCCCTTCGAATATCAATTTGTTCAAATATTGTAAATTCAATAATCAATATTGTCCATGAATTATTTTATTTTCATTTATTTGTTTGCATAAAAATCTGACGTAAATTGAAGTTTTTGTTTTGAAAGAAAAAAAAAAAAAATTTCTTAAAAATTAAGAAGAAAAATTAATTCTTAAATAAAACTATAGATGAAAAAGATTGAGAAACAAATGTTAATTATTTATTTGTTTAAATTATATATGATATAAGAAAAACAATTATGGTTGCAACTCAGTTCTATTTTTTATTTAACCAATGAAAATATTGTGATTATATAATTTAAAAAAGAAGAGTAACAAAATCAGACATTATAAAATTAGATAAAATTTAGAATTAATAAATGTAAATTTAAAAAGCCTAATTAATCAAATTTTATTTTTTATATTTGACATAATTTTTCCAGACAAAACATAATAATTTTTTATATACGTTTATTTTGTAGGAAAAAAAATGTAATAATATGAAAATAGGAAATTTTATCAATAATATTAAAAATTTATAAAACAAGCATTTTGAAAGCTTTTTTTTGCCACAAAATTAATATAAGTTCTATAAACGAAAAAAAAAAAACAATTTCAATATTATTAAAAAATCTAAAAGATAATAAATTATGACAATGAAATTTTTTTTTCTAATTTTACCTCAGACACACTACATTTCTATTAGGTGTAGGTATCTATATTATATAATCTTTATTAATACTATTATCTTTCATTATTAAAAGAATTATTAGTCAATTAATTTGTTGTTTACTACACAATTCGCTGAACTTATAATTAGTTCAAATACAAATCAATCTATATAAACTATACATGTTCGTCATAACACATATATTATAATTTACTATCAATATTTTCCATTTTTGAAAAAAGAGAGATTCATCTATTAGAATTTATTTATAACAATTTGCCGGGATTAAAAATAAACAAAAAATTTTAAACTGTCTTTTCAAAAACATCATGATCACAAAAAAAAAATACAATTTAGATTATTTGTATAATTATAATACACTAAAAATACGTCAAAAACAAAAAAAAATTTCAATAATTTTGCACTTTTTCTGGTTATCAACATTGCAATTAATTTTTCAAGAATCTTATACTTTTATTATTATTATTATTATTGTTATTTTTTATTTTTTGGAAAGTTAGTTATTGCGCAAGGGACAACTCAATTAATAATAAAAGCTTTGCTGAAATGTCAATAAATAAATAGGAATTAAAAAAAAAACCCACAAAGTAATTATTTAAAAATAAACTTTTTTTTCATTTACTTTTTTTTAATAATAATAAATTATGGCTTCCAATCACGAAAAGTACTCAATTTCTCATTTTTTACCTATTTATCCTTTTTTTTTTCGTTTTATTTTCTAAATCATGATTAGAATAATTAATAAGTGGGTTGCCTTCCCACCAGAATTTCTTTACCTTTTTCCTATTCATTTTGTTCAAAAAAAAAAAAAACAAATTTTTAAAAAAAAATTATTTTTGTGCATAAGCATAGTAAGAACATAATACATATTATATGTTTTATATAAATTTATAAATTTGGGTGAATTATGAAATTAACAAAAAACAAAAAAAAAACTAAAGAATTATACATTATTATTTTTCGTTGTTGTTAAATTAGGGATCCGATGAGTGTAAAGTAAAATAATGAAAGGGTTCGATAATAAATTTTATAGTAAATTATTATTTGTATATATATACGTTTGGCAAATAATATTATTTGTTATTTTAATTTATTGATACTGTTTTTAAATTTTATGACAACAATTTGAAATTGTATTTTGTATGTACTTATTTTAGTTTTTAAATGTTTGCAAAAAGTAACAAATTTTTTTTTTGTTATTGAAATTATAATTAAATATTATTTTATCTCATTTAATTAATTATCAATGCAAAAAAAATCACTGTCTCCTATTAAACTAAAGGATTCGATGTCGAAATCAAAATCCGCCTGAAGAATCCTCCCGTCACTGGCAACTTCGTAACTTTATTCCTTTGAAATGATGTACATAAATTATAGTAAATGTTATCATGACAATCCATCTAGGGTTTTTGGACCGAGCCGGCTCGATCCAAAAAGCTCGAGCTAGCTCGTCTGTTTTTTGCTTGAATGAAGATCGAGTTTTTATCTGCTAGTGGCTCGAGCTCAGCATTTTTAATGTTTTACATTTTACTCTTGTTTTTTTTTATTTTATTGAAAAGAAAAGTTTATATAAGGAAATATTTCACTTCAATCTTATAAGTCACATTCAATTTTAACAGAAAATGATACACTGAAATGGATTTCTTATGTTTTCATATTTTATGATGTTTTGCTTTTTTATATTTTAAAACGTTTCGTTTAATAATTTTGCAATATTTATTGTTATTTTTATAATTTTGTAATGAGTAAATTATGTTTAAATTAGAAGAGTAAAGTTAAAATTTTATGCCCTGAAATTGGTTTCTGTATGCCATTGTTTTTTCCTATGTATTTTATTTTTAAGAAGGCTCGGGTGGCTCGAGCTACCCGATCCTCCTTATAGAAAAAGCTTGAGGGCTCGAGCTTACGAAAATGGTCGAGTTTCAAAAACCCTAAATCCATCCATCCAAATTTCGAAAAATGAAGTTGAAATTGTAATATTCTCTATCTATTATATTTTGTTTCTCTTTCTAAGAATAACTCAGAAGATAAGCATATAAGCTAAACTCTGTAATATTTTAAGTAATATTTGCCTAAGATTAAGGAAACATGTAAATTATATGATAATAAATAAATTTAAATTAAATTAATTTAATAGTAGAAATTAGTAGAGCAGCCTTGCTGCTCTTTGTTAACAGTTGGTACAGAAGATAATTATGTAGATTCATTAATTATTATACTTTTAAATATTTGGCGTTAATATTGAACACCAAAAAAATAATATTTCTTTCTTTAAGATTATGAGCCAAGTTTAGTATACATATTCGTGTTTGAAATATTTGGCAGTATTTTTAATCTGTTGATTTCCAATTACTTTATACATACTTAGGTATTTGTTATTAATAATTATACTGATTTAGTTGGTTCTTTTTTCTAAACATAATTTAATATTTCTTTATACACGTTAATATATCATATTTCCATTTTTCCTAATTATAGTTTTTATAATGTAAATTAACCGCAAAATAAAAACTATTTTTCACAAACATATATGTACATTTTTTATAGTATATTTGTGTACTTTACATATGTTTATATAACAGTTTTAAAATTATATGTAACATCTAAAATATACATTAAAAATCGTGTACATGATTTTCACATTAATTGTTATAAGCGTTAACTTGCTAACAGGGAAATTTTTAAAAATTATTTTTTTGTATATTAGCATAGAGTAATAATATTTATAAGAGGGTCAGAATTCATACAAGTAAATTTCAGAATTTTTTTTCAAATAACTCAAAAATGATGACAATATTTTCAATGTATTGAATAAAAATTTCATACTCAAATGTGTTTATTCTTAATACAATAATAAAAATAATAAAATTAAGAATAAAAACATTTGAGTTAAAAAATTTAACTCAATACATTCAAAATATTGTCATAATTTTTGAAAAAAATTTACTTGTATGAATTCTGTTCCTCTTATAAATATTATTACTCAATGATATTAGGTACATACTTTTTTTTTCATTTTAATAATGAATGTATGTATATAGAATTAAAAATACTAGATTAATATTTTCCAGGAAAAACATTTTTATTTACCACGTCGGTTTTTTATATAATATCATATGTACAGTCAAAACATGTTTTCCAGGTTGTAATCATCTGGCAACTCTGTTAACCGGAGAAATTTTAAAGTTTCAGTTTCAAATGAAAGAAAATTAAAATAAAATTTGTTTATTATACACACGGGCACGACATTACACACAACGTCTACTTATACTAGACTAGCTCCTTTGCTAGGTAGATGCGCCAATGAATTTTTGGCTGCAAAATCTCAGTTTTTTCTCCAATAATCGGTTTTAACTTTGTATGGTATACAATTTTATTCGCGTTTTACTTAACACAGCATTATTATTGTTATTAATATCATGTTATGTATTATTTTCCATTTTGTTGCCAGAAGGTGAAATGAAATGGGTCTTCCAGACAAAAAAAAATGCTACACTTGCACTAGACGTGATACTATATTATACTGTATACGTTCGTATATATTTTTTTTGGTTTTTTTTTTCATTTGTTGGTTTTGACTATTTGGGTGTCGTTTGAATATATAAAATTTAATGTATTTTTTTTTTATTTCGGATGCAATGGTAAAATAATTTATGATATTTTTAATGTACTCAGCTGTCTCAGATATATTTTATATAAATTACCGTGTTTTTTTTTTTTTTTTTGTTATTCGCAATATAAATTATTATCGTTTATTAAAAATCAATTTTGTATATAAACTAAGAATTTTTTTTTTTTTTTTTAATTCAACATTCTATGTGAATTGGAGAAAAATTGGTTTCTGTTAAAAAAAAAAGAATCGAGTGCATTTAAAATGAACATTAAAAATATTATTTGGTATCTATACATTTTGATTTTATGCAATTTGAATCGTTTCTATTTGATTTGTTAGTTTTTCTTCTTTTATTATTTTGTATAAATTGAAAATGATATTAAAAAATTTGTATTATGTTTGTGAAGTGTGAGGTAATTATTTCGATAGTCTTCTTTGATATATATTTTGATCTTGCCCGATTATGTGCAGTATGTTTTTTTTTATTGGGATTATAAAAAAAATTTACATTGAGAATAAGGTTTCATTGTATTGGGATTTAATTAATATTTGATATTAAAGTTTTAAATAAAAATTAAAGTTTTAAATAAAAAACTGTATAAATTTAGGTATTTAAATTTTTAGATTTTTATGTGAGAATCACTTTATCAGTAATAAAAATATTGGGAATTTGAACAAATTGCTAATTTTTTTGTTTTAATTTTGGATAATTTTTATATCGAACAAACTCAGATTATCATAGATTTCCTATATTATAATTAAAAGTTCCTTAATTGAATTAAATAGTTTTTAAATCATGAAATACAATGAAAATTAAATGCATATGTTTGAAAGCTATTTTTTAATACATTTTTTAATACATTTTTGGGTATAATGTCTCATTGGTCTTAACGCCATAATGGACTTATGGCCCCTTTTAAATTGAAGTTATTTGACTTTTGCTTTAGTTACTGAACCTTTGTTTCCCCCATAAGCACATTAAAAGATTAAGTTTAATTCACAATTCCTCTTTGAGAAAAGTATTGATTACTTTTAAAATACAATTACTTTGTAATCAATACTTTTCTAAATAGAATTCGCCGCGCCGATACAAACTTTTCTTATTTAAATTGAGAGCAAGAATTATTTATTTTATAATTTACTGATTTTCGATGTTCTTTTTTTTTTTTTGTTTTCCATTAAAAAAAAATCCCCAAATATTAATGTTATTAATAAAAAATATTAATTACCAAATTATTCAAAAAAAAAAAAACTTTAAAAATAATCATAGGTATTTCCGAATATAAAACAATAGATCAACGTAACTAATTTTTAAAATTTTATTTCAATTTTGTACTTTATCACAACTATAAGCTAAAATAAAATCAAAAATGAAAATTTTATTTTTAATTTTTTTAGCAAAAATGCTTCACACGGTATGTTTTTTTTTTTTTAATTGCTTGAACCTATTGAACCATTTTCATCATCATGTAATAATATTTTCTATGTTTCTTATTTTAGGCTATTTGTCAATTCAATACGATGCAAGGTTTAGTTGTTCCCCGAGCAATATGGATGAGATGCAGAGCTGAAAATAATATTGACGCAAATATCTTGCAAGGTTTTAGAACGAGATATTTGAATCGTAATATGAATACATATTGTTTTACGGCATGTATATTCGAAAGAATGAATATTATTAGAAACGGAGACTTATATGATGAAGGTGCTCGTTTGGGCTTAAGGACTATTGATTTTAGAAGATGTGGAAATATTCCAGGTAATCAAATGCGAGAAAGATGTTCAAGATCATTTGTAATCTACGAGTGTTTACAAAATTTAATTGGTAATGCTGGAGCAGTAGTAACTTTTTCCGATATATTTTAATTGCAAAATAAAAAAAAAATAATTCTTACATATTTCATTGAATTCGAGATTATGCAATATAGAAGATAAAAAATTTAAATAAAATAAAAAATAAATTAAATAATTCAATAATAGTATAATAGTTCTATATAAAGTCTAATGTAATTTTTAATATTTAGTTATGTATGTATGTATTTTCAATTTTTAAGAATAAATATTTCTAAGACTGAGTGACGTTATAATAACTTTAAAATTTCCTTACAGGTAATTTTCTTTTAAACATAAAAACTCTGAATTTATTAGAAAATCGATTAAAATTGTTTCTTGAAATGTGACTAATTGTTGAAAATTAAAAACATAAACAAAATTATATTTTTAGCCCCTTTTACATTAAAAAATTAAAAAACCGACTATATGATTTCAATAAATGTCAGTTCGTTGGCCGGTTGGTCACTAAAATTCTTGCAACTATAAAATAAAACTTTGAATGCCAAAACATGCGCAGTCTCTATCACTTTCACTTTGACTAAAAGTTGAGATTCTATCATTCCAATTCTAAAAAAGATTGATCGTTAAATCTATTCACCTCTAAAAGTTGAGATTCTATCATTTCGGGTTTCGGAGTTAAAGGCCAACAACCCGACACGGGTCTAAATAATTCTCATGTAAAATTTTCATAAATTTTATATTTTATAAAAAGTTTAAATTTTAATGATAATTAGTATTTGGGTGAATTAGAGGAATTTAAAAAGTAGTTACACAGCCCAAGTATTATCTTAAATCGGAATGCTGGGTACCTATTACACAATATTATTTCTTCTGTATGTGAAATACACTGAATTTAGTTTTTGCCTGAATCTAAAATTAAACTATTTTGTTTTTCCATATAACATTGTAATTTATTAACAAAAAAAAAGCCCAATGAAGAATTTACAACAGGAAACATTTCAATTTCAATAAGTCAATAGTATCTAAGTCTACTATTTATGTGTACATCTAAATTAAATGTTTATAATTTTTTTGTTAGATTAATTTGATAATTTACTTACTCATAATTGATTCGACGAAATCTATGATAAATTTTCAATAAAACATAATTTAACAAGAAAATATCTCAAAGACCAGTGTTTCTATTTTAATTTTTAAGTTATAATTTATAATACGACTGACTTTAAATAAAAATAAAATACCGAATGGTATATAAGTATAAGCGATGATCATTAGACAGAATTGTTAGGCTTTGTGTGAACTTTATTTAAACAATGTTAAAATAATTATTATCATTTACGGCAATAGTTCAATAAACTTGAACCCAAAGGTTCTAATTAACTTCTATTGAAAAAAAAATCCATAAAAGGTATAAATAAGTATTTATACATTGAAAAGAAATAAGCTTCCATTATAAAAATTCACTTACATACTCAACTTCTAAAATAAAAAAATGAATGTATATCTAAGATGAAAAAAAAAAAAACCATTTTAGGCCAAAAATTAAAAGAATATATTTAGCCCCTGTACTTTTTCTAAAAGTATCAAAGAACAAATGGGTTTAAAAGGTTTCGCTTATAAAGCCATATCTGCTTGTTTATTTTTAAAATATAAATTTACCTTATATTATAATTAAAATTTTACCAAATTACAAATTAACTTAAAATTAAATATAGCGAAAAAATCAAACGATAATATTATTTTAAGAACTAAGTGTCTAATAATAGAGCTGAAAGCTTTTAAATGTTGAATCAAACTTTGCACCAATAAAAATTTAATTTTCATCATTTTTTTTTGCTGTTTTTTTTCGGAATGTAACCAGTAACCAGTAAAATGTGACCAGTAAAATTTTTCATTCTTTTAATTCATATTTTATTCATACATCTTAATATTATTCTTAACTTCATTTATTAATATCTTTTTTAATGTTTTTAGTAAATTTTATATCAATTTTGTTTCATAATATAAAAGGCAATCAACTACTTGATAAGCTGAATCACAAATGTGCATCCTTAAATCTATTTTACTGCATTCATCAATTATTCTTTTCGATTGCTCGAGGCTAAAATTTTGATTAGTTGAAATAATATCTAAGATGATATCATTTTGTACAACAGATTCTCGTAATATTCCTGAAGTTTGTAAGAAACATAAAATAAAACATCGTATTTCTGGGCTCGGATTCGATAAATCGCCACGTCTTAACTTAATTACATCTCCTAATGAGAGATTGTTATTGGCAATACATTGTCTTGCTATTTGATACCCTTTAATTCTATATTCAACACTTACTGCGATTGCAGTTTGAAGATATAATAAAAATATAGAAAAATGTTTTATCGAATAAACAGTTGTCATTGAAACTGATTTTGTTAAATGTTAGCTAAAAACTGAAAAATTATTAGATGAACAAAAAAATTTTTAGTATACGAGAGATCAATATTAACAGCCTTCAGAAATTTAATTAAATCACATTAAATTTTTTTTTTTTCACAAATTACAATAATTGTAAAATTATTTTTAGACCATGAAAATCTTTTTGTTTGTACAAAAAATGGGACAAATAAATAATAATAAAAATTATACTAAATGGATAATTTGATTTAGAATAATTTTGAAATTTCACGATAAAAGATTCAGATCAAATTCAACGCATTTCATTGTAATAAAAAGTTGAAATATAAAGTGCTATTTTGTAATTTTGTAAATATTTAATATCAATAAAACTCTGATTCAATTTTGTTCGAAAAATTACAGAAAATATAATCTGGTAAAGTAAAAGTAGGTATAAATAAACTCAAATTTTTTACTGTTCTAGTTTTTAACTTTTCTGCATCTGGTTTTTACTTTTATGGTTCCTTTTTTTGATTTTTAAATGATATTGTCTCTTTGGCACAGCCGGTCTGTAAATAGCAATAATAAAATTTAATGTATAATATCACGAAACCGTTTTGTCCTTTTATTTCCACTATTTATGGCAAACGTAGGAATTTCCCGCAACATTAAAAAAAAGACTTACTGTAGGTATATGAAACATTTAAAAATATTTAATTTTTTTTTATAAATAATTAAATATAAGTCTTTGATCTTAAAAGCTTTAAAAAAATCTTATCAGCAAATAAATTATTTTATTTTATATTTATACATACATCTATATTTTTATATTTAAAAAAGCCAAACAATTTTTGCACACCAAAGAAGCTAATTTAATTTTTACAAATTGAAAATAATAAATCAGATAAATACCTATTTATCCAAACAAATTTTCAGTTTAAATTTTTATAATTTCTTTTTTTTTTTTAAGAGAGAAATTAGCATAAATTCATTATGAATTACCATTTCTTTCCCTGAAATCATTGAGAAAAATATTCTTAATATCACAAAAATTGTGAAAAATGTCAACTAAATCAAATTTCTTGTTAACAAACTGAAAATCTGTCGAATGACAATTTCAGTATCTTCGGTATTATGAGAAACCATTATCATTACTTTTAATAATTTATTTCGGTTACTATATAATGAGCATTCACATGAAATGATCATACATATATTATGATTTGAAGAAACAGCTAAGTTAAAGTAAAATCAGTAGGTCATATTTTGTTTTGTATTTGTGTAATATGTTAATTTATTTTAAGTACTGGATCAACATTAATGGCTTGAGCACAGCAAATACCGCAAAGCAATTTAGAGCTACCGTAAAAACCGATTTTCTGCGTTATTCCTTAATTAATTTAAATAAGAATTATGAAAAACGCAAGATATTAATTTTATTGATTTTTTGTAAAAAGAATTTCTTAAAATTATTTCATAATTAATTAGAAAACTGAATTTATTTTTTTTTTGCTCCAGAAAGAATTGACTACGTCACAAAATAATTTTTTTGTTTCTTTTGCATCGAAATTTGGTTTTGCTGCATTTTTCTGTCACAATCATATTATAAAAAAAAAAAAAAAAACAGTTGTTTGCAGTTGATTTTTTTGCTTTCAGGTAAAATTAGCTGTGAACAGGTTTCCGGAACATTCCTTCAAAAATTGCTTTGCGGTATTAGCTGTGCTCAAGGCATAAGGGTAATTATTAAACTTACAAGGTCTGGCGTATAGGAAGCAAAATAAAAAAAAAAGTTCCTTAAAAAACAAAATAAGTCAAGGTAAGGGAAAGTTTTTTTTGAAATACATACGGAACAAAAATTTACTAAAATTCCAAACATATGAGTTCTTGTCAATCTATTCCACTCATTCATTAAAATTAAGAAACCATGCATAAACTCAGACACATGATTGAAGCATGAACTGACAGTTGTCTGTTTTACTTCAAATTTTAGCACAAAAATTATGAATCAAACTCTAAGAAAATCAATACTTCTAAGAGCAAACTAATTTCTTAAATTACTTAATTTGATTATGCCAAAAACGAAGATAATAATGTGTGCTCCCTGTAAAATGTCCTTTTTGCTTAAAGACATTTTTCTTCTTTTTTTTTTCTAAACATGTTCACAATAAGTTGCCAAACTCAAAACAAGATAATTTAATTTTCTTTAAAAAAAAGTTATTATCTGCTTCGCTGTGCGATATTTTTTGGTACAAAAAAAAATAAAAAAATAAAAAAATAAAAAAAAATAAATTAAATTATGAAACTTTTTTATTTTTTTATTCTATTTTCAACAAATTACTTTTATATAAAGGACATTTTATAGCTTTGCATTAATTTTAATTTATTTTCTTTTCCTTTGCTTTTTTCACTAAACATTTTTTCATTAATCATTTATTTTTATAATTTTTAAAAAAAAATTTATAATAAATACAGCAGTTTTCATCAATTAAGCTTCTGTGTTATTTTTTGTAAAAAATAAAAATATAATAAAAAAACATTATACCTAAGAATTCATTAACAAGTAACTAAATACATATTATAAGGAAGATGAGCCTGCAGTATTATTTGAACGCTGACTTTAAAACAACACAAACACTTAATTCAAGTGAGACAAACTGAAAATGCACATAAATTCCAGTCCGAGGTGGGAATCGAACCCACGACCGTACATGCCGTAGGATAAGGGCAATACCACTACACCATGACGGCTGACTTTATATTAAAAAAGCCAAGGCGACCGATTAAAAAAACACCATAGCTGTATAAACGTAGTTACGTTCAGAGGTCCAAGAAGTATTTTTTTTTCAAATTTTTTCATGTTAAAATAAAATATTTGAACATTTGTCAAGATTTATTGGATCACAAAAAAAAATTAAAAGCCCTCCATTTAGGTATGTTCCATAGCCGGGCAAAATACATGCGAATGTAATTTAAATTACAAATTACAAAATACACAAAAATTTACCTCAAATTAAATTACTGAAATTAAATTACATTTTTTGTTTAATTAAAAATTACAAATTAGTAATTTGAAATTACACTATTTTTGGTTCCAATTACAATAATGTAATTTAAAATTACAAAATTACAATTACAAATTATCCAGTATTAAAAACAAAAAATAAAAAATTTAAAATAAAAGTTCTATTGAGATTGAGAAATTAAAACACGAAAAGAAAGCTTACTTTTTTTATTTTATTTAAATTTCTAACACATACGAATTTTACAGTCCAGTAAAGAGATAAATTTTTAACGCTAAGTAATTTGAAAGAAGTAAAAGTATTTTAATGCGCATGGCTTCGGTAAGTTGTATTTACATTCGCAAATTTAGCTCGGTAAATGCTCCATTACATGCATCAATACACATGCAATTATAGAGGAATGTAAATTGTATTTACATTTCCCTGTGATGTAAATTGTATTTACATTGCTCTATATTGTATTTACATTCTTCATTTTGAACTGCGTAATACTATAAACAAAAATAATATCACTCACACTCACAATATTTCAAACAGACAAATACCAAAAAAAAAAAAAAATTGCAAATGTATACCTCTCACATGCATCATATCAATGTCAATCAAAGCTTAGTTTATAATGCTAAAAATCTATATTTTCCCTCTGAGCTAATCTATATTTTCCCTCTGAGCAAACAAAAAAAAAAAAAAGAACCAATAAAAAAATACGCGGCTATTTTTTTTTTTTCCTAAAAAGCGGCCAGTCGATGAATTTTCTTAACATGTGTTTCAATCTACTATTTTTAAAGGATCTTCGAACCTCTACTACTAAATTTTTAAACGAGTGTGGTTGGATTTTAGTACAAAAATTTAAACCATACTTCAAAAATTGCACTTATTTTTATTCAAAAAAACAAAATGAATAAAAATAGAACAATGGTAACCCTGAAAATATCTTTGTTGTCATTATAAAGTTTGCTGTCAAATGTCAAGTAAGAATTTTTTTTTCTTTTATCAACAAACGAGGAAAATGGCAGCAACAAGGAGATTATTTATTGTAAATATAAATTATAACTATATATTTATTATTTGATTTTATTTTTAATTATAAAAAAAAATAATTATAAAATTATTATTATTTTTTTTAATAATTAAAAATAAAATTAAATAAAATTTAAGAAGACCATTAGTTCCTAAAATAATAAAAAAAAAATTAGTAATTTTTCTGAAAAAAAATTATTCGATTTTTTTTTTTGCAAAAAAGAAAATGAATAATTTTTTTTGGAAAAATTACTAATTTTTTTTTAATATTTTAGGAATTTTTTTAATATTTTAGGAATTAGCTGATCTTAAATCATCCGGTTTGAAATCTTTTCGAGAAATAAATTTACTTCCGTATTAATTAAATTTTATTTCCTTGCTTCATTTTGAACTTTTTTGTTTATTTTTTTCATTGTAAATGTATTGTTTTCAACTCCCTCTCCCATGCACATTAAAGCAGTATACAATACATGTTAATCAAATTTGTTATACAGCTCGTTGTGTATACACACAAACATATAGACACTCGTCAATATTATATCACTCGACCTTCGGTCTCGTGATATAAACATGACTCGTGTCTATGTGTTTGTGTGTATACACAACTCGCAAGAATAACAAATTTTCTTACCATGTATTGTAATCTACTATTGAAATTACAAGTATATAGAAATACAAATTACTAAATACAAATTACTAATATGAATTAACGAATTAAAATTACATTCTCCTAATTACGAATCTACCAATGTAATTGAATTACACATTACAAATTACAAAATGTAATTGAATTAGTAATTTCGAATTACACTATTTTGAAATTACAAGTATTTTGCCCGGCTATGGTATGTTCCATTTTGTAAACTTGAGTGGATCCATTAAATTCTGTAGTAAAAGAAAAATGTATTTTTTTGTTTTGTATAATGAATTTAACAACTCTGGCAAAATGGAAAATTGTATAGCTCTTGTCTCAAAATAAAACTCTATATCTATAAATATATAGTTCGCATTGATTTCTTGCCATAAATTGCCTGTGCAAAGAATTTTACTTTAACATAATTTTCCAAGATTTTGCTAAAATTTGAATTTCCTTTTTATAACTAGTTTCCATTACTAATTTTTTTATTTGTTAGAAAATAAGTACTAAAAAAAAATTATTCTTGTTGAATAATAGAGCCTTAAGGATATTTTCTTAAATATGAAATGTGACACTTTGTTAGCAAACAAACAAAAAGTAAAAAAATAAAAATAATTTTAATAAGTGCTGAAAATCACAGTATAGTGTTAACAAAAAACTGTCCTCCTGGAAGCTATTTAAAAAGTTATGTTCTCCATCGTTAAATTTATCTTCTTGAATGGACTTTTTCAAAAGCACTTAGGGGAGCGTCTATGTCATGGAATTTTAAGTTTTTAAATCTAATATAAATATGGGACGAGCAAAGTAAATGGGTTAAAACAAAATTCTGACTTAAATTATGACAAGCAAAAAGTTTTTTTTTTTTTTATGAAATTAAAAAAAAAAATTGTTTGGAATTTATTTTTAAAATATAATAATTAATTTGATAAAAAAAATAAATTATGTTTTTTAAAAGAATCAAAATTAATTACAAATATTTTTACTATAAGATTCGCGAAATTGAAAACTTGGAAAAATAATTTAAAATTTTACTGGTTTTATTTAGCATATATCCATCCATATACGGAGTTACAACATAACGAACTCTGATTTATTTAATAGCTTGAATTTTCCATATATAATATATATATATACTAAAAAGTATTATGTACTCTGAAAACGATTTTTACCATAAATATTGTAAAACTGACTTTATTTTTGTTTACTCCTTTTCTTTTTTTTTCGTTTCATCTACTTAATCTAGAACTAACTTCAGATTTTATCAATATTTACATTTTAGTGTTAGAGTTATTTACATCAATCATAAGCGAAAGGTAAAAAAAAAAATATGCATTAATTTAATCTGGAAAAGCACAATTTAATACTTCAACTTTTCGAATGTACAGATCATGTTGAGATTAAGAAATTTGATTTCTTTCTTTCTTACAGATTTAGCAGAAAAATAAATTATAAAATTATTTTTTCTTAATGTGTTATGCAAATTATTTGTTTACGATGTGGTTTTTGTTGTGGACATTGTTGTTTTTTGAATTTTGTTTTTTGCAATTTCAAATATTTAATTATATATGTATATTTGACTTGGTAGAAATATATATGCATATGGATGATTGATATTTTGGTCGCTTTCCTAGGTCAAACTGAATAATCGATATCTTTAATATTTTTATTTGTAAATCTTTAAACAAATGTCAATAAGTAGATTCATCCGAAACCGAAAAACTAATGCCAAAAAACCTCAAGCACAATTTACTCATTTAAATTTTAACAGTTGAACTTACTTAAAATGTTGTATTAAAATGTAAGCTGCAAATTCAATCTATATGTATTAACATTTTTTTTCCTTCTAAGGATCATTATTTATTTATTTTTATTTTCTCTAAACGAATAAAATATTTAATTTTTTTCGCGTACATAAATTTATGTAAGTTGAAATAATACTTACATTATATTCATTATCATTTTATTTAAATTATCAAAAAAAAAATAAGAAGTTCTTTATATGATTAAAGGTTTTTTTTTTTATAGTAATGTGTATGTTTTGTTATTTTGCATTTAATTAGTAAAAACTTTAACTTAAATGCCAACATTTATTATAATTATGCAACAGAATTTGCTAAAAGTAAAATAACCAATTTATGTATATACCAATTTATATATATATATATCTTGTTATTTTTAATATAATACAAATTATTATGCGGTTATTATTTTAATCTAAAAACGAAAAAGACTCTTTGCTTTTACACAGATAAAAATCTAATGAATTTATAATTATAAGTATCATTAATTGGCGCGGTATAAATAAAATAAAAATTCGTGATTTATCTGAAGTGTATAACGTTATTAATTATTCTTATCATTTATTTGCGTTCAATTAGTATTTTATAGCTATATTGATTGTTATCGACTATTGGTTCTTCTGATTAACGAAATTTATTATTTTATTAACAAAAAATTTTAATATAGACCAGCGGATTGATTATGAATTACGATCGAACGTAAAAATTTTACGAAAATTCTATTTTGAATCCGAAGGAAATATATCACAAAATTATATAATTGATTAAATATTGAATTATTCTCTAACATTTGAACAAAAATTAATGCTATTCCATAACTGAGTATCTAATTAAAATATATCTGGGGATAATATTATGTGATATATTTTTTAAATACGTAAGTACCTACACACAAATTAAATTTTTCAGTACGTTATAATTTATTTGTGATAATTTTTTTATTTTTTATACCATGTAATGATTTTGGAATTAATAATTAATGTTGTTTTTTAATGGTCTTTCTGAATTTCAACTCTAAATGTTCGCCCAGAATTGTCGAAAGGGAAACACAGCATAAATTTTCTACATATTATAGAGTTCGAAATTATATTCGCTTCAGATTAAGACTTTTGAAGGTATTATATCTACGTATTGAATATGAATTATTTTTGAATATATAACATACTATAGATATAGTAACACATATATTTAGTATAGCATATAGTATAATATTATTTCACGCTAAAAATGCTAAAATAAATTTCACTTGCGTGTGTAATAAAACATATTGCTTTTGTTTTATGAAGACAGGAAAATGTCCTTCATAAATATTTTATAATAAAACAATTTTGTATTTGTTTTTCAATAATCAAGAATACCCTGGATTGTAAAAAAAAATATATATATTTATTTTTTATGCCAAGCAATAAAAAATATACAAAATGTTTCTCAACGTATTTTTATTATAAAATCATTAAATATGTAAAGAGAAGAAAACAAAATATCTTCAATTTTATGTTTAATACGTCACTAATTTTTTTTAGTTTACCTTTGGAAAATTATTTTTATAAGATTGCCTGAATGCTATGAGGATGGTTAACAAGCAATGAAAAGATTCCTGAATAAGTTTTAAAAAAATAAATTTATAATGTTAATAAAAATTCATAGAATTTTATGAAAAAAAAAAAAAAAATTAAAATCGAGTTACAAGAATAAGTAAATCTTTTTCGAAATTCAATGGTCCAAAAATTTTAATTGGGGATTATAGCAGAATTATTAATGTGATATGACTACATACATTGAGATTAATGTTAATAATAAGGATAATTTCAGAAATTAATGTTGTGGATATGTATTAAATATGAAAAATTTACAAAATTAGGTCTAAACATTCAGCGCATTAAAAAGTTCGGATGAACGAAAAGAAGTGTTTGGTACAATTAGGCAGTGCATTTGAAAATGTGCACATTGTACATTATAAAGAAATTTTGTAACAACATGCATACAACTGTTTAAAACAATGCAGAATAAATGCCAAGATATTGATCATATTCTATCGCAATATTTATATGAAGCAAAGTTATTTAGTTTTTTTTATTCTATTTAAACCAATCAACAATGAAAGTTTTTATTAATAGACTATCTTACTGCCAAATTTCAAAGGAACGGTTTAAATCTTTTTTATGGAGTTCTCCATGTACACAAAACAAAGAAAACTAAGTTGCTACAGAAAGTAGAACGGAAGAAAGAAAAATAAAAGTTAACAAAAATTATATTTATTATCCTTTTGCAAAAAAGCATAAAATCGCATAAATATAATTTTTATTGAAAAAAAAAAAAACAAGAATAAGAAAGGAATAAAAAAAGTATAATAAATTCGCACCAACAGGTTTGCAATTAAGTTTTTTCCATTTTTTTATTATTTTTTTTGGTAAGTACAAATGTACATACATTATGTGTATGTAACGTCAAATTTTTGAACAATTTACATACATTTTATTAAATTTCTAATGAAAAATTGTAAATCATGTATCGTTATTAAACGACTATTTCTTTTCAAACTAATTGATAGCAACAGGAAACTATAAAGTACAAAACTGGAAAGTTTAAAAAAAAATTAATAAAATTTTGGATCATTCTTTTTCGAAAATATCTAATTCGAACAAATTATAAAAGCCTGAACTCATACTTAGACCATAATTATTTTTCAAAGAGTTCTATTGCGGCGACTGAATAGAATACAATAGAGCAAATGTTTCTAAACGTTTAATTAAACGAATTAAAAAACCAACAAAAATATTTTCAATTTATATTTATGTCTGCCAGTGGTGGCCCAAAAAAAAATTTTCAACCCTCGCGCCCCAGGCAGATTTAAAATATATCGCCCTCTTCACCTTCATCCTGACTGTGTATCAAAAAACAAATCTCGAGGTAATTTTTTTTTTTATATTGAACATGCATTACATTTAGAAAGTGAACCTAAATTAAAAAGAATATATATTTTTGGACGTGGAGACTACTACTAACTACTATAGATATTGTGTATTGCCGACTATTGGCTATTTTCTAATACATACTCCATAAATATATTGTTGATTTTAACAAAATAAATTTTAAAAGTAAAGAAAATAATATTAAATGTTTAAAAAAAAATTATTTTTTATTTTTTTTCTGTATATAAAATTGTAAAATGGATTTAGCATAACGGAATTTGGCGATCGCCTAGTTCGCCTATATGGTAGAGCCCCCACTGATGTCTGCTTGCCGTTTGCCAATGCTGTTTTTCATCCAATTGGTTTATTATTATTTTATATTAAAATTAAATTCAGTTAAATGATTATAAGACAAATCAATTTTATTTAATTCTTTTGCGTATACTAATTGTTGAACCTGTTTCATGAAACGATATTCCGCTTATTTTCAGAATCAAAAAATTAAATTGCTTGGATAGTTAATTATAAGCATTTTAGTGCTGAACAGATGTTAGTACGCAGAGACGGACGCACATTTAATGAAAACATATGGCTCATTTTTTTTTCATTTTTGAGAGAAAACGATAAAAAAAAAACTTGTTACTTACACCAATTTTACCAAATTACTTCATACATGAACTATAACGCCCATTTTCCATACTTTGATCTAAAAACTTTTAGAACCGATAATCAACATCCGCCACTATACAATTTTTTTGTAATTGCGTAACTCTATTTTACCTTCTTATTTCGAAAATGACTAAATCTTTGAATAGAAAACCTAGCTAAAGACAAAGTCTTTAATTATATTTAAAAAAACTAAGATATGTTGAAGATTGCTGTTAACCACGAAGCACAAGGGACGGCAGAAGGAAGGGCAAAAGGGACGGCAGAAAGGAGGGGCAGATGGAGGATTCTTTAAATTAATGTTATCAAGAGCGTTGCTGAGCACGCCGGGTCAGATAGTTTTACATAAATTTATTGTAAATTTAATTTTAAATAAATGTGTAAATAAAAAAAAAAGTACCTAATATTAAATTGTTAAATTGTTAAAGGAGAGTCAATTAATCAATTTTTTTCTTCGAATTCATAAAATTCAAGAAAATACTTAAATTTTATTCCTCTAATGGAAATGCCCAAAATCCAATGTTCATATTTTATAATAATAATTCATAATATTTCTTAATTTTAGCATTATTTTGGCAAACAACTCATATTTGAATATTTGAATAATTTTTTAATTTTTATTTAATAACATTTTAATTAGTATTTTTCAAATTTTTAAAAATTTTGTTCTTTTAAAAATAACGACTTAATTAGTTACATTGCCACAACATTTAAGAAAACTTTATGTAAAATATTTCGAATATTATCCTAAAAGAGAGAATATCGAATGAAAACAGTTTATTTGTGAATATAATTACAATTTATTGACTTTTTTACTTTAAATTCACAACAATTATACAATAAATTTATAAAAAGTATCATCTAGAAGCATGTGGCCCGCGGGATCCATTACACCCTTACAACATATATTTATTTTCTAATGTTTAAAATAGTGAAAATCTATGTATGTATTAAAAAAAAACATTATTTGTGCATCCATATATTAATAAATGAACTGTCGAAATTATAAGAAAAAAAATTGTATAATTTATGAAATTTCCTATAAACCTGTAATTTGCTGTTGTTTGTATAAAAAATTTGAAAAAATAGGTATACAAAATAAAATCTATGCAAATACACAATTTTTTTTTTTTATATTTTATATATTTTAAGCAAAATGATAAATCGTACTAAGAAATAAAAATAAAATAAAAATATAAAAATAAACAAAAATTAATAATATACAAAATTTAATTGAACACCACGTTTATTTATTAATTATAATAAATATATTTGTCTTTAAAAAATTGCAACATTTCTGTCAAAAAAACACGATCCCAATTATTTCCTTTTATAAGCAAAATTTTTTTAGGATACTCTTCAAGTTTATTTAAATAATTATAATTTATAAATTTTAATTTATTATTTTCTAAATTAATTTCGTCCAATCGCGTTATTGGGTAAATAAAATCAAAGTCGAATTCACTGAAATTATTATTAGACAAGTCAAGATTTTTTAGCTCTTTTGCGTATGTAAATGAACCTTCGTCTAAATTTCTAATATTAGTTCCTGATAAATTAAAAGTTTTCATATGTTCAAAATTAATGTTTTCAAAATTTCTTATTTCCAAACCTTTATTGCCATTTTGATTATTTAACATTAAGAGGTTGAGATTTTCAAATTTTTGAATATCTATTTTATCAATTTGAAATAATTCAATTTGATTAAAATCTAGTTCCAATTGTATGACACTATTTGGTAAGAAGTCAATATGAAAAAATTTTATGCGATTTTGACTCAAAACCAATCTATTAAGTTTTTTTAATTCTTTAAATGTATTTTTGTGGATATTTTGTATTTTATTGTTACCTAAAAATAACCATTCCAAATTGTCATTGTGTTGAAAAATACTTGGTTCCAAATAATTGAGATAATTTCCACTCAAATCTAAAATTGAAAGATTGATTGGGAAACAATTCCGTTCAATAAATTCAATTTTATTATTTTTTAAATATAATGCTATTAATGCTAATAAATTTGTAAACATTCCACTTTTTAGCATCTTTAAATAATTGTCGTTCAAAAATAAAACTTGTAGATTGTTTACTGATGAAAACGCATTTGCTGGTAATATTTTTATATTATTTTGATTTAATTTCATTACACCCAGTGATGGTCTTGGCATCAAAATATTTTCAAATAATTTTTCTAATTGACAATTGTTTATATACAACGTTTCACAAAGCGGAAATGCTTGAAAAAAATTTATTGGAAATGATATCATTTTACAATTGACAAATTCTATGCTTTTCATTGGGCTGATTTCAGATCCAGAGTAACTTAAACTTATTGGATATTTTTCGAAGGCGAAATTTGTACATTTGAACATTCTTTCCGTTACATCGCCGCTTATTTTACAATATTTAGAAAAATTAGCATCGGCAAAATAAATGTTAACGAAAAAAAAATATATATTTTTAATGAACATAGCCAATTAATTACAATATTTTTTATTTCACAATAATTGTTCAAACAGTGATTTAAAACTAAAGCAATAATCATAAATTAATTTGGTTTTTATTTACAATTACACACTATATTATTTGTTATCTTATCAAGACTAAAAATACTAAAATTTTATCAGATTTATTCATGATTTCGTATCAAATAAGTTTATAATAATATTGTGAGTGTTTTGATTATGATATGCGAGCTTTGATCGCTCTCTGGTATTGAGATTTAATTGAAATGTTCTGAGAAATCGCAGATATTGATGTTAACGATATTGGACTTGTTACAGGAAGTAGCAATAAATTATTGCTGGTCGATCGATGACATGAAAAATTTTTGAAGACGTAGAATAGTGTAGTTTTTTTAACTTTGATTTTCATCATTTTAATTTTATTATGCAAGCAGATTTTGTTTTGATAACAAGGTATATAATCAATAAAATACATTTTAAAAGCCTTGTTTCTGCAAACAAAGTCTTAGTTTTATTTTGATTGAAGGGCTAGTATAATCGCGACATAAGTTATTTTTTGTTATGCTAGAAAATAAAGACCTAGCTCCACCTCCAGGGTGATTGAGCTGAATATTTTACATTTTTAATTTTTTGGCTGAAGTTGGTTTTGAAATTTGCTTAGAGAGGTTTTGAAATTTGCTTAGAAGGAAGGAAAACATATTTTAAAAAATATCAAACGCAAAAATAAATACTATTGATGTGGAATTTTGAGATTATTAATTTTTCTAAAAAAAAATTTTAATAATTTTGTTTATATAATTATAAAAATTTGATTTTTGAGGTGAATTGTATAGAATAAAACAAACCAAAAAAAAAGACAAACATTTTTTTTGAATTTTCAGTTCCAAAAATCCAAAGCTATTAAACATGTATACTTCTATGAAACACTTTTATTGGTTAAATCAATGAAAAACTAAAATTTCAACTATTCTCCTTATTCTTTAATCAACTATTTTAGAATATATCCTAAAAAATATCTATGTAATGCTAAAGCTGCCATAAAAGATAAACGACATTACCATAAATTGAGCCTATCTCAAATTGTTTGCGAAATTTAAATGTGTGTTACGATGTTCTAGATTTTCATTACTCTAGTCCAGACTAACGTTTAAAATCATTTTAAAGAAGTTTATAAATTCACATTTGTGACGTAAATATGGATGAAATAATTAGTAAATAACAAATGTTTTGACAAGCATTCAATAGTAGATTACAATACATGGTATGAAAATTTGTATAACAAGTTTGATTACCATGTATTGTATACTGCTTTAATGTGCATGGGAGAGGGAGTTGAAAACAATACATTTACAATGAAAAAATAAACAAAAAAGTTCAAAATGAAGCAAGGAAATAAAATTTAATTAATACGGAAGTAAATTTATTTCTCGAAATGATTTCAAACCGGATGATTTAAGATCAGCTAATTCCTAAAATATTAAAAAAAAATTAGTAATTTTTCCAAAAAAAATTATTCATTTTCTTTTTTGCAAAAAAAAAAATCGAATAATTTTTTTTTAGAAAAATTACTAATTTTTTTTTTATTATTTTAGGAACTAATGGTCTTCTTAAATTTAATTTAATTTTATTTTTAATTACTAAAAAAAATAATAATAATTTTATAATTATTTTTTTTTATAATTAAAAATAAAATCAAATAATAATTATATAATTATAATTTATATTTACAATAAATAATCTCCTTGTTGCTGCCATTTTCCTCGTTTGTTGATAAAAGAAAACAAAATTCTTACTTGACATTTGACAATTGACAGCAAACTTTTAAATGACAACAAAGATATTTTCAGGGTTACCATTGTTCTATTTTTATTCATTTTGTTTTTTTGAATAAAAATAAGTGCAATTTTTGAAGTGTGGTTTAAATTTTTGTACTAAAATCCAACCACACTCGTTTAAAAATTTGGTAGTAGAGGTTCGAAGATCCTTTAAAAATAGTAGATTGAAACACATGTTAAGAAAATTCATCGACTGATCGACTGGCCGCTTTTTAGAAAAAAAAAAATAGCCGCGTATTTTTTTATTGGTTCTTTTTTTTTTTTTTTTTGTTTGCTCAGAGGTAAAATATAGATTAGCTCAGAGGGAAAATATAGATTTTTAGCATTATAAACTAAGCTTTGTTTGACATTGATATGATGCATGTGAGAGGTATACATTTGCAATTTTTTTTTTGGTATTTGTCTGTATTGAAATATTGTGAGTGTGAGTGATATTATTTTTGTTTATAGTATTACGCAGTTCAAAATGAAGAATGTAAATACAATATAGAGCAATGTAAATACAATTTACATCACAGGGAAATGTAAATACAATTTACATTCCTCTATAATTGCATGTAATGGACCATTTACCGAGCTAAAGTTGCGAATGTAAATATAACTTACCGAAGCCATGCGCATTAAAATACATTTATTTATGTGCTTCTTAACTCTTTTAAATATTTGAATTTTTTTTTTTTTAAGAATTTATATAACTTTGAATTAAATTTTAATGAATTATACATGAATTTTTATTTTATTATAAAATTGAAATTATTAAACTTCGTTTTAAAAGGATAAATGTAAAAGCTTAGTATATGTATTTTGATTTAATTCACACAAATTTGAAAGACCCATATTGATCTATTGGTTTGCTTTAAAAAGAATGATGATCCTCACTCTTCACTCAAATTTAACGATAACTGAACAAAATAGTTTCGTTCTGAAAATTTTGTTGTAATGAAGCAGCAGAAGAAAATTCTATATATTTTTCTAATAATACTTATAGTAAATAATTTTTACTTGACTTTTTTTTAACCATATTTATTTAAGAACAAAAATATTAAATAAATTCTTATTGAATTAATTTTTACTTTTTTTTTTGTAATACATATACATATTTCGATAAAGTGTCAAAAATTGTACTGAACAGTAAATGGAACGCTGTAGATTACATTATTTATCAATAATGAAAAATTGTATGTTTTCTTATTTTTTGGAACAGAGTAAATGACAACAAAAGATTGCAATTTTCCGAATATCTCTGCAACAATTTCCGAATATCTCTTACAAAGTATATAAATCAAATCGGACAATATTAATTAAACGACTTTAGTATAATCATAGATTAAGAATACAGAAAGATGGGAAGCTTCATACAACATTATTTTTGGTATTTTTATGTGAATGTGTTAGTAAAACAAAATAAAATACGTGATAATTATCAATATATGAAAAGAATTTTATTTAGTTTTACTAACACATTCACATAAAAATACCAAAAAAGGCTGAAAAAATGTTGTATGAAGTTTCCAATCTTTCTGTATTCTTAATCTATGGTATAATTCAGCTATTTTTATTCGACATAAAAATTAAAATAAAATTTTCGTAATTAATTGTTCACTAGAATAACTACTATATAATATTATATATAATTTAGTTTTTAGTTATAATTATTCTGCGATATTTTATGGCTAATTCTACAACGAGTCTTAACACAGTGATTCTACAGAAACATAAATGAAATTAAAAAAAAATGTATTTCGAATAAATTGCAAATGATGGTGAGTGAGTGAAAACCTTGAATAATAACTCCTCTGCTGAGAAATGAAACAACGTATGACATTTATTCGTCATTATTTGACAATAGCACCATTCGATTCCTCGTACTCGATTTTATAAGTACAACTACTTTGCAATATTCTTAATGTTGATTAAAATGTGTTTTTTAGATAAAAATTGTACGCTACTTGATATTTTTTCATAGGTTTTTTTTAATTTTCAAATCTTTAAATTTAAATTACTCGAAACTATACTTTTCATTATACGTTGTTTCATTTCTGAGCAGGCGAACTTTTCTGATTATAACTAGCTCTCTAAAGTTGAAAAAAAATAATAGAAGTAATATTAAATTGTTCATAAAATTCAGGAAAATACTTAAATTTTGTTTCCCTAATGCCCGAAATCTAATTTTCTAAATCATTTTCATATTTTATAATAAAAATTCATAATATTTCTTAATTTTAGCACTATTTTGGCATGCAACTTATATTTAAATTATTTTAATGCGTTGGGGATCGTTATGTTGTATTTAGTGCTATAGAATTTAGATCACTAAATGGAGTATTATATGCGTCAATACACATGCAATCATTTAGATGCATCTGCGTAAATAATGAAAAAATTTAGATGCATCAGCGTACATAATGAAAAAATTTAGATGCATCAGCGTAAATAATGAAATCATTTAGATGTTTCGTATTGAATATTACGTAATACCTAAACAAACATAATATCTCTCACAATATTTCAATACAGCCAAATACAAAAAAAAAAATGAGAAAAAATGAGAAGAAAAAATATTCTTTCTTTGCAACTACCTCTCCCCTACGCATTAAAACAGTATATTGGATGTGTAAACAAAATTTGTTATACAAGTCGTTCTGTATTTACACAAAAATACATTGACACTTGTCAATTTATATCACTCGACCTTCGGTCTCGTGATATAAGTGTTGACTCGTGTCAATGTATTTTTGTGTATACAGAACTCTTAATTAATAACAAATTTAGTTTACATATACAATAATCTACTATTTTAATTTTTATTTAATAACATTTTAATTAGTATTTTTGATTTTTTTAAAAATTTTGTTCTTTTGAATATAACGACTTAATTAGTTATATTGTCCTACAATATTTAAGAAAACTTTATGTAAAATATTTCGAATATTGTCCTAAAAGAGAGAAATTCGAATGAAAACAGTGTTTTTGTGAATATAATTATAATTTATTGATTTCTTTACTTAAAATTCTTAACAATTATAATAAATTTATAAAAAGAATCATCTAGAACAGGGGTGGAAGCATGTGGCCCGATTTGAACATTTTTCTGGCCCGCGGGATCCATTACACCCTTACAACATATATTTATTTTCTAATGGCCAAAATAGTGAAAAACTATGTATTAAAAAAAAACATTATTAGTGCATAGTTACTTTGATTTTAAAATTATATTCTTCATATTGCCTGTTTTATTCATGAATTTACAGTTATGAATTCGAATAATAATTAAAAACTCTAATGAGAAAAACTGTGAATTAATTTTTTTTTTGTAATTTAGGGCAAAAAAAAAAGTTAGTATACAAAATAATAATATATGTGGCGCGCGAAGTTATAATGCATTTTCAAAGTGGCCCGCAAGATCATTTTGGCTGGCCATCCCTGTTCTAGAACTTATATTTATACAAACTATACATATACTTATTATCAGGGCTTTATTCGTACCGGAGTTCAGCGGAACGCAGCTCTGGTAAATATAAATTAAATAAAAATTAAAAAACAAATTTTATTTGATTTAAAAAATTCTCGTTAGAGAAAAATTCGTAATAAACGATATTTTTTATCTAATAAAAAATTCAAATCATAGATTTGCCATGACCAGGTTTGCGATTGCTATTTTTTGGTTACTATTTTTTTCTAGGAATTTTTTGTCTATTTATTTTGCGATTGCTATTATTCTAGGTTACTTTGAAGATTTCAGGAAGTTAAGAATCTAAATTTATTTTTCAAAATGTTACTTATATAATATAGTTTTTAAATTTATCCCAAGAATATGAAAAGAATAAATAGTTATTTTAGTACCCTACCAAAAAAAAGTCAAAGGTGGTGAGATAGGTAACGCATCGAAGCATCTTGCAATGTTCCAACACCTAATCCGGCTGTTAATTTTAATGTACAATCACAATCAACAGAAATTTAGTTTCTGTATCAGTTTTACTTGTATAGAATTAAAAATAATATAGCGTTCCGGTAAATATTTTTTTCCAAAAAAAGCACTGCTTATTATTATATTCTTTATTTTCACTAATTTTAAATTTTTGGTGTTTTTGTATAATTTACGAAATTTCCTATTAACATGTAATTTGCTGTTGTTTGTATAAAAAATTTCATAAAATATACAAAAAAAAATCTATGCAAATATACTAATCTTTTTTTTTTTAATTTTGTATATTTTTATTTTGAGCAAAATGATAAATTATACTAAGAAATAAAAATAAACAAAAATTAATAATATACAAAATTGAATTGAACACCACGTTTATTTATTAATCATAATAAATATATTTGTCTTTAAAAAATTGCAACATTTCTGTCAAAAAAACACGATCCCAATTATTTCCTTTTATAAGCAAAATTTTTTTAGGATACCATTCAAGTTTATTTAAATAATTATAATTTATAAATTTTAATTTATTATTTTCTAAATTAATTTCGTCCAATTTCGTTATTGGATAAATAACATTAAAGTCGAATTCACTCAAATTATTATTAGACAAGTCAAGATTTTTTAGCTCTTTTGCGTATACAAATGAATCTTTGTCTAAATTTCTAATATTAGTTCCCGATAAATTAAAAGTTTCCATATTTCTAAAATTAATGTTTTCGAAACTTCTTATTTCCAAACCTTTCTTGCCATTTTGATTATTCAACATTAAGAGGTTGAGATTTACAAATTTTTGAATATCTATTCTATCAATTTGAAATAATTCAATTTGATTAAAATCGAGTTGCAATTGTACGACACTATTTGGTAAAAAATCAATATGAAAAAATTTTATACGATTTTGACTCAAAACCAATGTATGAAGATTTTTTAATTGTTGAAATGTATTTTTGTGGATATTTTGTATTTTATTGTTATCTAAAAATAACCATTTCAAATTGTAATTGTGTTGAAAAATACTTGGTTCCAAATAATTGAGATAATTTCCACTCAAATCTAAAATTGAAATATTGATTGGGAAACAATTCCGTTCAATAAATTCAATTTTATTATTTTTTAAAAATAATGCTTCTAATGCTAATAAATTTGTAAACACTCCACTTTTTAACATCTTTAAATAATTTTTATTCAAATATAAAACTTGTAGATTGTTTACTGATGAAAACCCATTTGCGGGTAATATTTTTATATTATTATTATTTAATTTTATTGCTAGCATTGATGGTCTTGGCATCAAAATATTTTCAAATAATTTTTCTAATTGGCAATTGTTTATATACAACGATTCACAAAGCGGAAATGCATCAAAAAAATTTATTGGGAATGACATCATTTTACAATTGCCAAATTCTATGCTTTTGAATTTACTGATTTGAGATCCAGAGTAAGTTAAATTTATTGGATATTTTTCGAAGACGAAATTTGTACATTTGAACGATCTTTCGGTTACATCGTCGCTTATTTTACAATATTTAGAAAAATTTGCATCGGCAAAATAAATGCTAACGAAAAAAAAAATATTTTTAACCAACATAGCCAAAAAAATACTAAGTAAAACCGTAAAACCAAATAATTTCAATATTTTTTATTTCACAAATAATTGTTCAAACAGTGATTTAAAACTAAACCAATAATCATAAATTAATTTGGTTTTTATTTACAATTACACATTATATTATTTGTTATCTTATCTAAAAGACTAAAAGTTTATCAGATTTATTCATGATTTCGTTTTAAATAAGTTTATAATAATATTGTGATTGTTTTGCTTATGATTTGCGAGCTTTGATCGCTTTCTCTAGTATTGAGATTTACTTGAAATGCTCTGAGAAATCGCAGCTATTGATGTTAACGATATTGGAAGTAGCAATAAATTATTGCTGAGGGATCGATGATATGAAAAATCTTTGAAGACGTAGAGTAGTGTAATTTTTTTAACTTTGGTTTTGATCATTTTGATTTTATTATCCAAATAGATTTTGCTTTGATAACAAGGTAATAAAATACATTTTAAGAGCCTTGTCTCTGCAAACTGAGTCTTAGTTTTATTTTGATTGAAGGGCTAGTATAATCGCGACATAAGTTATTTTTGTTATGCTATAAAATAAACACCTAGCTCCACCTCCAGGGTGATTGAGCTGAATATTTTACATTTTTATTTTTTTGGCTGAAGTTGGTTTTGAAATTTGCTTAGAGAGGTTTTGAAATTTGGTTAGAAGTAAGGAAAACATATTTTAAAAAATATCAAACGCAAAAATAAATACTATTGATGTGGAATTTTGAGATTATAAAAATTTGATTTTTGAGGTGAATTGTATAGAATAAAACAAACCAAAAAAAAGAAAAAAAAAATTTTTTTTATTTTCGGTTCCAAAAATCCAAAGCTATTAAACACGCATACTTCTATGAAACACTTTTATTGGTTAAATCAATGAAAAACTAAAATTTCAACTATTATTCTTATTCAATAATCAACTATTTTAGCATATATCTCAAAAAATATCTATGTAATGCTAAAGCTGCTCGACCTTCGGTTTCGTGATATAATTTTGACTGGTGTCTATGTGTTTGTGTGTATAGACACCTCGTAATTAATAACAAATTTAGTTAACATATATTATAATCTACTATAACTTCGTTTTAATGGGATAAATGTATATGCTCAGTAGTCTCATATTTGAATTAATCTTTTTTAATATATGACAGATATTGCCTGTTTTTTTCATAAATTTACAGTTATGAATTCGAATAATAACTAAAAAATGTAATGAGAAAAACTACTAAATAACTTTTTTTTTGTAATTTAGGGCAAAAAAAATAGTAGTATAGGAAATAATATTATATGTGGCCCGCGAAGTTATAATGCATTTCCAAAGTAGCCCACAAGATCATTTGGTTTGGCCACCCTGATCTAGAATTCGTATTTGTACAAACTATACATATACTTATTATTATAATCTTTATTTTCACTTATTTTAAATTTATGGAGTTATGTATATATAATTTATGAAATTTCCTATTAACATATAATTTGCTGTTGTTTGTATAAAAAATTTCATAAAATATACGAAAAAAAAATCTATACAAATATACTAATCTTTTTTTTTTTTAAATTTTGTATATTTTTATTTTGAGCAAAATGATAAATCATACTAAGAAATAAAAATAAACAAAAATTAATAATATACAAAATTGAATTGAACACCACGATTAGTTAATTGTAATAAATATATTTGTCTTTAAAAAATTGCAACATTTCTGTCAAAAAAACACGATCCCAATTATTTCCTTTTATAAGCAAAATTTTTTTAGGATACAATTCAAGTTTATTTAAATAATTATAATTTATAAATTTTAAATTATTATTTTCTAAATTAATTTCGTCCAATTGCGTTATTGGGTAAATAAAATCAAAGTCGAATTCACTGAAATTATTATTAGACAAGTCAAGATTTTTTAGCTCTTTTGCGTATGTAAATGACTCTTTGTCTAAATTTCTAATATTAGTTCCTGATAAATTAAAAGTTTCGATATTTCTAAAATTGATGTTATCAAAATTTCTTATTTCCAAACCTTTCTTGCCATTTTGATTATTTAACTTTAAGAGGTTGAGATTTTCAAATTTTTGAATATCTATTCTATCAATTTGAAATAATTCAATTTGATTAAAATCGAGTTGCAATTGTACGACACTATTTGGTAAAAAATCAATATGAAAAAATTTTATTCGATTTTGACTCAAAACCAACCTATTAAGTTTTGTTAATTGTTGAAATGTATTTTTGTGGATATTTTGTATTTTATTGTTTTCTAAAGATAACCATTCCAAATTGTAATTGTTTTGAAAAATATTTGGTTCCAAATAATTGAGATAACTTCCACTCAAATATAAAACTGAAAGATGGATTGGGAAACAATTCCGTTCAATAAATTGAATTTTATTATTTGCTAAAGATAGTGATGCTAATGCTATAATAAATTTGTAAACATTCCACTTTTTAGCATCTTTAAATAATTTTTGTTTAAATATAAAACTTGTAGATTGTTTACTGATGAAAACTCATTTGCTGGTAATATTTTTATATTATTATTATTTAATTTTAATGCTAGCATTGATGGTCTTGGTATCACAATATTTTCAAATATTTTTTCTAATTGACAATTGTTTATATACAACGATTCACAAAGCGGAAATGCATCAAAAAAATTTATTGGAAATGATATCATTTTACAATTGACAAATTCTATGGTTTCCATATTACTGATTTCAGATCCAGGGTAAGTTAAATTTATTGGATATTTTTCGAAGACGAAATTTGTACATTTGAACGATCTTTCGATTACATCGCCGCTTTCTTTACAATATTTAGAAAAATTTGCATCGGCAAAATAAATGTTAAGGAAAAAAAAAATATATATTTTTAATGAACATAGCCAAAAAAATAATAAGTAAAGCCGTAAAACCAAATAATTTAATATTTTTTATTTCACAAATAATTGTTCAAAAAGTGATTTAAAACTACAGCAATAATCATAAATTAATTTGGTTTTTATTTACAACTAGTCGAAATACCCGGCTTCGCACGGTAGTCCCGAACTTATATTAATATAAAAACACTTTAATCCAGATTTTGTGCACTAAAAAACAGAATTTCAAAATTTGGTAAATAGCCACTTCCCCGGTGCCTTAACACATCCAATCTTCTATTTAGAAGACTGGATGTGTGAAGGCACTATTTAGTTTTTTATTTAGACTATTTAGTCGATACGGGTTGAACGCTATAATATTTTATCGGAATATATCTAAATTGCATTTTGTGCACTAAAAAAAACAGAATTTCAAAATTTGCTAAATAGCCACTTCCCCGGTGCCTTAACACATCCAGTCTTCTAAATAGTCGATTCGGGTCCAACGCTAGAACATTTTTCCGGAATATAACTAAATTTCAAAACCGGCTTCTAAAGTCCCCGGTCGGGACCGCGGATCAATATTTCTAGTACCCTATAGCCATCCCGGGCCCCAATGATACTTAAGTTCAAAATTTCAGTTAAATCGGTGCAGCGGTTTACGCGTGATTGTGGACAGAGAATTTTCATTTTTATATATAAGATTACACACTATATGATTTGTTATCTTATCTAAAAAACTAATACTAAAATTTTATCAGATTTATTTATGATTTCGTATCAAATAAGTTTATAATAATATTGTGAGTGCTTTGATTATGATATGCAATCTTTGATCGCTTTCTCTGGTATTGAGATTTACTTGGAATGCTCTGAGAAATCGCAGCTATTGATGTTAACGATATTGGACTTCTTACAGGAAGTAGCAATAAATGGTGGTGCATTTTTTTAACTTTGGTTTTCATCATTTGGATTTTATTATCCAAATAGATTTTGTTTTGATAACAAGGCATATAATCAATAAAACACAGTTTAAGAGCCTTGTCTCTGCAAACAAAGTCTTAGTTTTGTTTATAATAAAAAAAATTGGATCATTTGAAGAAAAAATATATTTGGGACAAAATCAAACCTAAGGGAAAATTGTGTCGGCGGTATTTGAAAAATAAAAAAGTAATAAAAAAAGTATCAAAAGCAATTCTTATATCCACCAATATTTAGTTTATTTTATTATAAACCTAAATATTAATAATAATTAATAGTTTTTGGAAGAAATCACTTTTTTTTTTAACTTTGAAAAAAAACTTCCATTATGTCTCCATACAAAATTTGTTGTCGGCAAAAGAAAATTTGAACTATTTAAGTGCAATAAATTATATTTTTTTAGCTTAAGTACAAAAATAATTATTGGACAGTGTAAAATTATTTGTTCTATTTTTAAGATCAAATTTTGGTGTCTGGCTGTCCCTTCGTTGTATCGGTTTTTTTACTGTTTTTGGTTGTCGGTGTTTTTTCTAGCTCATGATATTTTAAGTAAAATATGCATTTTTAGTTAAAAACAAAAAAAAAAAAAACAAAAATTAATTTACAAAACGGTTACTAATTTATATAAAAAATGAAATCCATGTAAATTTTGTTAAAGAAAATTTTTTTTTTTGTTTTTGAGAACAAAAATGGTAAGTAAAGTTTTTGATTGTCAAGAGTGAGAATATATTTATTTGATAATTTATGCAAAAAAAAAAATAATATCCGAAATTAAAACACAAAGGGAGGTCGTTTATTATTTACATCATGACCATGTATGTCAACTTTTTCAAATTATTTCAAAATAATTAGTAAATTTTATTCATTTAAAAAATTACATCAAATGTCATGAGTAAGAAATTTGAATTAATAGGAAATTTTTCTACATTTCATAGACCGAAAATCGAAAGCAAAGAGGAAGCAATATAATACCAGATATTTGGCGACAATAAAATATAAATCCGGAGCGATACGAGAAATTTAAGAACAAAAAATATGAAAATGAATGCAAAAATAAGAAAACAAATTTATTTCGAGATTTATTCAGATTTCGAGTCAGACTAAATTTTTTTTCTCTAATTTATAATGTAATTTTTTTATATATATAATAATTGCAATAAAAAAATAAAAAACATTAAATAATAAAAAAAATTCGAGGTTTTTCTTCTTTTTTTTTTTCTAGATCATGACAAATTTTTCAATTTTTATTTAAAAAAAGCCAAAAAAATTTTTTTTTTAGATAACCATCAAATTATTAAGAAATAGTCAACTAAATTTTGCACAAGATTAGACTATTTTCAGTGCTTTTGGTGGTTTTTTATTTTAAACATTTTTTTTTTGCTTTTTTCCACAAGGTTTGATTTTGTCCCATTTACACAATACCTTTAAAAAAATTTTTCAAAGTGTCTCAATTAATATAATGTTGTGAATTAGTATTTTGAGAAATATCTTTTTGCAAAGTGCCTCATTAGGCCAAATGGAAATTTGTTAAATATTTTTTTTTTGCAAAATAGAGATTTACGTATCCAATAATTTGGGTATGATCACATAAATTTTAAGGATTTTTAATTTTTAAAAATTTTATACTTTATATAACTTTTGCTATGATTTTTTCAAAAAAAAAAAAAACTTAAGGTTTTCTCAAAAAACTATAAAGTAGTTTAATAAAATCATAATTTTTCTATTTTTCCTAATTAATTCTTCAACAAAAAAAAAAAAAATTTAATTATAAAAATATATAAACGTAAACGTGTTCGAACATTGAAATATTATTGGAAAGTTTCACTTCTTCCACCATCATATATTGTCTTGAAAACAAATATTATATTTTTCGCATACAAAATAATAGACAACTATAAAATTGATATAACTTATTAGCATAAAGAAAATAATTATCATTTTGTGTTAATAATAACTTATTTCTTATTTTGACTGCCAGATTGTAATAATAAGATTAATTAACTTTTTCACTATTAAGTGTATAAATCATCATTAATCTTTACTTAATTATAAACATTTACATACATGTAGTATTTTTTCTTGTTTTTCTGGTAAACTTTAGATTTATATTATTTTCGTGATAAATAGTATCTTTTTTTTGTATGTTCGAATAATTTCTTATCTCATTTAATATATCAAATATACACTGAATATAATTCTATTTAAAAAAAAAAAGAAAGGTTATGTTGCATCTATTCTAAAAATTTTAGGAAACTTTAGACTATTACGGAGATTAAAAGAGAAGTTTTTATAAGAAAATACAAAGGACATCATATAAAGATTAGCTATAAAAACAGAATGAGCATAATAGTATAATAAATAATATTATAGAAATACCTACAACCACAACCGTAAAATATCTAGTACAATAAAAATAATAAAAGCATCCACTGGATGACGCATGCTAGAAATATCTATTCAATACTTAAATAAGTATTAAATGTATTTAAAATATCATTTATGGTATGCCGCGAATTTAATGATGTTTAAAGAAAAACATTTTATACTACTATAAGTAAAAACTTGATTAACCCAATATGTTGCTATTTTAGTTTAAAAACAGTATAACGATATATGCTATACTCTATGTTTGTATGTGAAAACATATGAGTTTTTAATGTTATTAAATTATTTTTTCACATTTTATTATTATTAATAATAATTATAATAAAATATATTTTTTTTTTAATCCTGGTAATATGATTTATGTAGAATTTTATTTGCGGATGAAAATAAACTTATTATAGAATAAAACTGATAAAGTTATTTTAACATAAAAAGTTTTTAAAAGAAATTCCCATTGCGAATTTAACGTTACTACTGTGTTCGAAGGCAAAACTAATATTATTTGAAAAATCAAAAAGAAAAATTATGACAAGATTCTTCAGATTCCTAATCGATTACACCGTGTCGTGTCATAATTCAAAAATAGAAAAAAATAAATCAAGCAGTAGGTTGTATAGGTATATTGTATATGTATAATTTATTTTGAAATTGTCTACTAACATGTTTTCCCAGTTGTGTGAATACAAAATGCAATAATTGCAGAAATTATACAAAAACAGCAAATTAAAAATAGAGCAAAATCAACATTATAAATCTTTTACTACAGTTTATTTCAACTCAAGCGAAAAAATAAACAAAAACTCAGAAAAATCTACGTAATAAAATTTCGAATATTAATCTCTTTACTGCCAGAGTATTTTGAGCATTGAACAGTAAGCCATTATTGTTTTACCATATTTTAGAAAAATAATTAAAATTAGTTTGTGAACAGCATGTTTTTCTATTATATAAAAAGTTTAAATCCTTTCATAATTTTTAATACAATCTTAATATATTATAATATTTACTATTTTGATGTGTTTGTTGACAAAACTTTGATAAAACTTTCGTTGTATGATTTTAATAAACAAAATAATTATTTTATTATAATATTTTTTAAAAATTAATTTTTATTAAATAAGTAAAACATTTTCCTTAAAAAAGAAAACATAATAATTTTTCAAAAACAAGTAAGAAAACTTTTACAAAAAAAAAAAAAAACCATGAAATTAACAGATGTTTTCATATTTCACTACAAGAATTTCATAGTTCGTCTTTTCAAACTATTTTGTATTTAAACTTTTAGAAGTTTTGTGCTTATTTTCTCTTCAGAAAAAAAAAAATTCAGAATAAATGAAAAAAAAAAAATCAAGAAAACTTGTCTACTTATTTAATTTCTCATAAAAATTTCGAAAAATTTTTTTTTCTTTATTCACTAATTTAATTGCTCCAATGTAGTAAACTATTGAGATATTTTATAAAACATAACGCTAATAATTCTTGAGTCGTGAATTAACTAGCAAAAAATTTATATATAATCGATATAATATATTTTAGTAGATAAAGTTAAATCAAAACTTAGCTCTGTAATGCCTTGGACAGACTGAACTCGAAAAACATGTTCTTGAGCACAAAAACATGTTATTAAAATCGACCGAACAGACTACCTTTAATGTGTTTCACAAAACAGATAAACATCTGTTTTTTTTTTTAAGTTTAAAAACAAAAGTAAACAATACAATATACCTACAAATTCAATTCAAATTCAAAATAAAAAACAATAACAAACTTTTTTTTCATTTGTTTACAAATAAATACAACATAAAATTGTCAAAGTCAGCGTCAAAAATGATACCCCAGTGAACATTAATGGCTTCCACATATTGCCTCATGAAATATTTTTAAAAATTACTCAACCCATCCTTTAATAACAACATGTTTTCGCAAGAACATGTTCTTGTTCTTGTTTTTATTACTATGGGAAAACTACTTCAAAAACATAAAATTAACATGTTCTTGATCAAGAACATGTTAATCGTGTCAGTCTGTCCAAGGCATAAGTCAATTATTATATAAGTGAAAAATAAAAAAAACTTGTAAATTTAAATATCTTGGAAATAAATATGAATTGAATTGAATTGAAAATGAATTAATTATATATAAATTACATTTTTGTACAAACTAATTCACCTCAAGTTGTAAATAAACATAGATTATGCGCGATTATCAGTAACTAAACAGCAAAAGATGCTAATGCTTAAAAATAAGTATTTAAGTGGGAACATATATATATCTATAGATGTCGATAAAAGCCAAATAAAAATTGTGTTCAAGGATTAGGACTGGAGGCTGAAAATAGTATATGAGTAGATGTGTATTATGAGCGAGTTTCAATGAAAGTTGCTAAATGAATAGAAATATTTTAATTCAAATTTTGAAAGCGTACCACGACAAATATTCCTTAATTTAAAAAGTTTATTGTTGGCTCTGTAATACAAAGAAAGTCCATAAACAACTAATTGATAACAAAAGACAGTTTTTGCTGTAGAAATTTTTAAACTATTTTCTGAAATTCCTTAATAACATGTATGTTTCATCTCACAGGGCTATAGGAGAACGAATAAAAGAAAAATTTAATTAAAAGTTTTGGCCATAAGTGAATGAAAGAAAAAAAATTCATTGAAAAAATCAAGTTAAAAAGTTCAAGTTCTGATTTTCTGTATATTAAGGGAAGTATATATATACATAATGTATATAAATGTATAAGAGCATGAAAGATTTTCTATTTTCATTTTTGAAAAAAAAAAAAAAAACTAAAAACACATTTATATAATTTTAAAGTTATCCATTGAGAAAAATTTATTATTTAATTCTATCATGAAAGCAAAAAATAAAAAAGAATTAAATTTATTAAAAGCGGAAAAAGAAAATTTTGTAAAATGAAACAAAGGTTATGTATGTTACATTCAAACTATCAAAATCTGTGTTTCAAATGTAAAAATTTTTAAAATATAATTACCGTAGAAACATTCGTTTTCATAGTCTTTTATAGACATCATATTTAAAATAATCAGAAGAAAATATTCAAAAAATGTTTGCCTTACTTTTTCCTTTAATATAAATAATAATGTATACAAATAAGAAAGTAGTATTAAAATAATAGATCTAATAAATGGATTATTTTCTTGAATTGAATCCTAATAAATTTTATTTTATTAATAAACTGAAAAGAAATTTTAATAATTAACATGGTAGTAACATTCAATTTCAACCACCGTCGTAATTTAAAATAACAATTTCTTTTTTATAAATTAAGTATTCACCCAAACTCGATATTCGATGAAAAATATTTTGATTTTAATAATGAATCTAAACTGTTCATATTTATAATTTTCAATTTTATAATTTTCAATTTTATTGAAAAAAATTTCTTATATTTATTTTGTCGAAATCTTAAATCTTTAGGTCAAAAAATGGATCCATGTCTCTAGAGCAGAAACCAGTTGTACGGAGACCAGTTGGTCAGATGATACCAGGTTTAATCGCAAATCCAGCTGTGCAAAAAAAAAACTGTCTTCACTTCTGATAGTTACTTTTTTTACATTTCAGAATCAGATTTATTTATTAAATTAATTAAATCTGTAGCCGGGAAAATCTCTACAGACATGTGTTTGGAACTGGTTTGAAAATAATAACCTATACAGTTGAATATGCATGAATATGAAAAACAGTTGAATATGCAGAGTCAGTTGAAAATTGATGGCAAGTGATTTGAAAATTGATGATTTCCTAAAAAAAAACATTTTATTAACTATTATATGAAAAGTCGGTTCACAAACTTTTCTCTGCTGCAGGTAATTTAAACATAATTAATTAGTACAACACATTTAGTATATAAATGTTTGATATTAAAAAAGAAAATCAATTTAATTTTATCAAAGAACTAACTTTACACAATCCATATATACGATAATCAATTTGTCTTAATCTATTTTATTATATATAGAATTTTAATACATATGTTCATTTTATATACATATTTATAATGTCTGTATGTTGGTATATAAGAATTTTTTTGATAATAGAAAGAAAAACTTTTGGATAAAATATCATTTAGGGTGGTTTTCCGGTCTAATTTTCTTTACATTTTTATTAAATAAAGGACGGTTACAGTCACTTTTATCATTCTTTGTTCTGAATTTTTACTTATTTCTATTTTTTTTATATATTATTATTATTATTAAATTGTATTCATCTAAAAGACTTAGTTTTCTCTATACATATATTTTTCTGTCCCATTTTTCGTTATTTTATTTTATTCTATTTTATTTCCTTAGAGAAACATTTTGTCAAAAAAAAAGAAAAAAAAATAATTTTTGGTTTTTTTTTTTTTTTCTTAATTTATTTTCTTCTGCTAATTCAATAAATGAAGTCTGATTGAATGAAAATTATTCAGTTTGTAGATATACATACATATATAAATAACGAAGAAAAACTAGTTTGCCTTTATTTTTCTTATTATTCTTTATTTTGATTGAAAAAAAATTTCCTTTTTATTGTCCTCGAATGGTCATACATGATTTTTTTAAATAAATAAAAAAAAAAAGGGGAAAACTGTTTTTAGTAGTCTGATAATATATAATATAATATTATTATTATTATTATTATTTTTTTTTTCTTCTGTATTTTGCCTTAAAGAATGAAAAAGTCAAAAGAAAATGTTTATATCAAAATCAAAGGAAAATTTGACACATTATTTTAATTATCCTTAATGGATTGAATACATTGAACTTGGAAAATTGTTATTTCTTTTATATTAAAAATTTTTTCTATATAGAAAATTTTTTTTTTATATATTTTATTAAAAATATTTTATATGGCCGAGGGTTGGATGTTAAATTTGACAGAAAAATTATCAGTTTATAAAATTATATATATAAATGAATTTCATCTGTTTTCAAAATACGAGAAATTCTTATTAATATATGTGGCAATTATTAAATTACTTTTTCAAAAAAAAAAAAAGTTTACTTTTATAAAAAAAAATCAGATTAATTATTGTAAGAATTATATAGAAATATAAGTATATAAGTCAAGAAAATTTTCAGTAAAAGTTACACTTAGTTTGACTAATAAATTTGATTAATAAAGATTGCGTGGGCAATCAAAACACTTAGCGAGCCAATTTTAAAAATATAGCAAAAGTGATAGAGAATCACCAGCTGAGGCGAAGTTTATTGTTGAAAAGAACTTTAGACAATCAATAATTTATAGAAGAAACGAAGTATTACGGAATGCTTCAAAAGAGTTTACAAAATAAAGCTTCTGTCGATCCATTTTGCAACACAACCAGTAATCATCGCAGCAATATATTAAATACCAGTTATATATTTTTTTTTCATTAATGAATCAAACTATTTTCTTTGAAAATCAAAAATTGAAAGTTTGCTTATCTTTAAATATAAATAAGTTCTTAAGTTTTTTTTTCAAAAATTTTCTAAAGTTAAAAAATCTCAATATATCAACAATATGTCTTTTAATTTTGTTAGATTTTTATAATCACAAATCACATGCAAGAACCTTTTTTTTTTTTTTAGAAAAAAAAAATCTTTAAGGATGAAAAGAAAAACTTTAAATTAAAATATAATTTAAAAAGGAACACCACCTGAATGTAACATTTTTTTTATTCCAAACAAATTGTAATTTTCTGCTTGCTTGAATTGAGAATTGGAAAAAGGGGGTGGTAAAAGTTTCAAAAAAATAAAAAATTGTATACATTAACGTACGAATTAAGAAAAAAATGTTTAATTTTTTATCAGTTGCCCAAAAATGTCATTAAAAAAAATATTTAATATGTGTATCAAGTAAAATTTTAATTCTCTTATATTCAATGAATTAATTTCATCCTCATGTTAGTTCTCTCTTGAGCAAAGAGACTTCTCCTTTTTTTAGCAACTAGATATTGCGAGAAAACACATCAAATTTGGCGGGATTTATGAAAATCTAGGAGATAAATTAAAATATTGATTTCAAAAGATACTTAAGTTATATTTACTTTTATAGATTTCCTAGAGAGCTATTTCATATGTGAAGAAACTCAAGCTAATTTATAATTAATTTCCGCATAATGTCCTACGATTAAATAATATCATTGTGGAATTATTATTATTTAATGGCAGAGAAAAATTTTTTTTTAAATTTGAGTTTTTGTGAAAAATTGAATAATAACTTCAAAAAATCAATTAAGCATGTTATGTGGCGATTTTTATTTTGCGTTACATTAAACTTTTTCGTTAAAAGTAATATAAAAAACAAAATGTAATAACTATTTAAAGAATTAAATTATGTTATGAATTTAATTATGTTAACGTTGCATTCATACAAATCCTGTACTTATTAATACTTATTTATTAAATTTATTTAGCATAGTTACTAAATATTAGAAAATTGTTGTCTTCGCACTATATTTTGATTTTCAAATCATGTTGCTCTAAAAAACAAGAAAATCAGAATTATAAATACTCTTTTATCATATTTTCAACATAAATAATTTAATTTTGTTTTCAAATTATTTTATACTAAAATATTTCATAAATAATTTTAATTACAACTTTGCATTATTCCAAAAATTTTAATTTAAAGTAACAATAAATTTTAATTTTCTGCTTATACACTATACGTTTGTACTCAATACCAATATTATTATTATTATTATTTTTTTGGAAAAATAATGTTGTACGCCCAGATATAAAAATTTATTACAATTTTCCATCAATTTGAAAGCTTTTTATATTTGGCAATAAAACACTTTTTGAATTCCATTAATGTAATAAAATTTACAATCATTTTATTTTTATTACTTTTTTTTTTTTTTAATTTTAAGGTATGCCTTATCGAACAAATTTTTTGACAATATTTAAAAAAAAAACTTACTATTCTACTCATACAGATACAATATATAAATAAATTAATTATGCACAATCCTATGTTAGGTAGGCTTAAAGGTAAACATTAGGTCTGGGCCAATTGTAATGCTATTTTCATATTTCAAATGATGTTCCATTACTATTAAGATTTTAAGTTTTAACTTATTTAGAAAAATAATTTCACTAAATGAAGATGAAAAAGTTTAACAAATCTATATTTATATCGAGTTATTGATTAAAATATTAATTAAGAGTGGTCTCAATTATAAAATTAGATTTTTTCCAATTTACACTCGATTACAAAACAAATCAATCGGGATCTGATCTGAGTTTCCTCGGAAAGCAAAAAGCAAGCAAAGCGCAGGAAAAATTTTTATTCTACAGTTTCTATATTTATAATAACCTTAAACAATCCTATAATTGAGACTTTCGAACAATTCTATGGAGAGTATTAAATAAAATTAAAAAATTTTCTAATACTAAAAACTCCATATTTTAAATTAAAGATTTATTTTCATGTCAAAATCAATTTTAAAATAATTTTATTCAAAAAATTTTATTGCGTGTTAAAACTGTGATATGTGTGTGCAGTGCATAATATTTATTCATATTATAAGAGTTACTTTATGTGTAAAACTGTAAACTCGTAAATACATTATTTCATGTATTTATATATTTTTATAGATATTTGCAAACTTTTTAATTTATAAAATAAAAATATTTGAAGGGCAGATATATAATGTATGTGTTGTGTATATATAAAAGAAAAATAATAATAATAATATTATTACAGCAAGGATTAATGTCAGAAAATGTCGGAAACATCAATTTAATAATAAAATAAAAAAGATTTCAAAAGCATTTATGTACAATACAATGCATGCTATAAAATGTAGTATATATACAAAAATTACTAAGGACTTAAGAAAATTCTTTTTACTTTTAAAATAAAATTTCAATAAAAATTATAGAGATATGTTAAAATAAAAAATATAAAAAAAAAAAAAATCTGTTTGTCGGTTTAATTTTTTTTAAAAGACTTCAATGCCAATATTACTACAATGTTTGTTAACGAAATAAAATGCGCGCTGAAAATTTTTGAACAAAACATACTTATTTTCGTACAGCAATTTAAAAAAATAAACAAGAATAACGATAATACAACTAGATTATGAATCAAGTGATCCCAATTAAATTAGCTTGTAATATTTCATTATTTATAATTAAAAATTTTAAGTGTGTAAATATCGAAATATTAAGTTATTGCTTCTATAATCTTGATTCTGTGTAGACTCAAATTATATGTGACAAAACACAAACGATACTATTTTTTAACTAAAGCCTTAAATGTGTATCCTAAATTAATTTCTTATTTAAATATAAAAAATAAATTTGTTCATTTGTTAGATTTCCTTTTGTTAAGAATTTTTATTTTTTATTTTCATACTCAGCGTAATATAAATTATAATTAATTGATAATACTTTTAAATTCAATCTTGTATAAATCGTGATTCTTTATGCAAAATTGTAATGCAATAATTTAAGTAAATAATGAAAAATAGTGTAGTTATTATTGACTTTATCTATTTTATATTGATAATAAAAAGAAAAAGTTTTTTGACAACTAGAAATATTCCTTAAAAATATTTTTAGACGGTATAATTCCTAAAGCCTCCTGTAGAAAACTATACAGATGATAGCAGAAAAAATATATTCTGACATATCGCTCAGTACTAATCACTATAAATTTGACATATCTGACAATCAAATTCTTTCTTCACTCTAATATCGCAGTTAGAATCGTTAAAAAAAATAAATTCAAAGAAAACTGATCAAAATTATCTCTTGGAATTAGTTACTTTTGCAACAATCTCTTAGATTTTTTTTTATTTTGAGATCATACCAGTATCTTATTTACAAAGATGTATTTAATTAAATTCCTTTCACTATATGTATTAAAATTGCGTTTATATCACATCCAGTTTGGTATTTAAATAAATTTTATTTGAAATTTATATAATGAAATCACATTTAAAAGAAAACTTTTTCTATATTATTATTTTAAAAACAGAAATAAGAGGAAATGAAAAACGGAAACAAATTAAATGTTTTTACGATTTTTCATTCTTTTTATATCGTGTGAGTTTGCAATAAAATATTATTCGATAAAAATTGTTTTTCTTTATAAAAAAAAATAAATACATATATATATTGTAATTTTGTAAAATTTTTGTCTTATGTTCTTTCTTAAATACCTACATATGTACATATATAAAAGAGTCTCCTTTTGCGTTGGGAAATATAATATTTTGTTTCTTATTTTTTAAACTTTCAGTTTATTTGCAAAATATTCAGTTTTTATTGTTTTTTTTTAAAACCATTCTTCAATAAACTTATCAAAAATTTTTTTGGTTTTTTTTTATATTATTTTGAGAAACTATGTTGTACAGAGATATTAGTTATTTTGTAAAAAAAAAAATTACTTTTTAAGTTTTTAATAAAGTTATTATAACTTGTTAAAAAAAATATTTTTAATTTTAAAGATGTTAAAACTAGAATTAAGTTTAGTTTATTAAAACTATCAGGGATTTTTAAACACAGCACACCATTAATGATAAAATATATTTTTTTCTAATTCTACTTTTCTTTTTGAATCACAATTTTTGTATTCTAAGACCTAAACGTAAGGATATGTTGTTTCAGCGATATACAAGTATCATCCTGTATATTCACCGAACATAGAACAAATTAAACTTTTCTTTAAAATGAAGCAGTAACAGATTAATAGAATAAGAAACATTTATTTTGCCAAATTTAATTTTTTCGTACTTTACAAAGCAGTGTGAACTTGATTCTTAATGAGAATTAAATTTGAGTATAGCTTGTAAGAGTAAACTTAATATGATTGATAACATTTTACAAAAATTTTCAAATTAAACTAAATCAAATTCAATCATGGATATAACTTTATTTTTATGCGTATTGTTTTAATTCACTCTATCATCATTAACCAGATTTATATTCTTTACTTGTTCAAGGTGAAAGTCAAATGAGAAATATTTAAATCCTATATGCCTTGCATCACATTTAATTTCTTTCACAGTAAAAATTCATTTTTATTTCTGCTGTTTGAATATTCTTCTTATCAAAAAAAAATGTTTTTTTTAATTAAAAAATTTGGTCAAAAATTCAAAAATCTAATATAATTTTCAATTAAGTTTATGCATTTGAAATTTGTATAAATAAGAAATTTGTTTTTTTTTTATGTTCTCTTGTGTACAACATAAAACTGTCATATTTTTTAAAAATTATAATGTTCTCATAGAAAATGTTTGTTTAACTATTATAATTGAAAAATATAATAATTGAAATGTTTCTTTTTAATATTTACCTCAAACCAAAATATTTATTTATATTCCAAACAAAAAGATATAATAATTTTCTTTAAAGAACGGACTGTAGCAAATTCTAAAAATTCAAATGAAAATTTTGAAAATTCAAATACCATAAACCGTGGTTTTTTCATGATTACTGGTACCAGCATATTCTTTTGAAAATTTGTAGATATCTTATGCCCAGAACACTGTCAAAAATTTACATTATTTTTTCTTAGTGTTAAATATTAAATATCCAGAAGACTTATAGGATTTTAGGTTTACGACACTGACCATTTTTTAAATTTTTTTTTTTTGGATTTAAAATTTTGAATTTTTCTGTGTGTAGAGCTGGGTACATTTACATACACATTCATATACAATACAATACTTTTTTTTAGCAGTCAATAAAAGGTAATTTTATTTTATGTGAGAGCATAAATTTTTTTTATAATTCTTTTTTATTTACTTTTTCGTTGAAAAAAAAAAAAGTTTGTAAAGAAAACACTTTAGCAACAATAAACTTAAAAATTTATGAAAATGACAGGATATTTTTTTGCACCATATCTTTGTAAAAGGTTTTCAGTTTTTTTTTTTTTTTTTTTCATTCAAAGTTTTCAAATATTATTATTATTATTATTTCTCTTTTCGTTTTAACCTCAGTTGTCAAAATCTAAGAAGTTTTTCAATTTTGAAAAACCTTTTTCTTTTTTTTAATACATTTTATATTTTTGGAAAATAAAGTTTTTTTTTTTTTTGTTTGCAACATTTTTATATAAAATTTTCCCATAAAAAAAAAACCAATATTTCTTTTTTTTTGAAATATAACTAAGCTTTTCTTTGTTTCTTGTTAAACTTACTGACGTGAATAACTATTATCATAATCTTAGACAGGATTATTTTTTAAAATAATTTTTTTGCTTCCTTCAGAGGTTAAAAATAAGTAAAATATTTCTAAAGAATTCAAATTATTATTTATTTTTTTTTTTTCTAATATTTCGAATTATTTTACTTGATGCAAAAATATGCATCTAACATGTAGTTGTAGTATATACAGAAATGCAATAATCAATTTATTTTGAAATAAAGAAGAATTTTTTATTTTTAATTTGAACATTTCGTATAAGATTACGTTTGGAGTTCAGAGAGCATGATTTAGCATGAGAGTAGATTTTCTTCTGTTAATCTCACTAGACAGAAGAAAAAATAAAAGCATTTCATTTTACTTGATTCACTTCGTTCAAATGTTTTCAAATTTAGAAATACAGAAGACTACAAACTTTTTAAATATTTTCTCATAAATACAAAAGTCCACTTACAATTTTGATTTTCAAGCTACAAAGAAGTTGTGAAAACGGTATCCAAAAAGGAATTATATTAAAGGAACAGATTTTAATGAACATTATGGAGTCTATATTCGCATAATTCGACTTTGATTCCGTATATTAATTAGAGCACAATTTAGTTTTTCATCAAGAGGTTTTTTTTATTCGAATTAAAGTAAAAGTATTTTTCGCTAGAAAGTTCTTATAATAAATATATTTATTTAGTATTATTTTCTTTAGACATAATAGACAAATTTAATTTATTTTCACGGCCCATAAATTTTTATTACAAGAATTGCTGATCCAAATGATTTCAGGATTTCTTTAAGATAATGTCAAATATATAATGTGACAGTTTCTATAGTAAAAATAAAAATTATAAAAGAAATTCATTAAACAATAAAAATTAAAATAATCAAATAAATTAAGGCATAATCATGTTAATATATACGTATGTATAATAACGTATTTATGTTTAATGTATCTAAACAACATGTAATTATAATATGTATATTTCTCAATATTTACTATTTGTATCCATATTAAATTTTATTTCTTTCAACATAATGTAATATGTAGATTGTAGAGTTATATCTTATTATATAAATATTTTAATATATCCCATTATAATATGATGTATTAAAGTATACCATATTATTTATAATATATACAAATTCCAAATTTATATTTAAGATTTCAATCAAATAACATATTTAAGTTGTAATGTAATATAGAATTTTTAATCAGATTTAATTATCAAACCCATTAAATTCTGAAATTAATCTCATCGTTAAATTTTAAATCCACACTGAATCAAAAATCGTATTAGAATATAGTTTAACAATATACCGAAAACGAGCTAAATTATCAAATTGTGGAAATTGTGGTTGAGAAAAATATTAAAATTCATGTAAAAATAATACGAAATTTCCTGTCTATGTTGGCTTTAAGTTGTTACGAGAAGATTTTATAATTTTAGGTCCTGCACTATTATTATATTCTATTTTAAAATATCTCTCAATTACCATTCAAGTTAACTTTTAGAATCGATATTTTACACATGAGTCACATAAATATTAAACAATTATATTAAAAATATTTGATTTTAAAACAATAATAAATTTAAAAAACAAAATATATAGTAAATTTTAACACATAATGCACATATTACATTTTTTTACTATTTTTATGCAAATTAAAAAAAATGTGTCTAGATTTTCAATTTTTATTATTGTCGCGACATTTAACTCTTTTATTAAAAGGAATTCCTGATGGTAAAGTGAAAAAAAATAATAATATAATAAATTCTCAATAGATTTCTTATAGGGCGTATTTTATATTTTGAAAATTTATATACCACACGCAGGCAAATAGAGTCCAAAGGACTAGTTCATTTTTCAGAAAAAAAAAAAAATAATACAAAAAAGGGCGGGTTAAATTAATTTAAATGCTTCTCCAATATTTTCGAATTAAACTAAAACGTTTTATGAAATGTGAATAATTGTTTTAAATCTAATATAAATTGACGAATCTATGTCTAATGTTATAATAGACATACATAATCATTTTTATACAGGATTTAAGTGATATCGCACTAGTGATTTTCTAATTTTTTTTCCTGATAACCCAATAGTTTTTCTTAACAACGTAATCGAAACTGAACGACAAAAAATTTTGGGCCAATTTCAAATACAAAATTCGACCTTAAAGAGCATTTAATAAAAATTCACGAAAAATCGCATTCAGTTTTGCCGAACTCTATGATTTAGAACCAAGACCAAGATCAGATGATCAAAATTGAGTATGAGGAAACTTAAAATCGAACAAGACTTAGTTTGTGGTGAAAATGATCTATCTGAAATTAGTTACATTTAACTAATAATCGGACCAATGAAAAAAAAATTCAAAATTTGAAATGAAAGATCTATAAAAAGTTGTCACTTCGAAAAAAGTAAGAAAAAAAAATTATTAAAATTATAACTTTATACTTAAAAAAAGTTTCAATTTTCGCCTTATTCTCAAAATATTATTTTTGTTGAAAAACTAATTTAGAAATTTTTTTGAAAATTAAAAAACTTAATATATTTATAATTTTTTTTAATGTTTATAGTTTATTTTTTCGTTGGATGCGGAGGAGTAAAATATGATAAAAATTTCACCCTTTATTTTTTTTATTTAAAGAAAAGTCATTTAACGCGACACATACCGACACATGATTGTAATTTATGAACTTCCTTTCCGGACGTAAAAAAACCAAACCTTTTTCTATATTATTGAAATCTTAGTTTTGTCTTTGAAAAAATATTTTGACTTTGCAAATGTTCTTAAAACAATTTTGTTTTTTGTGTATTCACTTCTTTATTAGTACAAATATGTTACAACAATCGGGTTAACATGATTTCTAGTATCATTGTTCGTTCAAATAAAAACCTTAAGCCCCCAAAAGAAATATTCTCATATTTTAGTTTAATTTAGCTCATAATCATGTATCCAAAATTATATATATACGAAGTTTACGATTTCCTTGGCCGTTACTTTTAGTTTTCTTTCATACAGGGAAATTATAATCTACCTAAAATTCCAATATAATAAAGAGCATTTTATCAGAAATATAATGGTTTGAATATTTTAAGTGATTAAAGTAAAAAGTTCAATAAATAAGTATGAAGTAAAATATAAGAAGTTTTTAAATTTATAAATAATGAAAATAGTCGAGATAGGACAACTTTGAACTGAATAAAATCTCTTTCCATTTTTCAAATATACAATTTTGGTTCAAATATTATCAAAAGTTTTTATTAAAAATTCCGAAAATATGTTTAAAGAAAATTTAATACCTTTCGAATTCTTTGAAAAATGAAAAATTTTGCAAAAAAAAATACATGTTTATGTATGTATTATTATGTATATGAAATAATGTTTTCTTCTTGGCGCACAAAAGAAAGTCTTGTTTGATTTTATCTAAATGTCATTTGTTATGTGGAATTAAAGGATTTCAGATTAGGAAACAGAAAATTTTTATTTACAAAAACAATATGAAAAAGAAAAAATAAATGCTAAGCGGACATTAATGCTTCTAAAAATCTATATTACTTTTATTTTAATCTCAGTTAGCAAAAGAATGGTGACGACGAAACAATATGAATATCATGCCGAAACTATAAGGAAATAAACATATATTATATATTTTTTGTTTTTGTTTATTATCGAATAAATAACGTTAAATAAGAAAGTTACGAACCTATGAATATATTAAATATATTTAAAGTACATAAAATAAATTAAAAATTCTAAAGCAGAGAAATATAGTTTACTATTTCTGCACTCGCTGTAAAGTTGATTCTTTTTTACCTATCCTTATACTCTTCAGTAGTGAATCCTTCGATGTAGAATTCGGTTATAGAGTTATTACGATCGTAGATAAAAATGTTCTTGTTAAAAATGAAGAAAGTGTAGGTAAACTAGCCAGGGATTAAAATTAAAGAATTACAACAACATACATTTTTAAATATTTTTATTTTAACCCATTGAGTACCATAGAGAATGTTTTGAAATTTTTATTTATTTATGCATAAAAAAAAATGTATTTGAAAATATTTTATACAAGCTTTTAACAAAATTTTGGACACATTTAAAGTTTTTCATTAAAAAAAATTAATTAATAAATTTCGAGGTATATATGCGAATATATATTTTTTACCAACAACGCTGCAATAACCATTGAATAAGATCTACGAATTATAAATAATGTGTATAGTATAACGATAGTTTACATTGCATTTTGTATATTATCTATTATAATGTATTCAACGATGTTCAAAAAATAATTTTTTTCATGAAACATACCAGTTGTGCAGAACCAAAATACCAGTTGTGCAGAAGCATACTAATTGTGCAGAGACAAAATACTAGTATCACTGAAAAACACTATATTGCGGATTAGCATCGGTACACGGTCCAAAATTTCAGTTTTTTTTTTAAACTTAAAAGTTTCTATATAGTTCCACACCAATATAAGTTTAAGTTTTAAACTTTTTAGTCTATAATAAATAATTTAAACAAAAAAGAATAAATTTTAAACTGAAGATGTTTAACATAATGTGTTAAACGAAATAGTTTAAATTTTAAACTGAAGATTAAAAAATTAAAAAATTTATTTAATTTTTTTTTTCTTTTTTTTTCTTTTTTTTTCTTTTTTTTTCTTTTTTTTTCTTTTTTTTTTTCTTTTTTTTTCTTTTTTTTTCTTTTTTTTTCTTTTTTTTTTTGTCTTAACCCTTTCTTCGGGATTCGAACCTCGGTCTTTAGCATTTCATTCTACCACTCTACCTCTCGGCTACAGTATTAAAACTATAAACGTGTACAAAATAGAAAATATAAATTATGTGTACCTGTGAAAGTTATTGACAAGTAAAAACCTTACATCGTCATACAAAAAATGCAAGAATAGTAAAACCTTACATCGTTATACAAAAATACAAAAGAAAAATGTAAACTTTAGGGTTTTAAATTAAACATGTAAACTAAAATAGTTAATTTTTAAACTAAAAATGTTTAGAAACCGGAGCTAAATTTTAATTTAAAACTTTAAAGTTTTAAAATATAAACTTTGATGTTTTAGATCAAAATGTAAACTAAAATAGTTAAGTTTTAAACTAAAAATGTTTAGAAATCGGAGCTAAATTTTAATTTAAAACTTTAAAGTTTTAAAATATAAACTTTGATGTTTTAGATCAAAATGTAAACTAAAATATTTAAGTTTTAAACTGAAAATGTTTAGAAACCGGAGCTAAATTTTGATTTAAAACTTTAAAGTTTTAAAATATAAACTTTGATGTTTTAAATCAAACTGTAAACTAAAATAGTTTAGTTTTTAACTAAAAAAGTATAGAAATTTGAATTAAACTTTAGCAAGTTTTAAATACTGAATTTTTTGTTTAAAATATTCTTTTAAACCATGTTTTTATGAATTAAGTTTAAAAAAAAAACTGAAATTTTGGACCGTGTATAGTTCAACAAAATATCTGACAGTTCTAAAAATAAAATAGCGAAGTACGAAAATAGTCCAAAGTATGAACAAGAACATTTAATGAGAGAGTTGAACCGATATTTATTTCGGTTCGGTGGTTTTTCCGTACAAAAAGCAGAATATTTTCATTGAAAAGTGTAGTTTTTTTTGCTTTGTAGATCACAAATCTAAACCACTTCCGTTTCATCATCTCGATAAATTTCTTCAAACCATTATCGCTTTCTTTCTTTTCGAAATATCTGTACAATTTCTTACTATTTCTATCAGTGTAATAAACCATATATTATTCAAATTATAATAATTCACAAAAACTTTATGTGCTCCTTTAATTTCAATTTTAAAAAGATTTCCAAAATAAAAATCATGAATTTTTGTATAAAACATGTTGAAAGGTCATTATCCATTTAACGTTAAGAAACTATGTATATACAAAAAAAATAAAGTTTTTGTTTTTATGGTTAGTGGAAGATATAAACATTTTCGTAAATATTAATTCAAAAATAACTATAAAAGCAAAACTTCAAAAACGTTTATCATTTTGTCGGAAACTTAACAAAATATATATGTGTATATTAAAAAATATAACAAAAATAATAAATGTATGTAATTTCTTTAGATATTTTTCAATAAAAATAAATGTCATAAAAAATAAGATGAAAAACTTTTCAAATAATTATATTTTATAACATTTTCTATTTTCCTTTCATTTTATAATAAAAAAAAAAAATAGTATTTGTTAAAATGATTTTCACTATTATAGCGATGATGGCAAAAAAAAAATACAATATTAGCCTTTTTCTATCTCAATCGACATAATATTAAATAAGATAATTTTAATAACTTTTGTCTATTAGTTTCCCTAATTTTGAGATTTTTCCACGATCATATATGATGTCTGTATAATACAAATATGTAAATAAATGAAATTCGATTAAAATTATATATGAAACACACGACAAAGGATCAGAAAACTCATTGAAATTGGTAAAAATATCTATCCTAAATTCATTAAGATCGCAGTAACTGTACACTGATAAACGATTTACAAACTGATTCAAGTGTATAATATCCTTATTTTGACCACGTTATAAATGCTACATATATAAAATAAAATATAAATATTATAATATTTTATTTTCAGTGGCTAATAAAATTATGGTTATCATACTTTTTGAATAAAATTTAAATATTTATATATTCAAAACTATTATAGACAAACTTTATAATAGTATACAATCAAATTATTAAGCTTAAATTTTATTTTTATAAATTTCACACCCTCTCACAAACGTTAAGATAGAAAATAAAAATGTAAAAATAAATAAATAAAAAAAAAATAAAATTGAAATAAAATTGTAAAAATATAAGATAAATTTATTTATAGTTTTTTCTTTTATTATTATTATTTTTTTTTTTTTTTTGTTTTTTTCAATTTAATATGTAATATTTTAACACAAAAAAACATCTTACACGGTTGTTTTTCACTGCCGCTGCCGCCAAAAAGACGGACAACGAAAGAATAATATTCTTTAACTTCAAAAAATAAAGAAAAAAGGATACAAAACAATATCCTTTATCCTAAAAATATAAAAAAAAAAAAAAAATATTTTTTTCTCATTTTTTTAAATAAATAAAAAATAAAAGGATTTTGAAGAAGAAAAAAAAAATAAGATTTTCTTATGATTATTTAAGGGGTGCAGTTAAATGATAATTTAAAAGAAATTCGTTTTCCTTAAAGAAAATACCGAAATTTCCATTTTTTTTTGGTTTTTTTTTATTATTTTATTTGAAAAACAAAATTTATTTGTCTGAAAATTGTTGAAAACTTAAAATTGATATATAATACTTTTACATTGTTGAAATAAGAATATAATATATGAAAATATTGCTGGCATTCACATGCAGAAAGTAGCTATATACGATGGAAAATATAAACGCTTTCGTATAATAAAAAATTATTACTTTTCTATAATTTGTTTTATACATATTCGAAATCGGTTTGAAATTGATTATTAAAATTTGTTTTCTTTTTTTTTTGTAAAAGATAATTGTATTGGATCGTAGATACAAAAAAAAAAAAAGACCTAGTATTAAAATAAAATGTTGATGTTTGCGAGGTAAATTCGTCCCGATTTCATAAATTTTTAAGTACATTAAGTTAATTATTATTTTTAATATTTTATCGTTCATTTATATTTAATAAAAATCAAGCAATTGAAAATTCTTCCAGCCTTAATTTCTTTCCTTTTAGTTAAAAAAATTGTTAGTAAACGACTCCATTCCAAACTTTCTTGTAGCCAATAAAGACGCACGGTAAAGTCATTGATATGTACATTATTTTATCAGGCAGTTCAATTTTTAATATGACAAAATCATCATATCGAAATTCTAAAAATATTGTGTGGTTTGCGGACCAAACACTTCCATTTATCGTAAACAATTTTATAATAAACTAAATATTAAATTCCTAAGGCATATTGAAGTTTTCTTCGGCTTCTTCTTCAACCACCGATAGTATTTCTTTCAATTCGTAACTAATTTGTTCTTTGGATACCATCGATCTAATATTAATTTTATTATTGAAAACCATTCCGTATGTAGCGCCGAAATTTTGTATCGAAAAAACATTGTATAGAAAAAACTATGTATTTAAATATTTTTATGTTAAATTTATTTATATTACAAATTGAAGGAAATAAATAGGGCTTAGTATAGGATTTGTAACAGATAAATTATTACCAAAAATATTTATGAATGTTATCCCTTTTAGGGATAACGTTCATAAATATATATTTTTTTTAAACTGTTTTTTTTTTTGTTGCTAAAATACTAATTTTCGTAATGATTTACTGATCAAGAGACAGTGTAATAAAGGAAAGGACAAAAATAAGCAGAGTTTCGTTATGATTCGGTAAAGTTTTGGCCATTTTTCAAAATAGGCCGTCTCTTGATGTGATAGTATTCTTACATCTTCGTGAGTTCGACTGCAGAAACTGGACGTTTTATTATATATCATAATATATATGGTTTAGCCTCATAAGCTAACTAAAATAGTTCGTACATTATATATAATGTACTGTAGTAAATTTAAATGTTTTTAAAACTGTCAATTAGTGTAATGTTTTATTTATATATTTTAATACATTCAGAACACCAAAATAAAATATTCGATATTATTGTACTCAAATAAAGGTATACAATTAAATTCCATTCGAACTTAAATTTCACATACTTCTGTTTAAATAGATATTATTACATATATACAAATATACATCATTTAACATAATGTAAAAAAAATAATTTAAAAACAAATTTATCATTTTCTCATTTAAATAAAATATTTTCCTCATCGCTGGATAAATTTGTATTTCAAAATTATTGTTGCGCCAAAAGCATTTATCTTTATTTTATTTGCTTAAGCTGTTATTTGAAGTATCCTTTTGTTCTATCTCTAACCTCTAATGAGAAATTGATGACACCTTTAACCATGCACATTAAGTAAAAGAATGTAAAAAAAATATATATTTTCGCAAGAAAAACTTTTTTTATGCTTTCTTCCATATCTATAGGAAAAGTTCTCTCTCGAGTAATAATTATAAAGGTGAATACGTAGTCAAATGTAGGAATAATGATTTTTTATATATAAATCTCAGTTTTGTACTTCAAATGTTATGTAGACAGAAGTTCGACTCAAAATCCTAAATGAAAAAATTTTCTTTTTTATATTTAATTCGAAAATCCAACGAGAGGCAGGACAATTTAGAAAGGTACATGAAGTAAAGATGCTATTTAGTTAATAAAATTTCTGGAGAAAAAAATAAGATCAGATTAGTTCACCAGTTTTAATATTTTCGATCAGTTTCCTCATTTAACTTACCAACCACCTCATCGAAAATGGAAAGTGAAGAATAACAAAAAATTTTTAAATGGAGAAGTTCTAAGTTTTCAACATGAAGAGAAATCTTTATCTTATAAATTTACAATTTAAAAAGCACATATGGAAAAAACAGTTTTTCTTGTGTCTGTTTTCATTTTCCAACCCACTAAACATTGTGTAGATCTGCGGTGACTGAGACAGATTAATATTATTTTAATACTCCACGATATTACATTTTTTTTTACTTTTAAGGAAAAAAAACAACAAATATTCTGCCCTAATTTCCAAGTAGAGCAAACTTATAAATTAAAATCAGAAATAAAAAATAGAAAAGTTTTAGCTATATGTGGAATGAATGTTTAATGCTCGCACATATGTCGCCAAAAATAATAAAATTAAAATAAGTATTTGTTTCTTAATTTATTATAATTTTATTTGTATGTATATTGGTATCAAAACAATTGTCAGGTATAATGTATATAGATGTATATGCCATTTTGTAGAAAAGTGGAGTTTCAGGATTTGTATAAAGTATAAAATTAGTCAGACTCCTATGGAGCCCTCAAAATATGATATTTCCCATTAATTCGAAAATTTGACAACACTTTTTTTAAGTTACAAAGAATTAATTATATTCTACAGGAATCAAGAAAACCGTGCTATCAGTGCTACTTCATATACGTATGAACGAGACTAAACTATATAAAATAATTCGACGCCTTCATATCAGTAAAATAGTTTATGTTTTCTTTAAAATAGGTTATATTTCTACGTCTTTAATTTAGTTATTTTTATGAATTACAAATAAAATTGTTATATACATTACAAGTACATTACAAAATTTATTATTTTTGACTAAAGAACAGATATTTTGATTTAAGATTAATGCTCTTTTTTAATGAAGGTGCTAAATTTTAATTAAGTCATCTCTTCCAGCTAAAATTTTGTTATTATTTTTGTGAAATTTATTTAAAGGCTACATATTAAGAGCATTTATTAACGCTGAAAAAAATGTATTAATTATGTCTAGACTTTTTAATGTAGAATCTTTCGATTGAATTATTAAAGAATGAAAATAAACAGTCATAACTCAAATTATGATATCTTTTAATTTGTGAAGTAGGTATATTTTAATAATTTTTTTTTGTTGATGTGGTTATCATTTCTTCGTAATATTTTTATATTTTTATGTAAAAAGTCTGCTCTTTTCGAAATATAATAAAATAATATTATTATTATTTTTTTATATTGTAATAGAAGTAATTTAGTTTTATAAGTATTTCTGACAGTTAAAAATATCATAAGATGTAGACATTATCTATATATTTTGTTCGTAAACTTTTTTCATAATTTTTTTTTAAAAGGTAAATTTGCTGCAAAATATAAAATTCTTACTGTAATCTCATCTTAATAAAAATAAATATTGATTTCTTGAAAATTTGTATACCTATAACATTGAAAAATATTTATAGACACACTATAGTACCCCTACATGAAGTATAGGACCAGTTTTCCAAATTCTTCATATTTAGAATTACAGGTGTCAGGAATAATAATAAAATTAAATAACTTTTTTATGAAAATAATTTTGACCCTTTGCCGGTTGATAGCTTCTATTTCCGTGGTCGAAGAATATAACGCTAGCTTGGCTAATATGTGAACAAAATTATGCATATTTTGGCGTTGATGAGATCGATATCTGTCGAGAAGTTTGATCGTTATAAGAATTTTAGTTGAGAACGGACAGACGGTTGGACGTTTAATGAAAGCATGATGTCGTTTTTTTTTTTCATTTTTGTTGGGACATTTAAATCCTAATTTCGTGACTCATTTTGAATCCAAATCGGATGAAGTTAATTCATTAAATTGTTAAAGCAAATTAAAATCGACCTTCGCGATTTATCAAACAAAAAAGTTTAATAGGGATATGAGAAAATATAAATTACTTAAAGTTGTAATACTACAGAAATAGTAACAGTCATCATTTTCAATATAATGTTTATATATATAATAAATAATAATAAAAAAAAAAACTTTCAATAAATTTTAATATGTGACAAGCGAAAATCATTACAGTGGAAAAAAATTATAACTCAAACAGAAAAATCATATAAATCAAATAGAAGAACCCTAATTCAATAAAATTTATGAACAAGAACATATATGTGTTACGTGTAGTTAAATTTTATTATAATTTTTTATTTTTTTTCCATAGTATACTTTAGGATCGGATGGCTTAAACGTCTTTATTAGTTAAGTAATTAATTTGTTTCCATGATTCGTATTAAGTATTTCTGTATTTAATAATTTCAGTTTCGGAATTAGTTACTCTCTAATGTATTAGCAAAGAAAATATTAAATTTTTTTTCCCACCAGATTAATTTTGAAGTTTATTTATCTTATTATCTTATTCCAAAAAAAAAAAAAAAATACAAAATTAAAAAAATTTCTTTAACACAAGAAATAAGATTGATAATAAGAATATTATTTATTTGGATAAGTCAGGAGCATAAGCTTAATATTCACAGCTTTACATTTTTTACACAAAAGTATGCAAAATTTGTCTTTAAACTTTTCTCGTTTATTTTTTTATCTCTGATAAGAAAAATAATTTTTTTCGTTTTTTTTAATACTTACATGAACATAAATGTATGTATATAAATAAATACATATATATTTTTTTTGTTCATTTTTTATTAGCATGAAAACTTCTGAAAGAATCTTGTTGATTTCAAGGTAGAATAAAAAATAAACACTTTTTTAAAACTTAAAAAGGAATTTTTTTTTAACATAAAAAAATTATTCAGCTAATGCGAAATCCATTAAAACTTTGACTGTCGCAATAAAATTTCTTGAATATTTTAGTGAAAAAAAAAAAAAACAAAAATTATAATATAACAAGAACATTAAACAAATCCACACAATTCATTTTTTGACATCATGAAAACATTTAATTGAAGGAAGAAAAAAATAACTCACTTTGCATCGTTTGCCTATAAACTTCGAATTATATTTTCGGTAGAATGACCTTACTTAACAAATTATTAAGTATTATGTTTTTTACTCGGTATAAATTTTTTTTTTTTTTTATTTAAAATAATGAATAAGTTTTTAATTTTGTGAAAATTATATTTTGTTTTTGAAAAATATATTTTATATTATATAAATATGTGTGTGTTATATGATATAATATAAATTTTATTATATGAACTTGAATCTCAATATATAAAAGATACAAACACATACATTTATCAACACTAGAAATATACGACATTTAAATCCAGCTTATAAAAGTGTCATCCCATTCTGAAATCCTAGACACCATATTTCTTTCCAAATATGGACATAATTAAGTTCGAAAATTTTCGTTTCTTAATCATGTGCCGTAAATAAAATTAATCCATTCAAAGTTTAAGATAAAGAGCCAAAAATGATCAATAAAATATCTACATATGTATGTACGTCGTATAAAAAACATTCAAACTAAGAATTAAATTTTTGTATCCTTTAATTATATCCTAATTTTTATTTTGATGGTGAAACACAGTCAGCAGCTAAATTTTAACTACGCCTAGAATATTAATATCAAAATAATGAATTATGAGATTTTCTCTCTCTACAAATGACTAAAATCTTAATATTAATTTTAAAAAAATTTCTAGCGAAAATCCGATTATTACAAAACTGGAATTTTTTTTATTTTTGTCTTTTTTATAATATAACATCTTTTATTTTTAAATACCAACCATATTTATACTTACACCTTTTTAAATTTTGTATGAAAAAGGTGGAAGTATACTAAATGTGTATCAGATATGTTGAAAAGAAAGAAAATGTTAAGTGTACAAATTCTATTCTTTGTCAGTGTACTTATGCATGCATCACTTGTAATTAATTATTTAATTTTTCAAAATATCAGAAATAATAATCCCTTTTATTTCTCATTTTTAAAGTTAATTTAAGATTTTTTCATATACACATTCACATTATTTGTCTTTGTTTTCAAAGTATGTACCTATGTTTAAATGTAGATAGAAATATTTTATTACCTTTTTTTACTGGTAACTACTATATTGTTTGTATCTTACATATAATGTACCGCACATAAATGTAATGTATTACATTATCTTTGCAGCAAATTTTTGATTCTATAAAGGGAATAATCTCATTTCATGCAATGGTATTTAACTATATTTAACAATTTTGAAGTTTTGGATATGGTTCAGTCTATTACTTGGTATGTATATTCAATTTGTATAAAATTTGTTCGGCAATTATTAGGCTTCTTATCGCGTAACGGCTCTTCGCTTAAAAAATTTGTGCTCCCGTGTTATAAAAATAAAAAACTTGATTTTAATTTTTTATTTCAATAACAAATTTAAGGTTTTGAATAAATTCCATAATCATAATATAAATTGAATGATGAATGAATTTAAAATTTTCATCTTTTCGTTTATTTTATAAATTTTAACAAAGATCTGTAGAATACTTCAAATTTTATTGGTTAATTTTATTGGAAATGTTTTTTTTTTGCACAAAAAAAGAACTAAAAGAATCTTAATTAAATTACAATTTGCTTTAGTTTTTTTTTATGATACAATATTAGGTAAGAGGAATTCGAAAAATTAACATTATTAATTTGAAGGGCTT